>CM042751.1:27420573-27428073 GCA_022496165.2 Catalaphyllia jardinei | reverse complement strand
AGTTTGGGACGCCTGTGTTGCAAGGAGTTTGTTTGGACGTGGTTTACCAGTTCCCTTTCCAACACTGCTGCTCCACGCAAAGCGACTGTACATGTTCAGTCAAACACTGAATGCCAATCTTATTGCTGCCATACAAGGGACGAATTTCATCCTTAGCTTAAAGCAGATATCGAAGTATTCTCTTTACTTTTGGTAGTAAGCTTAACTTGAACATTCCTTGCTTCCATGGTAATATAAGTAGTTATCGATCGGCACGCTGAGACCAGTAAAATCTCTTCAATGCCATCTGGATGGCCGCTCCACAGATCTTTCCATCCATTCAGGTTTGGCTCGGGTCTTCCCTCAACATCACTAATGAAGCAAATAAATTAAGAAATGAAATAATCCGAATAATATAAGATTTTAACCGACGGAATATGTTAGCACAAGCTCACTGTGCTTTCATTTTGGTACTCACAGGGAAGAAACCAAATTCAGCAGCTATTTCAGACGGTTTTTCAAAACAACAATTCATTGAAGGCTTAAAATCATAGGAATATACTCTCCTCCCATCGCGTCGGCCTGTGGAAGCCATCTCACTGTGTGATCGTAAACGGCCTCATGTAACAGCCACGGTAAGTTTACCGCTTGTATGTTTCTTTTTAGTGCCAGCGGATTTCCAGTTATAATTAAATTTCAACCCCGCAAGCTGCAAGCTACAACCTGCAAAACATACCTGCCGCTTCGGCTAACCTTTCTCGCCCTTTCGCGTTGCCTTTCGAGAGAAGAAGGATGCCTAGCCTTCAAAGTTCGCTTTTCAGTTAATAGTTTGACCCCTTTAAATATGACGTAAAAGCAGGTAAAGGTTGCTAGTCCAGAGAAATCCGGCTGCATCGCCGCATTGTGACACACGAAAACATGTACTTTTCCAATGGAAATTACGAAAGAAGGAGCTCAAAGCTTGCAGATGAAAATGCCAAATGCTGAGTTGTACCTGAAAGAAGCTACAGTTATTTACGGCTTTTACCTGCTTGCAGCAAGATTGCCCGAACTAACGTGAGTGTTGTAAAGACTAGACTGCTCGCACTTGCTCAACTCCGAACAAGAAATAGAAAAAGCTTTCAACTGATTACTCGTCGGGTGAGCGATGATAAGGAATTGTTGAAGTTCAATTCGTTGAGATGACCGGAGCCGCCGCTAGTAAGCAAGCGAGCGTTACTACACTGCATGTAAGTGTTGTTTGAGCATTTTCACAAAAATAAAGCTTCTCATTGTAAACTGAGACAGCTCAATGGTATTTTCTGCTTTTTTTACTTCTTCAGTATAATTTCTGCCTTCGTAATATATTCTGATGTCTTTCATTGAAGAATTCGCTAGGTTGAGAATTTCGCTACGTGTTTTGTCGGAATACAGTTTTTATACTACTGTTGTCAACGATGGTCTCCATGAGCCATATTTACTGCTGTCAAATAGCTAGTTTATATTGACTTTGTCTGAGTCGCAATGGAGATGTGTAATTTGGGTCAAGTTTATCGAAATTCCGAAGCAAAAATTTGAAAGCCAACTAAATTTCATCAACCCGTTCCCTAATCTCTGATAAAGCATGCTGTTCCAGCCAATCAGAGCGCGCGTTATATGGAAACTTTAAATAATTTAAATACGGAACTTAGTTTAAACTTACTTCAGATGTCGCAGCTTAGCCCGTAATTCACATAATCATAGAAGCTTCTTGCTGGAATGTAACACTACCAAGACGTTTTTACGAGGCTTTCGAAAACTTGTGGTGAAAATGCTGTCGGCATTTTTGTGCCTTGGTTTCGTCTTGTTCGCTTCTTTGATGCCAGATGCCCGAGGTAAAGTTCTCTTCATTTACTATGTGAGAATATTCTATTTTTATTACTTTTATCGCGATTTTTTCCCAATGTAATCTTTTTAGAAAATGGACCAGCGATATCTTTTAGTGTCGTAGTTTACATACTATATCATGAATACTCTTTACAAAAGCCGTTACAGTTTGGGGTTAATGTTTCCACTTCGCCTTGGCAAATTTCTAAACTGCACTCACATGATCGTTGCAACTAATGGGCGCTTTGCCTGCTTGAAGAGTTCAAGAATTCATATTTGCTGGTTAAAAGTAACTGCGATAACCAGTATTTATTTTTGTTACATTTTTGGGAATGAAATGTTGACTTGCCAATAAACTACAGTCTTGACTGGGAAAGTCTTCCTTTTCCAAATAACTAGTGGCCATGCAGCTTATTTCTGTTTTTCGGACAGACTGAGCAATGAATTTTGAATATCCACGCTCAGTCATTTGTTCGAGTCAAACACTGTACAATCATTTTTTGCACTCTGAAAATTGCTATAGAATTTGAGAACAATGAAAGGTGAATGAAATAGTGCGCAAATTATGTTTTCTTCAAACTAAGTTGTAGTAATTATTATTTTCATAGAACTCTATTTTGCTTTCCTAAACAGTTTCTTAAAACAAATTCAACGCAATTAGCCCGAACAAATTAAACATAATACGGCGAATTGAATACCCCGCTGAGAGCAAGTTTTATAACTTAACTTCAGTTACACCTAATTTAAACAGGTGGCTTTGAACATGCAAATTTGTTTAACAACTTTCAGACTAGACTTTCCTTACGAAAACGAACGTTCGAGATCAAACTTTATTCTCTGGACTAAAATCAATTCAGATTTCTGAAAAAAAATTCAAAAGGGAAAAGACTATGTATATTGCGAGTCGAGTTCAAAGAGAATTTTAGGATACGTTTGGCAATTTAACCCAAACCGTTCAAACCAGCACATTCTTCCTGTTTTCCAATTTTGTTTCATACTTTACCAGTGTTACAAGCACTAACATGATGCCTCAATACCGGAGTTGACCAAAAAATCAAATCTAAGCTAAGCACCTTTTTGAAGTTTTGGCCTCTGAACTGTTTATTAAGTTCTGAAGAGGTACAGGGCTTCAGAAAAAACGGTGGTATGAAGCAACTCAAAAAGTTCTTTTTTATTAAAACAAAAAGGCTCAAAATCCAAAGTTTTCATGTGAACAGACAATAATTCCAATTTTTCGTAAATCTTTTAGAATTAAAGGGATTAAAGAATCCTAACATTGCACCGGGAAAAAACAAAAGATTAATAGACAATAGATGTCGGCACGTGCCTAATAAATATTTGTACATTTCCTTGTCGTTCTCTGCAGAACAAATAAGTTTTGACCAAAATGACCAAGTTTTGCGTACTTTGAAGAACGTCAGCCACAACGGCTTATTTTTAGTATTTTCTTCTACAATTGATCCCTGACCTTTTTAGTTTGAGTAGCGGTTCAGACCGCTCGGTTTGCTGAACAGTTCTAGATAATTGCAAAGTTCAAACGAAACAAGACCGTTCTGACAATATTTTTGACAACCTGAAGGAAGGTTTGTGAAGAAGCAACACTTGACTGACTGCTGCTTCTTATTAATCACAATTTGAGGGCCTGTTTAATGGCTGATTCTGTGGTTTAAAAACATAACGCGAACCTCTGTTCTGACATACCTCTTACTAAGCGAGTTCGAGGTCCGTACCGTAAGTCACGGGCCGAGTTTTTTTCCCCTTTGATTTATGGCCCAAGCGAGAAGCGCGCGTGCCGTAAATCGCAGGGGAAAAACGAGGATCCGTAACTCACGGTACGAACCGAGAAGACGAGGCTAGTGAGATGTTTATTATATCTCTATTGTGTGTCTGAAGGGTTCGGCAACGATTTCCATTTATGAGAAACGAATTCAAATTTCTGAAGCAGGTCGAAAGCAACACGAATCAATTTGAAATCGTTTTTAAGTCGTTAGCATGTTTTAGTACACAATTTAGAGTAGAAGAAAGTTTTAAACTTTTATTTGCAACCATGTTCGATTTTCAAAGAGAATTTCAGCACACGTTTGGTTCACTCAGTCCGTACCGAACCAACACTTCTTTTTTCGCATTTTGTATTCTAACTTAACCGGTGTTACAGGTACGTACTCGAGAATCCTCAATTCCAGCCTTTTCCAAACGTTTTGGCATCTGACGTCATATGGTGGTTTCAGGAAAAAAAAAACTGTGGCATAAATAAGATAACTTAAAAACGTGAAAAGTTTCTTTTTATGAACTGGACAAAGACTTAAATTCAAAATATTTCTCCAGAACAAACTTTAATTTGGATTTTTAATAAATCTTTCAAAAGAAAAAAAGAAAATCCTTAAATCACACCGGGAAATATATTGGTGCACAAACAACGAGAAGCAAGCAAGGCTATTTTAATGATGCTCTTGACAACCTGAAGGAGGGTTCGTAAAGAAGCGAAACTTCAAATGATTGCTGTTTCTTAATGGCCACCGTTTGGGGCTTTGTTTCATTATTAATGGCTGATTCTGTCGTTAAAACGCCATCGGAGAAATGGTGTTTCTGAGACTATTTAACTGTCACTGGCAAAAATATGCTAATTTATCTGCAAATTGCGCAAAATTAAAAGTAAATGAGTTGCAATGATCTTTCTTAAAACTAAGTTCAGTGACAGCTAGTTTATTTCCATTTCCATATAATCCTTTTTTTGTTTTTGGAAACTCAGCTGCAATTTGGAGAACGTTCCCGCTTAAACGCGAACTCAAAGCATGTTACTTGTAAATAGCTCACATTATATATACCGCCTAAAGGAAGTTTTAAACTTAACTTACAGCTAATTTAAACAGGTGGCTCTGACATGAACATGCATATGTTTTTAACAACAAACTGTTGTACTAGACTCACTTTCTCAAAACAAAATTAAAAACTTCATGACTTATTCTCAAACAAAGCCAGACGACCAATATTTAAGAAGGGTATAGCTGCTTGATTCAGTCGCATTGTATATCTCTCTTCAGTTTCGCCTGATTTTCTTTGCAAGTGAAGCCGAGGGCGGAAAAACTACGATGGAAGTTTGGTTGAAAGCTAAAATATGTGAAAAAAAAGTTCTCAAAAAGCTTTGCAAATTAATTATTTACGTTTCCAGTGTAGTCTAAGGCCCCCTTCCAAAAAAATATATGATTTGAAACATTTCCTAAAAATGCAACAGACTGACTCGAAGATTTATAAAAGTATGAACGAAAACCTCGATAAATGTTTCATTTTATGCAGTACATTCACGCAGTTTGTTATACACTACATTCACCCAATTAGGCTCGAGTTCAAAGTGAAGTTCAGCACACGTTTAGTGAACTCAAACCGTCTAAACCAGCACATCAATCTCTGTTTTTCTAATTTTATTTTTAACTTCACCGGTGTTATATGCACCTACACATGAGATGCCTTAAAACCGGTGTTTTCAAAAAAAGGTTAAACTAAGCTAAATAATTTTTCGAATTTTTGGTCTTTTAAATTATAACTCTATACAACTCTTTTTTTGTTTTATTTACGTTTTGTTGAGGAATCTTGGCTGCAATTTAGTGGGCACAACGGCTTGCGTAGAACTAGACCGACCACATTAAACACGACCACATGATTGCTGAGAGGAAGAGTTTTAAACTTAACTTACACCTAATTTATGAACATGCAAATTTGTTTAACGACTTTCGTGCTTGTCTCACTATGTGAAAACAAAACTAAAAACTTCAAACTTATTCTCAATCAACGAAGACTAAAAATATAACTGGAAAACAATTCCCACTGTTAAAGCCAGTTAGTACATAGACATTAAACAGGATTTCTCTGAAGTGTTTTCTTTTGTATATTAATTCTGACCCACTCGAGGTTTCCGTCCCTCAACTTTCAGTTATTGGCCTGGTAAAGATTATTTCGTTCCGAAAAAGATTCAATTTTAAATAACAAGTTTGGCTTATTAATGTCCTCAGTTGAGCCAAATTTTCTAGCCGAGCCTGAAAAACTATCATGATGGAAGTCTGATGGTTAACAAATCAGTGGAAAATAAATGAGTAATGAATGCGCTTTTTAAACAGCTTTGCTGATTATCGAAGTTTCTAGAGTAGTAGACCCACTACATGCAAACAAATCCGTTTGAAACATTGTTTGAGTATCGGACCGACACTGGGTCTTATAAAAAAAATCAAAGAAACCCCCGATTAATTTCATATCGTACAGTAAATTCAGAGTATTATGCTCGAGTTCAAAGACAACTTTCATTCTTATTCTTATTTTTATTGTTCTTGTTACTCTTCGTCTTCTTCTTCTCCTTCTTTGCCTTATTATTATTATTATTATTATTATTATCTGTTTAAAAAGTAAGTTGAAGTAATAACAAGTCTATTTTCATATTTTCTTATAACTCAAAACGTTTCGTCAACCAAACATGGCTGCAAGTTGGAGATATTTCTCTAAAATTCGAACTTAACGTTAACGGTTTATGTAGACCGACCATATTACGCATGTAATAATTAACGCTTAATGACTGGTCCCGAGGGGAACAGTGAATTTTGTTTCCCGAGAATCTCAATGTTTCTCGAGACGAAGTCGAGGAAACATTGTGATTCCCGAACGAGCTGAACGAGCTGTTATTGAAACTTTTCAAACAGACCAAGCTTCAGTTTTGATTTAAAATATTACATAATGAAGGTCGAAGAAACTGTGTTGAATTAGTTAACGTGAAACGTAACAAAAACTCTACTAATGAGGCAAAGGTAAAAAGTAAGAATTTCTCTTCATTTGGGTTAAGCTTAAACGAAATAAAAACAAAACAAAACGTTCAATGAGCTGGGTTTGCCCTGCGACCAAGTGGTCCATGCGTCAGGCTGGCGTCTGTTTCCGGTTTCTGTAGCATGAAGCGACAAGGAGTATTTGTACTCTCTTCTTCTCTGCTAGTCCATGGCAGATTGACCCAAGCATTAAATTCGCTGGTACTCATTTATAGACTTAGGAGGTGAGAGGTACTATGAGAGTAAAGTGTGTCTTGCCCAAAAACACAAGACAATGTACTCGGTCAGAGCTTGAACCCAGACCGCTCGATCCGGACACGATCGCACTAACCTTGAGGCCACCGCGTGTCCACCTGCAGCATCTGCGCGCATATAAAGGACGGTATTTACTTTTTGTTAGGGCGCGCACGTTCTGCGCATCACGCAAGCCATGTCCTAAGTGCGGAAAAATATTTTCCTTGCACTAATATCGGAGCCAAATTTTTCTTCTTTATCGCGGCCGTAGATTCTCGGAAATAAAAGCCCCCAAAACGTGCGTTCTAATGTTTGCAATAGATTAAAATTTGGTAAGATGTGTAGAAAATGTAAAAAAAAAAATGGATATCGAGAATTTGATCCCAGGGGCACTTCAAAAATATGGACAAAAGCTTGCGAAACGGCTGTTACGTTCTTTTAAAACATACTCCACAATTTTACAAAGTCAGTCTTTGAATTGGTTTTTGTGATTGAAATCAATGCTGTGATTGTTGAATTTAGTGGAGAGGAATGATTGGCTCATGTAACTGTTCCATTTACAGCTGTCCGATCTCATCCAGCTGCCTGATTATACAGTCCGATTTCAGTGGCGGATCTAGGGGAGGGGCCCGGGGGG
>CM042751.1:27401851-27404705 GCA_022496165.2 Catalaphyllia jardinei | reverse complement strand
GATAACGATAACGATAACGATAACGATAACGATGACGATGACGATGCGATGACGATGACGATAACGATAACGATAACGATAATGATAATGATAACGATAACAATAACAATATAATATATTTTGGCCTTGAAAAATAGTATTTATGATGCGGGCTTCGGAGACTTGAAATCCTGAAATCTGTTTAAGGCTCTATTTTAACCTTATAGAAAATTTGCAGGGTCAATAGCTTGATTGTATGCCAAAACCCAGGTTAAAAGCTCAGAATTTGTTTTCAGGAATAGTTTTTTTTAAACTTCCAGGGCCGGATTGTTCAAATGCCGGTTAACGCTAACCCAGGATTAAAAGTTAACCAAAGCATCAATTTTTCTTGTTCCGAGATGTTTTTCATTGCTTATGTATTGTGCGGTTTTAAGATTACTTAAACTTGAAACTGAAAGACAAAAGATATAAACAAAAAATTTCACCGAAAAGTTACAAAATTGAAATCAAAATTCTTGCCAATCCTGGGTTATCTAAAACCCGGGGTTGAGTTGCGTTCCGCCTACACAGGTTCAATTTTCTTGGAATGTGACCAGCGGTATCCCCTCTAAGTGTGCAACTTCGAGGAAGAGGAAGCAAAAATGGCTCCAAAATATAAAAGCTACGAGTATTGGGAACACGTTCTTAAGTCTCCAAAGTACATTGTGGCCCCTATGGTGGATCAATCTGAACTGCCTTGGCGACTTTTGAGCCGAAAATATGGCGCACAGTTGTGCTACACACCAATGATTCACGCCGGCCTGTTTGTGAAGGATTTGTTTTACAGGAGAGAATCTTTTCAGACTTCTGAAGAAGATAGACCATTGATTGTTCAGGTACAGTTCCTTTTACTTACTTCATTTGACTTTACAATCCAGCCTTGCTCGTACATAAATGAAATGAAAGGGCTGTTAAGCTTATATTTCTATCCTCTGAAGCTTTGAATTGTTTGAATCAGCTGTACTCATTCGTGAACCATGTGGCAACCTTAATTCAAACCCTTAAGCTTGTATTGCTGTATGCGCGCTGTGGAAAAGTGAGGGGGGACCAGTAAAAAGTTGTCTATTTTTCCCTCTTTGTAATGTGTCGTTATACAAAATCCAGTTCTAGGCTGAAATAAGGTACATGTAGCAGTTATTTAGTTGCCATGCAACACTTCCCTTTCTACATTCATTCTATTTCAATACAGGGTTTCAATATTTTCCTTCTCAAATTACAACCAAGCGAGGGTTTCTCCAAACCTTTGCTTGGGCACTCACATGTAAACAGATACAGTTAGAGCCTCCAGTGACTTACAGACGTCAGCTATAATCTTTAGCCTAGCCAGAGCAGTGCAGGTGCGGCTGAAGTGCATAGAACAATATATCTGGGGCCATTGACCAAGCAAGAGGCCAAGATTCCAGGATATCAGCCAAGTTCTTTTATGGCATGGTTATGGATGATGAACTCTCAAAAAAAAGAATGGGGTCACCATCTAGCCATCTATGACTGAACAAGGTTCAAGTCAATAAGGGATTTATTTTATGGCTTTTGAGGAAATTTGTTATTATGGGGCACTGCAGTCCAACCCGAGCAGGCAAGTTTGTGCCATCTTGTCTGCTTGGCTAGCGAATCACTGTACCAGATTCAGGGTCCAAAATTAACTTTTTAAGGCAGGCGCCAACTGGTGACTGAAATCTTTTTTCAGTTGCCAGATGGAAAAATGTGGCCGCCAATAAGTGTCAATAATTTTTTTTCCTTTGTGGCTATACACAATCAACATTTTTGGTCTGAGAGATGAAAAATTCTTGTCACCAATTTTTCTTTTAAGAATTAGAATGAAGAGGATGCGTTTGGGGCCACAATGGCAATTTTCTTGCTAACAAATAAGATTAAATTATACAAACACGCTGATTATTAATACACTGACCACTATAAGAAAAACTATGACGAACAAATCAAATGCTGGTCATATACGCAGTTTCGTGTGACTGCCAAATTTTTCAAGTCAACTTTATACCTTCTGTTGTCCGGCCCTACCTTTTGGAGAAGAAATGTAACCAACTGAAAAACTGCCATTTGGTTTTTTGCTCTATGTTCAAAACGATCTTTCCTTTCGCGTTCTGTCAAGATGATTGACGGATCACCATGTTGCTCACACCAGGCCACAACTGTGCAGCATTTCTCATTCCACTCCCCTGAACTACAACAGGTGACAAAAGTAGTTGAGACACTTTAAGGAAATGGCACTTTTCAATACTTGCATTTGTTCTATTTTATTTGCATCTAGTGTTAATTCTCTGACACCCCTGGCTCCCCAATTCATTGTTGTGTAGGCACTGTGGTCTGTGCGGTCAAAGAAAAGAAAAATCAACATTGCTTAGAGGGAAGGGGGGAAATGTGTCCAGGACGCTCAAAAATTGAATTTTACTGCCACATGTCTCAACACTCTTGACGCCCATTGTAGCCATATAAGACATAAACTATGCATCTGAACTCATTTCAAGGTATACTGTGAATCCTTGAATTAGCAACTCCCCCTTGAATAAGCGACTCCTTTGAATAAGTGCCCCCTCTATCTGCCAAAACTTAAAATAAGGACCTCCTCCCTTCCCCCCATTTTGTGGATGAGTTATGAGGCAACAAAGGATGTGTAGTTTCATTGTGTAGTATTAGATTTGTGCATTGTTTCAGTGAGCCTGTTTAGTATGGAAAAAATTACAAGTGCTAATGGTGCTGCGATTTAAAGTTTAGGATCAGCTTAACAGCTAAACAGCTTACTATATGTTGTTTTTTTATGCACAAATGATCTGTTAAAGCAATGATCATGTCAGGCAGGGATGTGGGAAAAATTATT
>CM042751.1:27394351-27396851 GCA_022496165.2 Catalaphyllia jardinei | reverse complement strand
TTACAGGAAACGCAAGTGGTTGAATGCAAGTGCATTCGGCATTTTTCCTAGACCTCCAAGGTGTCTTACTTTTTTAAGAAAACACAGGAACACCATCTTCTATTTGATTGAGACTATACCATGAAAGGAAAGCAAAAACATAATATTATGCATCTGAGAAGGGATGGTAACTGAGGCTAGCAGCAGTGCAATCTGGGACAATGTGCCCTATAATTTCACATACTAATTAAATGTTTTGGCGCTGGATTTTGTGTCACAGTGGCTGGAAAATTGGGCAAACAAGTTGTTTGCATTAAATAATGCCAGAAGCACATCACCTAGACAGGTGATATGCTTCTGATATTGCGGGTAGTGTAAATTAGCATCATAAGAAATCAATATATAAAAATGAAAAGGATATAAATGTGCAACTGAGACCTTTCCCCACATTTACTTTATTTATTCACAGAGATGTGATTTAAATATGTCAGATTAGATTACAATTGCAAGCGTCAATTGCTTGCATAACAATGACAAGGCTTAGTCTAATAACTTAAACAATAAGTACATCTTATTTCTTGATATGATTATAAACAAAAGAACTTATCACTGTGTGCTTACATGTAGTTAAGTTAACAGCTGTGAAACTTAGCATGATTCCACTGAAGCAATCAGCCATGTCTGATTAATTGTTACAACATACATGTTCTACTTTGTCTAAAAGGCTAATTCATTGGATGAATGATTAAGTCATAGAAATTTAAAATTATTATTAATAGTCCCTAATAGCCTTGTACCAAATCAAAATAATATTCCCATTGGAAGACTGTAATAAATATGTTTTTAAAATTCCATGTTGTGATGTTAAGCAAATTATTGAAATACGTGCATGACCATGAGATCATATACTGTACATTTTGAACTGTACAAAGGCAATGCTAAATGTTAGAAACAAGGGTTGAACTCATGTGACCACATACGTTTTAGGCATGGATATTTTGCCTGAATGGGAACCAGACACATTTGGACAATCAACACTGAAGTTACATTCAATCAATGTTATTCAGAAAACATACCAGTCAAACCATCAACTGTCACACTTTTCCCAGAGATTCCCAATAGAAACATACACCACCCTGGCAGTGCCTCATGTCTACTTACACGACTCTAACAGTTTGCATTTTGCATGCAACTGCTTTGTTTGCATTAGCCTTGTACTCTTAAAAAGTCACTCATGTTTTGCTTTTGGCTATTCTCTTTTTAAAAATGTTTCTAAGGGCCCATGTGTGAAGTAGACCTATCAGGACTATCAATTCAAATGGTGACATTCAGAACATCACCTGCTCAAAATCAAATGCCTCCGACAGTGGTTGGCTTATATATAATATGTAGTTCCAAGATGGGAACATAAATTTGCCTTAAATATGTTATTTTTAATTATCTTTAAGTGAAGAAGTTGATTAGCTGGTATTTAATCAACAAGATGATCTTAAATGATCATGGTAATTTCTATTTGACTCACTCAACAAACCAAGTACTTTGACTTTCCAAGAGGTTCTAGATCTGGAAAATCAACAAATTTCCTCTAAAAGCTAAGCCATTCCTCCGGTTTAAGAAGCTGACGGTTTGCAGTATCAAAAGAAACATTTGTATAACTGCAAGAAAGATAATGACCTACACTGTGATAAATAGTACACTATAAGAAATTAGCTGTTATGTCATACCCAAACTTGGAGGTATTTAATGGCCATGAGAGAAAAAAAAGAAAGTATCTTTAACATCCTTTTTTATGGCTTCAATGTTAACTTAACATATCGGCAACCGGCTTACAATCAGGCTCAAAATGATCCTTTCAAACAGTCTGTCCATGCGGGTTTAAGCGTTAGAGATCATTCTGTGGAAATGTAATAACTAATGAAGCACTGTCTGCAGGCATGAGATCACTATAACAAGTATGGTGTTTGCCAAGATAGTAAAACTGGTGTTGCAAAGGTGTTCATTACAGCATTGAATAGTGCATTTGAATCCGTAGTTGTTACATTCCTCATCTGAGCAGTAGTTTGCAGCACTGCAGTGTTTTACATACTCAGTCACGGGTTTGTTATTTTCATCCCACCTAAACACCTTCATTTTAACACACACTTCATCATCCTCTTCAGGGCACCGCTCTATTGTGCTGTTCTTGTTGCAATCTTCCCAAGACGTTGTAACATAACATGTATAACAGTACAGGCTTTCTTTTTGGTCTGTTTCTATAGATAGAGAAAAAAATTGTGTTTTCAGTCAGAATTTTACAGGTAGCAGGAAAAATTATATAAATATGATGATGATGATAATACTAATACTAATACTAATACTAATGCTAATGCTAATGCTAATGCTAATGCTATTGCTAATGCTAATGCTAATGCTAATGCTAATGCTATTGCTATTGCTAATGCTAATGCTAATGCTATTGCTATTGCTATTGCTATTGCTAATGCTAATGCTAATGCTAATGCTAATGCTAATGCTAATGCTA
>CM042751.1:27343760-27363760 GCA_022496165.2 Catalaphyllia jardinei | reverse complement strand
GTACTGAAGTTGATTTGAGTTGGAAAATCACTTATGTGTTATGCTAAACAACGTGTGGAAGTCATCCCAGTACAGCACCAAGACCAAGCTAGGACTGTACCAGAGCCGTGTGCTTTCCACCCTACTGTACGACTCCGAATGGTGATGGATGACTGAAAGCGACCACAACAAACTGCATGTCCACCTTCCACACCAAGAACCTTAGAAGAATCCTGCGAATATTCTGGGCGGAGACCATCTCCAACCAACATCTTCTTGTTCGCTGCAACCAAGACAGCATGGGCACCATCATCATGCAAAGGCAATGGATATGGATTGGACTTGTGACGATGAGAAGAGAGACAGGCAACACATACCACACAGCCCTTCAGTGGACACCAGAGTCGAAGCTGCAACGAGAGCGACCCAAGAACACCTGGCAACGGGACCCTTCCAAGAATTCAGAAGTCATGCATGCAATTTTAAATAAGATGGTAAACGACATGAACGTACATGAGGAACACCTCTCAAGAAAATTTAAAAAAAAATCAAAGCACCCCATTCAGGGTTAAGACATTACAAACCGCTCTTTTCTTCAGTGCTTCCACACAAAATCAAGTCTTCGTCTTCGTCTTCGTGTCCTTGTTCTGTCGATTTAAAATGGGAAAGAGAATGACATAGTTATCATGGATTTCAATGATACATATTTAACCGCCTGGCAGCCAAAGAAAACCCCAGGTCACTCATTTTTTATTTTTTAGCACAATAAAACAATTTTTTAACTTTACTTACTTGACTTTTTTATGCATGACATTTTCATGTGTTAACGATAGATCTATACTAAAATAACAATAAGCACTTCATTTTTTTTTCACTCATATCATCTCGGTCTAAGTCCTTTTTTGCAAGGCAAATGTAAGATAAAGTGACTTACAAGACTTAAAACCTAAAACAAAAGGTCGGAAAGGGAAGGAAAGGCCGCTGTCTCGACTGATTGCCATGGCGTCTTCGGTGCGCAACGATACTTAGATTAGCATCAGATATGAAGGTGGTACACGTTATGTGGCACCTTTTTTAAAGATAGATGATTGATATACAAACACCCTCGCCAAGAATTAGGTTTCTGCAGTTCTTCATTCGCGTGTTTCAGCCACGCAGCAGCTTCACTCTGATGATGAAAGCCACTTTTGCAGTCCAACATGGCTGTCCATGTCTGTTGTTGTTTCCGAGAGTTTGATTACTATGCACCTTGTCTTTATCAGCACCTAAAACGCTAGTAAATGTTCTTTTGTCGTCTGTAGCCACACTTTGTTCACATTTTCTGTTCATTAATAACTCATATAAGTCATTTGATTTCTGGTTTGGTTCTAATAAGACCTTCGCTAAAAATCATTCGATTCTCTTGCCATTTTGAGTTTCTCGGAGCAACCCGTTTCGAAATAAACGATCACTGAGTACTTTTAGAGGAGTGGATCTCTCGCGAACAGTGCGTCAGTCTGTATAGTATGTTTGAACGTAGGAAAGAGGACGTCATTTGTTTACAAATTCGACATATTTTTTCCTTTCGGCATCGACTCGTAGAAAGTTCAAACCTGTATTACGTTGTCTGCAGTATTCCCCATTGCATTACAAGTGCTGAGCTTTGATCGAAAATACAATAGTAGGGTTGCTCGACTTATTAGCTAGGGACAACGAGGGCAATGGCTCTTCAAGCTTGATTTGCATTGAGAAGAAATAGCTAATAACAACTTTTTGGAGAGTAAGTGCGTTTTGAGCAGAGGCAGCGTAACCGAGTGGTTTAGGGCACTGGTGTTGTGATCCGGAGGTCTCGAGCTCAAGGCTTCCACCCTGCCACTATGGGGAATTGTTTCTCGGTAGCCCCGAGTTCAATCCTTTTGTCACGCTTTGTAAATAGGCAAATGGTCTGCCTCCTGCCAGATTATCTAACTATGTTACCTTAATTTGAAGTATTTGTTTCCTCTGTTTCAGTGTCATGCCTGTAAGCTAGCTAAGCTTAGTGCTTGAAATAAGATGTTCATTTACATTTGCATTCGATTACCTTGAATAATGCACTTCCTCAGTTAGCTTGGCTCGAGAATGGCTAACTGGATTCCAGGTGGTTAAATGGCCGCTAGCCTGGGAACGCAGGCGTATTTGCGCTGTCGCTTGTCACCGGAAACAAGCGACAGATGGGAATACATCGACATTCACAGGCTAAGTGGCCGCTTATGAATTTAAGTCGGGGTGTCCACCTTTGTCTTTGAAATGGATTTTTTGCTCTATTTACTGTGAACGTTATTTGAGCGCATGATAGTATGCCAATATTTACTTTTTTTCAGGTCACTGTCGCAATTTGAGATTCATGAGTGCTCCACTCTATGGTCACCGGCTGCATAATCACGTGATACGTACTATTGGTGTCATGAATGAGGATTTCTGTGAAATGCAATGTTACCTGGAGCCAAACTGCGTCAGTTATAATTTTAAAATCAATGGGGAATACAAGTGTGATCTGAATAACGCTACTTATGAACACGACAACGAACACTCAGAAGACCTCGCGGAGAACAAAAATTATGTATATCGCGAAGCTGAGGTAAGAATGAAATTTAAAAGTTGAAGGTAATAATTTCAGTTCAAATCTTAAACGTTGAATTGGATTTTGGAGGTGTTTTGCCCGAAACCTGGTGCAGGATCTTTCCAAGAGTTCAAGATCCTCTGCTGGTAGTATTTCAACATTGAACCTAATTTCCAGTCGTGTGGAAAGCATTTAGTGTTTAAAGGTAACGTGTTTAACTGTTAAACATTATCAAGGGATGTCGGTGTTGTTATGGATATTTTTGCTCTTTTCGTTGAAGAATGCTTGTGCAAAGAAACCTTGCCAGAACAACTCAACCTGCCAGGCCGGTTTTACAGAGAGAGATTACAAGTGTTTGTGTATTCCCGGATTTACTGGACATGACTGTGAAAAAGGTACTAACTAACATATTCTATTGTAATGAGTGGTCTTACTCAACTTAGCAATGAGAATTTGGACTTAAATACAATATACCAAGAACGAGAAGTTATAACAGGGAACACAGCTGTAAAAGTTGGTTTTCTGTTGCTCCTACCATTACTGTTGTTGGTGTTGCTTTTACTGCTGCTTTTGTTGTCGGATCTTGCATAAAACTTTAACAGGCAGTTCATGCTAGGAGGTCACATGGAATCCTAAAGCAATTATCTCCAGTGAGATAAATTAATTAACCATAATTTGATGAGGTTGAGTAATATATCGTAGTTTGTCAGTGGCGAGCCGATCAATTATTTGCCGAAGCCGAAAATGATTGATCGGCGGGACACTGACAAATCACAATATTTTGCGTTAACCGAGATCAATACCTATTTTATCATTCGATTACAAGTTTGTTTTCATATTCCAATCACTTCCTGGCATCTCAGGGGAAGCAATCAGCCAATTTTCTTTTCCATTTTTCTTTTCTCGAATTGCGCATGACCAGAATAATTATCATTTGCAACAAAAGACGTATAGACGGCACTACGCATGAGCAGACCATCCCTTTGTAGGCAGTTACTTGCAGGTCACGTGGTGGGTTGTCGGCCAATGGAAGGGAAGAAAAAAATAAATGCAGCGAATAATAATAAAAATTGTCGTTTTACGATACAGATATTTCATCTCAGTATTTTTTTTTTGTGTGTGTTAGATACTGACGAGTGTACCGAAGGAACACACAATTGTGATGTTAACGGCGCTGTGTGTAATAATACGCCTGGATCGTATAACTGCAGGTGTAAAGATGGATTTGTTGGAGATGGAATAAACTGCACGGGTAAGTTGAATATATTGAAGCAATTGATCAATTCACTGTTGTGTGTCAGCAGAGCTGCGCGTAATTTTCCCCTGAGTTTCCGTCCAACCTAGACCGGAGAAATTTGACAACGCAGCTTCATTTCTACTGTTAGCTAGACTTATATTACCGTCCACACTAATCCGTCCGTCACGAAAACGGAGCTTGACGAAGACGCTCCAAACTGACGGAAGAATTCGAAAACGCTCCTGCCTTTGGATTAACATTTTGGAGAGCTTTTCGAAAACGATGACGTCACCATAATCACGTGATTTCTCTGTCAGAGAACGCAAATCCAAGATTCCTCCAGCGTTCTGTAGACAGAAAACATATGATGTGTTTTCAGAGTGAAAATGCCCCTATTACGTCTCTACGTCGTAGTGTGGACGAGGTCTGAGTGGCCAGTGTTTTAGATATAGATTAAGCACCAGGCGCGTTTTTATATTTGCTCACAAATCAAAATGCGAAAGCCGAACTCGAGGCGACAAAAATCTCCCCCGTCACCCTTAAGACCCATAACCGAAGAGCGCGGCGAGGAAGACGTGAGCAAGTTCGCTCCAGGACTACTGACAACCAGGAAAGACTTAAGATGACCGTATACTTTCAGATCGGGAGTTTTCTTCAAATTTGGATTTTTGGATCATAGGAGTAGCCGAAGAATAATCTCTTACTTCTGATTTTTTTTAAATAAGACTTAATATTGGCGGGGAAATGGAGGTTTTAAGGCCTGTTTACACAGGCGATTTTTGTCGCGGAAACTCGTCGCAATTTTTGTCGCGTAAAGTTCCAACTTCAAAATCGCACTTGTAAACCAGGTGCGATTTTCAGAGCGATTTGGCGCCGCGATATCGCAGAGGTTTCGAACATGTTTGAAACTTGTTGCAACTTAAGCGCGACAAAAATTGGATCGAGTTGCCGCGACAAAAATCGCCTGTGTAAACCGGCCTTTACGTTTTCGGCAGAAGTAAAAGGACAGCTCTATGGCATGTATGCATTCAACCGAGACGACTCTCGCGGGAAGTTACTACTGTATACGAATGACACCATTAAATTCTCAGTTGATCAGCATTGTTGTTCTATGTACCAAGCAATTTTTGTATTAGGTGTAATTCTATTTAGCTGAAAGCCATGGAGAAACAACAGTTGAAGTTGAAAACCATGGAGAAACATTGACCAGTTCGAAAAAGCGAAAACAGAGAATAACGAATGAAAGTACCTTAACGAGTCAAGAAGCGGAAGTTCGCCTCGGTGATGAAGCCACAGCCATCGTATCAGGCGGAGAAAAAATTCGAGTCAAGAGATGAGACTCTTCGACGAGACTCTTCTGAAGAGTTCGATACCGACCAGATCCATTGGGGACCCATTGCCGGATTTCATACGTCGGGGGCCTGGGTAAAAGTCGTTGTATTATGGGATTAACAACACAAGACCTATATATTCAGAAAGAGCACACCGAGTTTTACAAAATCCTTAAGTTTCGTGTTAATTGGGCCAATATTTCATAAAATAAAGCCATTCAAAAACTTCAAAATTTGCAAAGAAATGTATGGATTTCCTGACAAGTGTCCGCAAAACGTATGGATTTCCGGACAAGCGTCCGGCAACCCATACATTTGTTACGAAATTTTTAAGTTTTTGAATGGCTGTATCTTGTTCAATATTGGCGCAATTAACACGAAACTTAAGGATTTTGTAAAGCTCGGTGTGCTCTTTCTGAATACATGGGTCTTGTGTTGCTAATCCCATAATACACCGACTTGTACCCAGGCCCCCGACGTATGAAATCCGGCAATTGGAATATTTGCCGTAGCTCCGCTGCCCTTTCTTTTGTTGGTTTTCTTAGTCCAGCCGCTTTAATTTGTTTTCTAGCGCTCGTATCCTTTTCCGTCTTCTCCGTCTTGCCAGGCCAGCTTCACTGAAGAAAATACGAGCTACAGATAAATTAACTTTCCGCCTTGAACGCATTGTGAAACAAAAAGGGTTTTTGAAGATTCGCGCGTAAATTTCACCGGTTAAGGGTACTGTAAACTTTCCCTGCACTGATTGGCTAAGTTAACTGGGAACCCAGTTGAAGGCGTTTACGGGCGAAGTTTGGTTACGAAGCAAAGAGACTTTTCTTAGCACTGTTTTCTCAATTTTTTTGTCGAAGGGTGATTCGGGAGCTCGCATTTAGTGGTCGTCAAAAATTCGACAATTCACTTTATTTCAAAATTATACTGTTGGTCTTGTTCGATATCTGGCTCTATAAACTTAATTTGATATAGGGGGCTAGGTATATATATCTTAAACCGGACTCGCTACATCGCTTGCACGAGAGCACCCCTGATGGGTATATGGAATGGAAAGTGAAGACTCCATTTTGATCGAGAGAGCTACAAAGGAATTAGTTAATTGGAAACTTATCTCCGTTCTTTTAGATATAGATGAGTGTGACATCGCAAATCCACCTTATTGTGACGTCAACGCAGTGTGTAGCAATACCCAAGGATCTTACGTCTGCACCTGCAAAGAGGAATTTTACAAAGATGGACAAAACTGCACTAGTAACTATAAACTACAATTGTTTTCTGTAAAGCTTTCAAGGAACCATTTTTCCAGCGACCTAATTAACACATCTTTTCTAACCAGCAAGGACTCCCCCCGGTTAAACCCTTTGAATCCTCTGTCTTTGTCCCTAGCGGTTTTTTTCTCAGCGGCCCTAGAACCAATTCAGCGGCTGCTGGGCCTCATACGGATTTTCCCTTAATTGAAGCACGTGATATGCCTTTTATGAATTCCAACCGAGGGCGTGGTGGGCAATGTCGGATGGTTTTCTTTCAGCATGACTGACTCATCCAGTCTCATGTGCGTCTCCTGATTTGTTAACTGATAATTTCCTAGCCGTTCCAGGCTCTCAGTCAGTGAGGACGATTGAAAAAGCGAGCGGGCGACGGGCGACAAGCAGGACCTCTCCTTTTTCCCTACCAGACCCCACTCGTCGCCCGCCCGGATTTTCAATCCTCCACTGACAGAGACCCTGGAACAGGCTAATAGTTTCTTGATGATGCGATAAAACCCAGGTTGTTTAATGAATTTCTACACGGAAACTACCCGGGATTTACGCATTGGAAAATACCCGGGATTCCAGAACTTAACCTGCTTCTTGTTTTTATTCAATCACCTTTCGGGAACCTTTTTTTATCTCATAAGCCATGTAAGCTGCTTAACAGTTGTTTCTTCCAAACCATCAGTTTTAATACAACGCCGTTCTTTAATACGTGGCCGAGTGGTTTAGGGCAATGGTGTTGTAATCCGGAGTTTCCGGGTTCATGGCCTCCACCCTGCCACTAGCAAGATTTGTTGCTCGGCAGTGTTCCCAAGTTTAAATCCTCGGTCACGCTTTGTAAATAGCCAACTGCTCTGTCTCCTACAAGTTGGGAATTTTAACTATGTTACCTTCATTTGGAATATTTGTTTCCTTTGTTTCAGTGGCAAGCCTATAAACTAGCTAAGCTTAGTGCTTGTATAACTAAGGGTCCACTGTGAAGTATATATGAAATAATTCATATTTGAAAATATGAATTATTTCATATATACTTCACATCATTTCACTGCACGGGAAGATATGAACTCAATAAATTGACCTCGCTTCCAATGTGTGGCTTCATAGCTCAGTTGGTAGAGCATCGCACCGGTATCGCGGAGGTCATGGGTTCGAATCCCGTTGAAGCCCTGATTTTTTCACGGCTTCTTCTTTCCAATTGCTTAAATTGGAAAATTAACTGCGATGATCATTCTTCACTTACTTAAGGGTACACTATAAATAAGATTTACATTTTTTACATTTTCACAAGCGTAATTACATAAGCGTAATTACAAAATTTCCCCGTTCACACACGTGAATTTATTTCTAAATATATTACTGGTCAACACTTTATTACATAGATTTATCGTTATACGTGAATGTAGAATTATCCTGTTAAGGTAATGTAAGTTAAATGCTATTGTTATACCTCCCAACTCAAATACGTTTCCTGATTGGAAGAGAACGTGTCACGTGCCATTGGTCAAAACTCAGTGACGCCCTAGGGCGAACAAAACTCAATGACGCCCTAGGGAAACAACAACTTGAACTTTGGACTCGCACGTGATCACGTTTTGCACCTTGAAACCGCGGGAAATTTGTGTACCGGTCGGCCTGATGTAAAAAGCCATTAATAATTGAAGTGGGACGTTTGCCATTAGAGACGGCATTCATTATTCAAGAAAAGGAATTTATAGTCGCAAAAACATATCATGCAGATTAACAAAAGGGAAAATATGAACCTTTTGTGTCTCCAAGCTTGTGGTTTGGCGCCAAAAATGGGTTGCACACGTTCGTCAACTCGCTCGTCGATCGTGGTCGCCAGGTAGGAAAGTGTTTGTGTGATTTACAACAAAATATGCTGTTCCTGATCAAATCAAACTCAAAATGCTTGAGTTAAGCGTTAGAAGAGGCCAAAGCAACTTAGTACTGTCTATATGTTTTGTTAGCTGCGAAGAAAAAGACTGTTACCGTGACTTTTCGATAGAACAGGTTGCTTTTGGCAGCCGCTCAATTTTTCGAGCGCAGCCAGTGTATGCAATGGCGTCAAGCAAATAATTTTTTTCGGAGCTTTTTCTATTTTTGAGTCGGGAGGTATAACAAAACACTTAATGACTGGCCCCTCGGGAAACAGAGAGTTTTGTTTCCTCTCGACCTCAATGTTCCCCGAGGCGAACATTGAGGGTCTCGGGTTGGTTTGAACTCCAGCCCGCAGTATCTCAAGTAATAGAGAGTTTACGAAACCACGACGGCAACGGCAACGGGAACGTCGCTAAACAAAAGGTTTAATGAGCAGAACAATGGCTGTGCACGTGCGTTATAATTCTTAGTACATTTCTCTGTCGTCCTCTGCAGAACGACAACGTGAAATGGCCTAATCTTGCGATGTCTGGAGAACGTGAGCCACGGCGGCTGATTTTTTAAATTCTTATTTCAAAGTTATCGCTATGTTCCGAATTTAATTTTGCGGTAGTTTTGACAGTGATAAACAAGGGAAATAACTTAAGAGCATAGCGAGATTCGTAGATAAAACAAAAATTGATTTTTAAATCGACGTTGTCCTCGGCGTCGCCGTCGTCATTTCGTAAACTCGCTAATATCACTGCAGAGAAGCCATCCCACCGGCCCCGTCAAGATGGTGTCCCTGCAGAATTAAAATAGAAACAGTTTCACTTGGTGTCCCTGTGGTGATCATGTACGACTGTTAGTAATCAAAAGACTTATTTCGACATAATTAAAATAAGCTTGATAACGAGGCGCAGAAGAAAAAAAACAAAAGAAATAAATAAACGTGCTTATTGAATTTCCCTTGCTTGTGTCCTGGTCTCGCTGCCATGCTGAATTTTAACATCTTGAAAGTAGTCTATTTTATAGTTCGTTTCTGTTTCGCCACGCTAACAGTTTAAAAACTATTGCTTTTTTTACAAAATGGCTGATTTCTTTCTTTTCTACTTCCTTTCAGAGTTTTTCGCTGGAGGTAAGTTCATAATAAAAACAAATACAAGTTGTTTGTTGGATGGAAGCTGAGACATTGTGAGAGGGTCTCAATTGGTGGTTGATGACTTTTACGGACAACCGTTAATATTTTGGCTTATTAACTGCTATGAACAATTAATTTATTTTTCTTACCGTTAACAGGAATTTTAGAAGTTATTCTCTGTTGTTGTTTTAAAGTTGTAAATTAACTTTCATTGTTTAAAACAGTTAAAAATTTAGTTGATTTCAGCCAAACATGTTTAAGGTCTTAGGACCATTCCAGGAATTTAGAACGGTATTGTTTTAAGAACTTTAGACTCTTTACCAACTTTTATGCCTAAAGGCTAAATGTTTGCTCGTCTTACGGCTAGCATTTAAACCCATTGAGACCCTCTTGTAATACCGAAGAAGCAAGAAGTCAGAAATCATTGGAAAATCGTCTCCTGTGGGGAACAGGGGCTCCCATATATAAAGGAAGAGGGTGCTTGTCGGAAATTTTTAAAAAGAATCCCTAAGGGATACCAAGCTTGGCTTGGGAGAGCAGGGGTGGGGCAGTGGTGAGAGCGTTCGCCCCCCATCAATGTGTCCCGGGTTCGATTCCCAGACCCGGTGTCATATGTGGGTTGAGAGGTTTTTCTCTGGGTACTCTCGTGGGTGGGTAAATAGATTACATATGCAATTATAGATGCTGTTTTCTGGGCGTGGATTGACGTACGCCATCGTATCAATTATAAAACATCGCATTATATGGCAAACATAATTTTCAATGGCGATACTTCAAATACCTTCTGCTCAAAAAAGTTGATTTTGAAACATCTCCTTAAATAATTTTTTTTCCTTGGCAACAGCCTGAAAGGTAACGGAGAAGCTCCCGCTGTGACTGAACACTTTAAGAGGTATTAACGGACTCTGTCAAACTTTAAAATGTACAATGAGCGCCCCGTCATTTTTTTTATAGGGGAGCCCCTTGGGAATCTTTTTGGGTGGTATATTCAATGCCTATTTTAAAGCTGACCCTTGGTATCAACACCATTGTTGTTGAATTCCATTGTTGTTGATTAAATAAATTCTATTGTTGGGGCAATTTTATATTTTAGCTGCCATGTTAGGCCCGGTTCATACGTCGTATTTCTGCCGTGTCAAATGCAATTGAAACAATAGATCATGAGATAATTTGCTTCATTATCTTTTGTTTGAATTGCATTCGATACGGCAGAAAAGCGACGTATGAACCGGGCCTTACATTACTTTAGGTATTATAATCTTGGCTAAACTTCAGAATACCCCGCAACTCACGCCCTACTAAATCTACTGCTACCCATGTTGGCTAAACTTCAGATTTCCCCACAACTCATGCCCTCCTTAAATCTACTGCTACCGCAGTCCTGCGGTAGACATAATTTACGTAATAAGCTGTATATAAAAAACACGAATATACCTCGTTCTTTCATCCACTACGACTGCGGTAGATTTAAGGAGGGCGTGAGTTGCGGGGTATTCTGAAGTTGGTCCATAATCTTTTGTAAATGGACATTTATCTGTGATATATTAGATTGCGACTCACCTATGGGAATGGAAGATGGAAATATTTCAGACTCTGCATTGAAAGCTTCAAGTGAGGTATCTAAATTGCAATTCAAAATTAAAACGCTATAGTACATCGTTAATGAAATGGGCCTCGTATTGGTTTGCTAAATGTTTTTCTTATTTAATTTGGAAAACTACAAACAATACAATACTCCCATTTACCATTCAATACTCCCAATGCTTGCAGAACATACGGTCTACAAATCTACTAAATGTTGACAATATTGTTTCTTCCACAATTTTAAAGTGTACAGCGCGATCATGTGCAAGTCGAAAGTTGTTGCTTCCCTAGGGAGTCTGTTAAGGTGATTCCTCAGAATTTAAAGTTACGGATGAATTTTTTTGAAACTTTCCCTGAATGATCTCCACCAAGCAATGTTACGAAAAAAAGCAATAAAATGGTAGGTCTTCAATCTCGTTTAAGAGATGTAATGGGCCAATCTAACCCCATTTATGCCTGAACTCGTGGTAATCACGCGCGCTATTCATCGGTCCAAGTTACATTTTGCGGTAGCTCTAAACATAGTTTATAAAAGTAATACTTGGGAAAAACTTGACAAGTAGAAAGATTCGAGCATATAGAACAATATTATAAAATTTGCGCAAAAATCACGCTATTTAAAACGACGTGGACGGAAAGGGTTTCGTAGAGTCGTTGTTTTCGCGGTCACAATTTCATCACAGAGTAACACTTTTGTACACTCTTGCACCTATATCTTTTTTTCCTTCCGATAAAGTTTTGTTATTGCCTTTTTTTGAATTCATGAGGATAATATGTACACTACTATTATGCAATAAAAAACATAGGTCACCATGCTCGTTTAAAAGAAAACGAGCATTCATTTCGCTATCAAGCTTAGCTTGACGGAAATTTCTTTCGTTGTGTACGTGCAGGCGCCCATTTGCGCTTGCTGATGACGCGAAAATCGTGCGCAGTAAGGATGCGCAATGTAATACTGAGAAATCACCTTAAGTTTATTCGCCCTAGGGCGTATTTACCCGTGACACGTTACATGTTATCCTCCCATCGGCAAACGTATTTTAGTAGGAAGGTACAACAAAATATATATCACTAAATGCGAGTAGGTCGCAAGTAGAAATTATTTATCGTTATTAAAAAAAAAAACAGACTTGGAAACAACATATTTAAATCAACTTGTGAAAAGAAGAGCAATCCCCTTAGTAGTAGGGCAGGGACCACGGTTTCCTTTTTTTTTTTGCGGTGGTTTCTCATAAATCTGCTCTCTCATCACTGTGGAATAAATTAACTTGATTTTAAATTGCTATGGAATACATTAAGGGGAGTGATGTCATAAGTTATTGTCTTGTATTTGTAAATAAATTGAGGCGCCACGCACCTCTCGTAAGGTGTAACAGGATTGGCCGAGAAAACAATAGAATAAACAACAGAAACAATGGCCCTAGTCCTGAAAACAATAGAGGTGGATGATTCCGGGAGCAAATAAAATTAGAGGTTCCGAAGAGGTGCATGACTACTGAATAAATTGCTGTGGAATGCATTAACATGTTCTGGTCGTTACTGCTGTGGTTTCTCGTTAACTGATTTATCCAGACTAACCAGTCCTCAAAACTTGTTTCTTCACAATGCCACATTCAACTTGCCTTGAAGGTGCCCGCTAATAGTGAACCCTGATTGAAAAACTCTATTTTCTGTTTAAAATAAAAGCGCCAATTTTAACGAAAGTGTTATCTTTCTCGTAATCGCTTTGCTAGGAAATAATTTGTTCGAGCTCGTTTTTTGGAAAATTGTGTTCACTTTTTATCAACATGGCTTTCGTTACCGACGTTCGCGAATTTCAAACTGCTTTGAGCGCTTGTTTAACTGTCCGTGATTCGGAAACGTTGACAAGTGCAAATTTTTGAACGCGTAATAATTTCTGAAGTTCTCTAGCTTTCTTTGAAAACGTTCTCCGTTTTTCGAAGCTGGGCTCTTTTAACCCTGTTTGGCTCATGAAAATATCTATTATGTTTTTATCTGAACTCTCAGCTTTGCTAAGAAGAGAGAGAATTAATTCTTAGCTGCTCTTGTTTTCCGCTCCGTTAGTCACGCACTGAATTCTACTTTCAGCCCTAGATTTACATACAAACTCCAACGGAAAACTGAACCCATGGGACAGCTCTACGATTGAAATTACAACAATAGAAGTTCGGAGCGCTAATTAATTGTCAACACGCGACTATAAATATTTTCGAACAACACGAGAGGAAGGAGAGCGTTCTTCGCTTTAAGGTGAGCTACATTTTCCGAATCTCTGTTTCTTTAGTACTCGTCGACCAAAACATTGAGCTGAACCTCGTGGCGATCCTGAGCTTCATCTAATATGCGCGACCAAGGGTTTAAGTGCTCTGTCACTTCTTGGGAAGAATCGTTTCTTGGCTAGATTGGGAAGAATCCGTTTCTTGGCTAGATTGAGAGTCTTCACTGTCTTCGTAATATCCATTACCTCGTTGAAGAAGGTAGTAATTATAACCGTCGCTCCAAGACATTTTAGGTTTGAACAGCACGAGCTTTGACAGAAAACTGAACGGCAAGTGAAGCGCCGCCTATAAAACAAGCAGTTAAAATGTGAAGCTTATGGGACACTTATGGTGACAAGCTACTGGTACTGCAGGCGGGGTTGCTAAGCTCTGTTCTCTGTGTTCAGCCCTTCATCGTCTCCATACAAAGTGAGCCACTCAGGAACTGAATCTGCTGTTGTTTTATTATGTTTGATGTTATTGGCTGATTTTCTAACGCCTTTTGGTAGAGATTTCAGTGATTTCTTTAGTCCTCTTGGTAGAGATTTCAGGGATTTCTTTACTCCTCTTGGTGTTAATAAGTGATAGACTATTTATTGTATCCTTTCCCTCTTCCTGCACTGATAGAGGTGTTTCACTTGCTGAAGATTTTAATACCTGGCTCCTCTTTGCTGGATAGATCATCACTCTAACCTTAGGTTGTAATTTCGCGTCTTGTAACCACTTCCTTCGATTGATATAACCTAATCCACGTACATCTGCGAGATGATTAGACAATCTAACGAGATATTTTGCTCCACAATTCGGAATTGGGCAATCACGGCACACACGTTTGGTCATGTTAACAGTTCGAGATCTCAACAAAAATAAAACAGTTCCAGCGAGTTTTAACCTTTTATGCGAAGGACAAGAAGGACACAACACAGGACAAAAGGGCCACAACATAGGACAAAAAAAGACTTTTGAGGGACAAAAGGGACAAAACGAGGCCATTCAGGACAAAAGGGCAGAAGGGGCACCTTTTTGGCTCTGTGTTTTTCCCTGGGCGCGCGTGGAATCTCGCGTGGAACACGCGCGCATGGTTTGACAGAAAACAAGTCATGGTTAGCATATGAAACTGAACTATAATTACATTCTTTTTGAAATATTAAGACTTTAGGAAAATATACGATCTATCAAAATAATAATAGTTACATTCTTTTTGAAATATTAAGGCTTTAGGAAAATATACAATCTATTAAAATAAAAATAATTACATTCTTTTTTGAAATATTAAGACTTAAGGAAAATATACAATCTATCAAACTAAAAACTATTTACAAAACTTTTATTATCTTAAGGCGGAATCCGTAATTTTAGGAAAATATTGATATTAAAGTTGGCTATTGCTAGATTTCTTGTCTAGCAAGGCAGGTCCATGACTTGTTTTCTGTCCAACCACGCGCGCGTTTTCCACGCGAGATTCCACGCGCGCCAAAGGAAAAACATGAAGGGTCGAACATAAAGAAAAGAGCTTAGTAACCTCGCCTGCAGTACCAGTAGCTTGTCACACTAAACCTCGTCTCATAAGCTTCACATTTTAACTGCTTGTTTTATAGGCGGCGCTCCACTTGCCGTTCAGTTTGCTGTCAAAGCTCGTGCTGTTCAAACCTAAAATGTCTTGGAGCGACGGTTATAATTACTGCCTTCTTCAACGAGGTAATGGATATTACGAAGACAGTGAAGACTCCCAATCTAGCCAAGAAACGGATTCTTCCCAATCTAGCCAAGAAACGGATTCTTTCCAAGAAGTGACAGAGCACTTAAACCCTTGGTCGCGCATATTAGATGAAGCTCAGGATCGCCACGAGGTTCAGCTCAATGTTTTGGTCGACGAGTACAAAAGAAACAGAGATTCGGAAAATGTAGCTCACCTTAAAGCGAAGAACGCTTTCCTTCCTCTCTAAAGAAAAGAATTGAGAAAAGTGCTGTTAGAGTATCTGCAGTGATGCGAGCGATGAAGAAAGATTACACGTTTCAAAAAGTGATGGAAACTCAAAAAGTTCTCAAAGATACAGATGGATTTGATTGGTTAGAATCGACAGAACTAGCCATCGATAAGCGGAAATTCTTGCTTAATCGATTGTTTGTGAAGCAACCCATTCCACAAGATGAAGACTAGACCTACTGTGTTTTGTTCTCAATAAAAAATGTATTTCAAACCGATATCTAGCGTGTTGTTCTATTGGAGTTTATTTCTTTGTTTAGGGGACTTCAGTTTTATTGTTCATTGCATCCTAATTTCCTGATTTACTTTGTGTTAAATACTTCGTTGTGGAGCTTTCGTTATCAATAAATGTTTTTTTTTTAAAAAATTCATTTTAAATCTCTGTGTATTTGAATCATTTCGCTAATAAAAGTAATATTCAACAAACGTGTTGCTCGAAAATATTTATTGCTGGTTTTCACATGACCTTACTAAAATTCAAACCCTAGAACTATTAATCCTCCTGAGATTTGACTTCCATGATGTGTGAGAGCAGCTAAAAACTAATATTCATACAAATTTCCACTCCGAATGGGTTCTTGGTTTAGCCATAAACTACGCTTGAATTTCTAAACTTTTGCGTGACGCGGCATTTACATGACTGGCGAGTGAGCTGTGATGTTTGTGTAAAAAGTGACTTATTTCGGGGAATTCGGCTATCTGAACAGTTCTTGTATTAGAATAAAGTATTATTGTAACGTTTTTGAGTTCTCCGATAGATAAATTCACGCGTTTGTAGCAAAACTCACTGACAGATATTTCTGCTGGTTTGCCGCTATATTGGTGCCCATCCAGATGGGCACCAGCATGGCGTCTCCATACAAATCTCTATAAATTTTGGGAAAACGTTACTCCGCATATCTTCCATACGAAAAATTGCTGTGACCTGAAGCTTGGCGAGAGTCTTTGCATATCTACCTTCTTTCTTTTCCCTGATTCTGGACGTAATCTATTGAACGGTTTTGATTTTTTACTTTGATCTATTTTGATTGGCGTGACACTGAAAACCAGCAATTGTCGCGTGTTGACAATTAATAGCGCTCCGAACTTCTATTGTTGTAATTGCAATTGTAGAGCTGTCCCATGGGCTCAGTTTTCCGTTGGAGTTTGTATGCAAATCTAGGGCTGAAAGTAGAGTTCAGTGCGTGACTAACGGAGCGGAAAACAAGAGCAGCTAAGAATTAATTCTCTCTCTTCTTAGCAAAGCTGAGAGTTCAGATAAAAACATAATAGATATTTTCATGAGCCAAACAGGGTTAAAAGAGCCCGGCTTCGAAAATCGGAGAACGTTTGCAAAGAAAGCTAGAGAACCTTTGAAATTATTACGCGTTCAAAAATTTGCACTTGTCAATGTTCCAAATCACGGACAGTTAACCGAGCGTTCAAAGCAGCTTGCAGATCAATAATGTTGGTAAAAAAAGCCATCTTCACGAGAAACGTTTCGAAAATCGAACAAAGTTTTCAAATTTCCAGCGAGTTTAAGTTGAGTAAAGGAATGAGGCTTTCTTTAAAATTTGGGCTTTTATTTTGAACAGATAATAGAGTTTTTCAACCAGAGTTCACTATTAGCGGGGAAGACCGGGCAAGTTTATTGTTTTCACTGTTTTAGAGCGACGCTTATTAGTAAACCTAATCCAAATTGGTATGCAGGAAGTCAAAAATTAGTATGCAGGAACGCATTTTTTCCCAAGACAATAACTTATGACATCACTCCCCTTAATGTCTTCCACAGCAATTTAAAATCAAGTTAATTTATTCCACAGCGATACCACAGCAGATTTATGAGAAACCACCGCAAAAAAAAAGGAAACCGTGGTCCCTCCCCTACTACTCCCCTTTAGGTAACCAAGATAGCCACTATTACATTTACCCATAATTCTTAGCGTACGAAAACTTAATAAACACTCATAAAAAAGTACATAAAAGTTTATACAGAATGTCACTAGTACAGGAAGGAATATTTCCAAAGCATTGCTTTCCTTGTCCGTAATGGGCTGTGTTATGTTCGCCTATTTTTCCTAAGGAGGAGTTAGGCAGCATCACTTTATTATTCTTGACAGATGAGCCCTACTTTTGGACCCAGTAAAGGAAGGCTCAACCGTCACACCACCTATAGAGCCCGGTGGAACAACAGAGGGCAGTGGATCCAGGTGGATTTTGGGAAGGTCGCCAAAGTAACCAAAATCGGAACTCAGGGTCACTATTATCAGTATTATTATTATCGTCAGTGGGTGTCCAAGTACACTGTCTCTTATAGTGTTAACGGAGGGTACTTTGAGAATCAACTTCATAAATCAAGCGACGTTCGTAGGGTAAGTTCAAAATTTCCTTTTATTGTAGACAGACAAGAGGATGTGATATGACCATAGTTTCTTAAGACAGAAAAGTGAATGGAAATTAACCAAACCATCATCTTGGATAAAAGTGGAACTTCATCCAGAAAAAGCCAGATACTTTATGAATAGCGCTGCTATCAGAGAAAAAAAACACTACACTTTCACCATTCTATTGTTCTCCATTCTTGTTCCAGCGGTTGGGTAAGTGGTGAAGTACTTAGGGTATCGTACTAATCTTGTCACTTAAGAACACACCACATGGGCTTAGAGCTTGCCCTTTGAGTTACTAAGCCACCAATGGGTTTACTTGCGTTTGTTAATTACCATTTTTTCAGTTACACGTCAACAAATGGGCGTTTCTAATTTTAGGAATATAACGCCAACAAAGACGATACAAATCTTGTCATCAATACATTGGATAAACCAATTCTAGCTCGTTACGTCCGCATTCACCCAACCGTCTGGCATGGACACATATCGATGAGGTTGGAATTGTATGGCTGCTATTCAGGTAAGAATACCTGGGCCTGGGCCCGTGCTGACTTCAAAAGACTCCCAAACTTATATACAAGTCTACATGTAAAATGTTACAAAAACGGCAAATTTTTCACGACACGATATCGAGTGCGTGGCTTGATTATGGCCCCTGAGGCTTCTTTCGTGTATCGATAGAGACCAACACGACCCTACTGACCAGGGCCCCTTTCTCGAAAGTCCCGGAAACATTTCGGGCCCCGTGCGTAAAGCCATTTTAGCTCAAGTGTATAAGGCTGAAACTTCTTGTATGAAGGGAACTTCTGATCATATTTGGAATACGTGAATAAATCAGCTCTGTAATCATAAGGTTCGAAATTTTGCTGCGGGTTCCGGGTGCGAAAACTTATCAGGACCAATTATGACCGTCCGCGTGAAGAGAGGCACTGTGAGAGTAAAGTTTCTTTCACATACTTTCCATTGGTGTAAAGATACTTCTGTTCTCTTTGTGTTCTTTTCAAACAAGGTATTTGAGGGAAACACGGATCAGTTTCTTGTAGTGAGGCATCTGCTGAAGAATCCAGTCAACGTCACACGTTATGTAAGAATTAATCCAGTGGCTTGGAATCGATGGATTGGCTTAAGAGCTGACTTCTATGGCTGCAAATCAGGTATGCCGGAATATGCCATTATTTTTCACCATCTACTAACGTATATCGGAATATGGAATTAATCCAATTAACAGTAAAGGCTCGGACAACTTGAAAGAATGTTCAAATGTCACTCGTAGTGTAAATGTGTATTTTTATTCCACTATTACGTCATTTTGCCACGTAAGGTCAAAAGAACATGCAAAATATGCCAGCGTATTACACTGTAAATACAGGTATGCTGGAATATGCCATTATTTTTCACCATCTACTAACGTATATCGGAATATATAATTAATCCAATTAACAGTAAAGGCTCGGACAGTTTAAAAGAATGTTTAAATGTCACTCGTAGTGTAAATGTGTATTTTTATTCCTCTATTACGTCATTTTGCCATATAAGGTCAAAAGAACATGCAAAATATGCCAGCGTATTACACTGTAGACTAGCGTAATACACTGTTTGTAGAGGAGGACGAGAAAGAAAAAATGGCCGGCGCGGATTGGACGAACCAAATTTCGATTTGCTTAGCTCTTTCAAACTTGACTTTCTGTTATTCATGGCTCGTTTTATTCAATCAAAATAAAACGAAATTTGTTGGCTTCTTTGTTTTGTTGTGTAGGTAAAGCTCACACTCGTCGTATGATGTTGCCGCTCTCTGTACTCTAGCTCAGTAAAATATAGAGATGCTTGATGACATGACGGATTAATGAACGTCTAGTTCGTATTCGATACGCGCGAACACTTTACTCAGCGCGTATTATCTCGCAAAAAATCGAATATATCCCTCGCTTTCATTCAGTACCTATAGTTCATTTTCACGTGACGCATGGTCATCTCTCTCTATAAAATCCAAAACTAAAGAGCCGCCAAAGTTTTTATCCGGAGTCCGGAACTGGAAACTGGAAACCGGAATCCACAAATCAAAGAAAACCAGTTCTTCAAATACGCGAAAATTATTTTGCATGGCTTTTGCCTGTAAGAAATAAGAGGCCAAATAAAACTTGACCAATTTTGGAACAACAATTCCCTGTTTGTTGAAGTTCGTGCAACTTTTTCTTCTATAGAAGGCTGTGATAATGATAATCCAAATAAAGTGCGCCGTAAGTTGATTCCAAGCACCTAGAATAAGCATGCTGGTAATTGCGGTTTTGTTTAGTAAGTGATCTGCAATTTACCGAAGGTATAAATTTGGCCTTTATGTCTAGTAGATACTGAACAAGGTAGCAAATGTCATAAAGAACAGAGTGTCCGTCAGTGGAAGCCCCCTGTACATTGACCGTCACCGTCACAGTCACGCC
>CM042751.1:27306593-27310555 GCA_022496165.2 Catalaphyllia jardinei | reverse complement strand
GAATGTGATTGGCGGAAAATGAAAGAACAACGGGAAGACGTCAGGAACTTTGTAGCCAGCCTCGATTTAGTGGAGCCGCTAAATCCCCGTGATGCTTTCTGCGGTGGACGAACAAATGCTGTCAAACTTTATCATCTGGCTAACATCGCCTCAGGAGAGAAGATTAATTATTATGATTTTACTTCCCTCTACACCTTCATCAATAAGAATGCTGAGTATCCTGTCGGCCACCCTGAAATTATATTTCAGCCGGAAGATACAAACATTCAAAATTACTTCGGGATCGCCAAAGTCACAATATTGCCTCCAGAAAAACTGTTTCATCTAGTACTTCCGCTGCGTGAAAATGGAAAACTGACATTCCCGTTGTGTAGAGCCTGTGTACAGGAAGAGATGGAAAAACCAATGCTACAACACTCCTGGGTTTGCAGTCACAGCGACAGTGAAAGACAAATTACAGGTACATGGTGTACTCCTGAACTGAACAAAGCCGTTGAAAAGGGCTATAAAATAACTTACATTCACGAGGTTTGGCATTTTTCTGAAACGAGGAAAGGTCTCTTTAAAGACTATGTGAACACGTGGTTAAAGATTAAAGAGGAGGCAAGCGGCTGGCCAGCTCATGTGGGCAACGACCCTGTGAAACAGCAAGAACATCTGAGATCCTACAAAGCGAGAGAGGGCATCGAACTGAGCCGCTATAACATTGAAAAGAATCCAGGCAAACGCAGCCTTGCAAAGATGATGTTAAATTCTATGTGGGGGAAGTTTGGCCAGCGCACTAACAAAACTCGGGGACCCCCTGAAGTTCAGTGCTTTCCAAGAGAGTGATGCAAATGCCATTTGCTACGTGGGTGTATTGTCTGAAGACATCGTTGAAATTCACTATAAACTGAAATCGAATGACGAACCTGTCTGACCAAACCTCAACATTTTCATCGCCTGTTTCACGACATGTTGGGCTCGACTTCGTTTGTATGCAGCTCTGGACATGCTACAAGAACGAGTACTGTACACAGACACCGACAGTGTTATTTTTTCCAGTTTACCTCGTGAAAACAATCCTCCCCTTGACGACTTTCTCGGTGATTTCAAGGACGAGCTAGGGGAAGGCGATTTCGTCACCGAATTTGCGTCCGGAGGACCGAAAAACTATGGCTACCTCACGAAGAAAGGAAAAGAAGAATGCAAAGTGAGAGGAATCTCATTAAACAGTGAAGGTATCAAGCAATTAAATTATCAAGTGTTGAGGCAAAATGTTTTAGACGAAATTCAACGCCCCCTTGAGAAAACGCGACAAACTGATATTTACAAACCTTATCACATCGTCCGAAACTCTAAAGAGTACTCACTGGCCACAGTCGCTCAGACGAAAAAGTACCAGCTTGTGTAGGAAAAAAGACTGATAGATCAAAGCACCTTCAAAGCACATCCCTATGGTTATGAGAGAATAACAACAGGAGGATGTGGAAATGGTTGAACTGTTGTGCCATTTGTAAACACTTTTGTAATAGTTAAGCGTAATCCACTAGGGATCCTGTAATTTTAGGAAAACATTTGATATTAAAGCTGGTTTACTTTAAAATTATGTGATTTCTTTGTTTATGACCCTGTGGCCCAATGGATAAGGCGATTGGCTACGGAACTTTCCAATCCCTCTCTCTTAAGTCTTTGTTTATGCTAGAAACCAGGCTTTTTACTCGGTGAACACGGAAACGCGGTTAATGACGTCATTCCTTCACCCTCAAAAGGGGGCGGGCTTCTAGTTACCATGGATACGTCAAACTCAAGTAAACAATAGAACTCCTTTCCATAACAATACCTGTCAAATCCGTACTGGTCTAGCCCACACCACTACTCATAGCGGAAGTTGTGAATGATCACTTCACAAATATTGGCCAATTGCTAGCCTAAGAGGTTCCTGATGCAGAAGTAAATCCCGAGTTTTACCTTTCACACACTGACAAAGCATTTCATCTAAAAACTCCTAGTCTCGACGTTGTTTTTAACCCATTGAGGAATATTGATGAAAAGAAAGACGCTGGCCTTGATATGATCCCAAGTAAGTTGTTGAAAATTGCTGCTAGTATTGTTACTCCATCCCTTACCGCCATATTTACAAAGTCAATTATCACTGGGATTTATCCAACAGAATGAAAAATGGCCAGGGTAACTCCGGTGTTTAAAAAGGGTGAAAAATGGGATCTCAACAATTATCGTCCAATTTCCGTTATTCCGGTTGTCTCGAAGGTTTCTCAAAAAATTGTTTACGACCCGCTGTACCAATACCTAAATGACAATCAATTGTTATCAAGTTGTCAGTCAGGCTTTCGCTCTTTACATAGTACTCTAACGGCCTTGCTTGAGGCGACAAATAGCTGGTCTGTTAACATCGACAACGGCTTCCTGAACGGAGTAGTCTTCATTGACCTTAAAAAAGCTTTCGACAAAATTGATCACGAAATTTTTTACGTAACCTGTCTTACTTTGGTGCTGACCAGGCAACTGCTAAGTGGTTTCAGTCATACCTAAGTAATCGGACCCAAATGTGTAATGTAAATGGCAATCTGTCAACTGCCAGCACTGTTACTTGTGGCGTACCGCAGGGTAGCATCCTGGGTCCCTTGCTTTTGTACATTAACGATCTCCCTAACTGCCTGCGGGTTGCTGAGCCGATAATTTTTGCTGATGACACCAGTATAACCTTATCTGCAAAAACGGTAGCCGATCTTAAACTAGCAGTGACTTCTGAACTTAACAATCTTACCTGTTGGCTGAGAGCCAACAAATTAAGTTTAAATGTGGCCAAAACTGAGCTAATGATAATCGGACCTAGGCAGAGATTGAATGCCCAATCTGAGGAGTGGTCAGAGTGGTCGTCAAAAATTCGACAATTCACTTTATTTCAAAATTATACCGTTGATCTTGTTTAATATCTGGCTTTGATATAGGGGACTAGGTATATATATCTTGAACCGGACTCGCTACATCGCTTGTACGAGAACAGCCCTGAAGGTATAGGGAGTGGAAAGTGAAGACTCCATTTTAATTGAGAGAGCTTCAAAGGAACTAGATAAATGCAAATTCATCTCCGTTCTTTTAGACATAGATGAGTGTGACATCGCAAATCCACCTAATTGTGACGTCAACGCAGTGTGTAAAAATACCCAAGGATCTTACATCTGCACCTGCAAAGAGGGATTTTACAAAGATGGGCAAAACTGCACTGGTAACTATAAACTACAATTTTTTTCTGTAAAGCTTTCAAGGAACCATTTTTCCAGCGACCTAACTAACACATCTTTTCCAGCCAGCAAGGACTTCCCCATATTAAACCCTTTGAATCCTCTGCCTTTGTCCCTAACGGTTTTCTTCTCAGAGGTCCCAGGAAAAATTCAGCGGCTGCTGGGCCTCATACGGATCTCCCTAATTGAGGCACATGATATGCCTTTTTTAAATTCCAACCGAGGGCGTGGTAAGCAATGTCGGATATTTTTCATTCAGCATGACCAAGCCATTAAGTCGCATGTGCGTCTCCTGATTTGTTAATTGATAGTTTCCTGTTGATGTGATAAAACCCAGGTTGTTTAATGAATTTCAACACGCAAACTGCCCAGGATTTACGAATCTGAAAATACCCGGGATTCCAGAACTTAACCTGCTTCTTGTTTTTATTCAATCAACCTTTCGGAAACCTTTTTTTCTCATAAGCCATGTAAGCTGCTTAACAGTTGTTTCCACGAAACCATCAGTTTTAATACAACGCTTTTCATTAATACAACGTGGCCGAGTGGCTTAGGGCGATGGTGTTGAAATCTGGAGTTCCCGGGTCCATGGCCTCCACCCTGCTACTAGCAAGATTTGTTGCTCGGCGGTAGTCCCGAGTTCAAATCCGTTGTTTCAGTGGCAAGCCTGTAAAGTAGCTAAGCTTAGTGTTTGTATAGTTAAGGGTCCAATATAAA
>CM042751.1:27281593-27301593 GCA_022496165.2 Catalaphyllia jardinei | reverse complement strand
TCTGAACGCCCTTCGCAGAATTTTTTTAAACTTTGCAAAAAATTGCATCTTACCATGCTGATTACAATTCGATAATAAAAAATGGGGGTAACCGAGCTCGTTTTTGAGTTATACGCGCTTTAAAGGGCCCCTGTGATAAAAAAATCACTTCCTTTTTTTCTTGAGATTCTGAAAGTGTGTCTGCTTAACACTTGACTGGCAAAATTCTGACCTTTCATTTTTATCCAAAGGTCGTTTACTTTAAGTGTAAGTTCAAAAGTGACGTCAAAGGCTCACCAGCTTAAAATTTCTGCGTGTGAACGTAGCTTATTATGTATGCAAAGTGCGAGTTTAAAAGTGTGAAAGCCCAAAACTCCCGTGCTGCATATTAATTCTGCAGCGTACACACGCATCGAATTCTTAAACTAGTGAGCCTTTGACGTCATTTTCTTCTCGTTCCAGCTCTCTCAAGAACTTAAATTTAGTAATGGCGGATCATTAAATAGGAAAGTTCCAGTTAAAATAAACAGGTGCCTTTTTTAAATCAAGGATTAAAACTTGGGTCACTTAGTGTTTAGTTAACATAGTTTTGAAATCCAAAGGAAAAAAAATAATTTATTTTTTGTCACAGGGGCACTTTAAGCTAAAATTAAGGGTGTTTTTAGAAGGCCATGCTGTTGCTATGGTAACCTATTGTACCACAAAATCAACAGCAACTTGTTCACCGATGATTGGGCAGTTTGTTGATACCATGACTGTGGCATTAACCGATAAAGGGTGGTTATAAAGACCTATCATACTCTAAGTCTTGGAAAATACTGGAAACTGTTTCCAGCCACCTTAAGGGATCGTACTAAAGCTGGTAAACGTAGAATACAGGACAGGGGTTTAGAGCTAACCTTTCCATCTACTAAGCCACCTATGGGTTTACTTGTGTTTGTTAATTACCATTTTTTCAGCTACACGTCAACAAATGGGCGTTTTCTATTTCTAGGAATATAACGCCAACGAGGACGGTGCAAATGTTGTTGTCAATACCTTGGATGAACCAATCATAGCTCGATACGTTCGCATTCACCCAACCGACTGGAATGAACACATATCGATGAGGTTAGAATTGTATGGCTGCTATTCAGGTAAGAAAACCTGTGACTAGGCCCGGGTTGACTTCAAATCCCTTCCTAACTTATATACAAGTCTTCATGTAAAATGTTACAAAACGGTTAAATTTTCCACGGCACGATGTCGAGTTCGTTGCTTGATTATGGCCCCTGAGGCTCTATTTGGTATCTTCCGTGTAGCGATAGGGACCAATACGTCTCTACTGACCAGGGGATCCTTTCCCGAAAGTCCCGGAAACATTTCAGGTCCCGTAAAGCCGAAATAAAGCGTCAACTCAATGAACGCTTTGGGGAACACCGACGTTCTATCCTGAGTCACCAACAACTCAGCACAACTACACCAGTATTACTACACTTTAACCAAGCTGGCCATTCTATTAACGACGTCCGCCTCATCCCAATTGAACTCATACGTAGTAAATGTGACTCAGTGAGAAAGGCTCGGGAGGCTCATTTGATAAACAAAGCCAAAACATTACATCCGTTTGGCATAAACAGAAGAGATGAAGCACGCTAGTGACACATCTAACACTTATTTACTCATAGCCTACCAATCATTATCACGTATTTTTATTTAAATTTTTATTTGTAACGGTTTTCTTTTTACACATCTTTTTTCTACTCAGCCCCTGAGGAAGGTTTGTATTGCAAACCGAAATATAGGGCAATTTTGTTTAAAATAATTTAGTCCTTTAGTTCGTTTTATTTCGTTTTGGTCACATCCGCCGTTGGGATCAGTGTGCCGTCTATATTTCTGTATTTCTAGGCATTTTTGTTATTGACAGGAAGTGCTTTCCTGAAGTGCCTTCAGGAAGTGATAGAAACGCAAGTAGTATACCTCACTCATAGGGGCAATAACCAATCAGGAGCCGAGAAAGACAATAGGCTATTGTTTCGAGAACAATAGACTCTATTGTATTCCAAATACAAGATGGCCGCCACAAATTTCAGCCAATCAGGAGGTGAATTAAGAATTCAAGATGGCGGCGCCCATGAAAGTCGGCCATGTTGGAAAACAGCCCAGCAGCCTCAACGAAGAACTGGGATCGGTCTCAGATTTCCATGGCGACACAAATCACGCCAGGGTCTCTCAAAAATGTCAAGCAACTTTCACGTGACTAACTTTGATAAATAGGAGTTTGTTTTTGGTGGAAAATTGCAAACCAGACGCGAAGGCCTGGGATCGGTCTCTCAGACTCGTCTGATATGTCAATTGCGAATCAATCTATACACATGTCATTCAAATGTTATATAATTGTATTTATTTAAAAGTCCTAATTCTTTAGTGGGAGGACGCCCATAATCATTTTTCACAATAAACGTGAAGCATTAGTGAGTGCGTGCTGTGTGCGCTGACGTGAAAGGCTAAGAAAACTTTTTACAATTCCAACAAAGTTTCAGCATTTTCCATGTCTACATCATTGAACTCAGGTGGTGTGTATCCATAAGGATAGGACTTGAAGGTGTCCGGATCTACCACACGTTTGTCAAACACCAATTCATATCGTTTGGTGCGTGGACCCACTTTGAGCTGTTTGGTGGCCGGATGTCTGGTGAAGAAATTGGGATTTACGACGTCGATGTTTCTGCGTTCGTCAAGAGGATCCGCCAACTCGTCCAGAAGGTTCTGGTGCATGATGTGGTAGTTAAGTTGCTGTTGACCACGAACATTGAGGGTGAAACCTCGCACTTTGCAGCACACTTTGCCGTTTTTGGTCTTGTATCCATAATTCTTTGGTCCTGCTGAGGTGAAATCGATGATGTAATCTCCATCATCCAATTCGTTGGTCATTTCGCCCAAAAAGTCTCCCAGAGGAATGTCGGGTTGACCAGGCTTCCTGGAAAAAATGACGGAATATGTGTCGAAGTACAGTACCTGTTGTTGTAGCAGTTCTAAATAGGAGTACAACTTTAAACGGGCCCAACAGGTCGTGAAAGCAGTAATGAAAATGTTGACACGTCCGTTGTCTGCCTGGTTTTCCCTCACATTCGAATAGACCACTTCCAAGGAATCGTGCGAACAAATGCGGACCGTGTGGATGTCTGTGAAGGTGTCTGACACTAGGGCAAAGAGATGGCTGGTGTGGTAACGGCTTCCGTGGTTTTCTTGTGAAGATTTTTGCCAAACTTACCCCAGAAACTATTCAACATCAACTTTGCCGTAGCTTTACGTCCTGGATTTTTTTCCATGAGGAGAGGATCTAAGGTGATGCCTTCTTTGGCTTGGTAGTCGCGGACGTATTGTTGTCTTTGTTCATCAGTCTGCGCCCATCCAGGATACCCCGCTGATTCTTGTTTTATTTTTACTCATGTGTTGACATAGTCAGCAAAGAGCCCTTCTTGACGTTGTTCCTCTGGAAAATGCCAGACCTCGTGGATGTGTACAATGCGGTACCCGACCTCTACTGCTTTGACGAGCTCAGGGGTGCAGCACGTACCCCTAAGAAGACGTTCCTCTGGAGAGTGCGAACAATGATGTGATTTTTCCAAGAGGCCCTTGGTCATCTCTTCTTCCATGCAGGTTCTGCATAGAGGTAAAGTGAGTTTACCTCCATGTCGGAAGGGCAAGACGGGATGATACAGGTGATGAGGGGGAATCACATCTACTTTGGCTAGACCAAAGTACGCTTGGATGTCTTGGTTCTCCGGGTGGGTGATAATGATGGGATGACCAATGGGATACTGTCGTGTCTTGTTTACAAATGGATAGAGAGAGATCACATCGACATACTTGATTTGTTCACCCTGGTCCTCGTTGACCTCCCAATCACATTCCCACATGGATGGATTGTACGATCAGGATGGAATTTTGAATGTCGGTCACGATGATTGGGATGACAACGAGGACAACCGTGCCATAAACATCCATGAAATTCATAGACAACGTGGTTCTGTACATCGAGGCCATCTACCAGGAAGTTTAGCAATTGTTCGCGTGTCGAATGCTTGTCGTTGAAGGGACTGTCACGACGAAGCAGGTGTTCACGCCAAGCTAACCACTTAAATGCTTTTACGGATTGGTTGCTACGAGCTCCTTGCCATCCTTGCATGGGTTCAGTGGCTATGCTGTTAGGAGTCGGGAGTTTCTTTCGCCAGAACCGATTGCACGCAGACGCTATGGTTACGCACTTCTCGATGGGATCAAAATCGGCATATTGCTGGAATTCTTTTCTGAACTTTTGACATCCGGCTTTTAGGAGTTTGACGTCCGATTCACAATAGGCTTTCATTTCTCGTCGCATGACGAAATGGTAGTTGGCAGCGACCTTCTCAGCGTACCACCGCTCAAATTCTGCTTTCTTCTTAGCCGACATGCCATCAGGATCATACATCTCAGCAGGAGGCATGGGTCCTTCGTAGCCTTGATTTTCCTGCGTGTTAAATTTGTGGGGAGAGAACCCTTTGACCAATTCTTGGATGCCAAAGGTAGACGGAAAGGTAGCAAGAGAAAAAGGAAGAAAACAGAGAGAGTCTTTGAAGGTCAATCGGTCTGATGAGAAGGACAGCACTTTGGTACCGACGGTGATCTGATTCGTGACTTCTCGATGGTTCGCATAGCAATGTTGTAATAGAAACATCCCATCATATCCTTTGAGGTTATGGAAGACAGCAATTACGTTCCAATCATCTCCGTCTTGATCAATAGCCAAAGATTCCAACCATTCAAAGAAAGATTTTGTACAGTCTGCACCATAGAAGAACTCCGTGTGGTCTTCTTCGTCACTCTCGGCGCCAAGCACGATAGGAGTTTGCACTCCGTCGTTGTCCACGGTCGCTTCATAATCACAATAGACCTGAAGGGGTGGATCTCTTTCCACCCACACTCTGGTATCTGGATCTTCAGCATCGGGCCCGATGAAGTGGCGCGTCCCTACTTCGTTCCCCGGCACCCGTTTCAGTTTGGGATCATCCTCCTCTTCTGGAATGCGTTGGATGTAACATTGATGGGAGGCGACGTGCACTTGTTGTTCACAAATAGGCAATTCGCCCCAACCGCATTTGTGTTGCTTAGATCTACTTCTAGATTTACCAGCATTCTCCACCTCGTAGGTCTTAAAGCAGTCGGGACATTTATTGTAGGTGAGGCAAATGGATGGAATGTTTTTACTGCGACGATGAAGATGGCAAGAGTAACAGTTCTCACCAAAAAAGGATCGATGACACAGACGGCAAGGAGAAGAAGGTGAAGGGAATTTCCCTGGACCCAACGATCGTTTAGCTTCTGCGAAATCCGGGCAATCCTTTCGATGACAAGATGGACACCATTTTCCTTTACAGGGATGACTTTCGTGATCGTCGTGGTCGTATCCCCGATTGCAATCATCGCAGAAGTAACTCCTGGACAAGAACCCAGAGAATGAGTTACACCCATCGTAATGGTGACCTTCTTTGGTGATACGGATGATCTTGTCCGATGGTGTGTGTCCCACGAAGATCAACATGTGAGGAGGGTCAATAGATATGACTTTGATCTGGTAGCCAGGGAGAACCTCTTGGAACTTTTGTAGTTCGGAGATGCCACATGGTCCTTCGGGTACCCCAGCTAGACGATGGAGTTCCTTGGCCAATCGCTTTTGGACAGGAAGACCCTGTTTGAGATTATGATAATGATGATCCCGGGCATCCCCGTTGGCATCAACCAAGGCTTTCATGGTGACGATAGCCCGAGCGCAACACAATTCATCTCTGTTCTTGATGGTGACGCGTGAACGTTTGACGATTTTACCAACGGCTGCGCTGCTGGGTTTGTAGCATTTACCATGTCCACTACCAGGGGCAGGGGTATGAATAAACGTGGTCTCCACCGCGAATGAGTCGTCTGCTTCGAAGGCTTGATTGGAATTGAGTCTGGATGCCAGGGCTTGTAGGTTCATGTCTAAGCGATCTGAACCCTCTTGGAATACACCCACGGTAAACGTTGTCGATTGAAACGCATGGGTGAATGCGTCTGATTGCATAGTGAAATGCAACGTGTGATGAGGCTTGAGGGTGCTGTCGTCTTCGATCTGACGGTGGATGGTTCGTCGTAACGCTTCCGTGACAAGTCGTCAGTGGGATTAGCCTCGCGGTGTTGTTGTATGCGAGCCTGGTATCTCTGTTTATGTAGGACATCGCGCCATTTCCTTCGGGGTCCAACGGGACGCATCTCAAAATCCAGCAGAGGCTCTGGTGGTGCCCCACCGACCAACCGGTCATTGGGGACGTCTCCATGTAGGGGTCTAAAGCTGTATGGAAGACCCAGTCGTCGTCATCATCAAAGAATGCATTGTCAAATGTCCGTTTAGTTCCTATGGGGACTGGCTTACGCCCCAGAGATCGACTTCGGCGAGGAGACACATGTCGAGGTGAACGTACAGGTGAAAGAGAACGGCTCCGGTGTAAAACACGCTGATGACGCTGTGGAGTGAACATGACTGTCTCACGACTACCTATGAAATGACTCAATGATGCTCATGCACGATTTATCCTAATTAGAAGATGTCATATCTGACCAATCATAACACAACGTGACCAAATAAGGAAATGGGTATACACCATCTAGTACTTTTACAAAACATGTTCATTAACATACGTAATGTCAAACACGTGAGCTTGATGTAATATTCTGCGTCAAAAACACTGGGGTACCAAATTCAACAAAATAAGTAAAAAGTAAATATCGAAAACAATAAATGTCTCAACCAGGTTTTTAACCTGAGCCTCTGGGCTCCAATCCAATGTCTTAACCACTAGACCGTCATTGAAATACATCGAGTGGACATGAATTGCTAATGGAAGTTAACGAAGACTGAATGAGCTAAATTCGACTGTTCATTTGAGAAAAGCGCCATTCAACCAGAGATGAATTGTGAAATGAATTAACACTGATCTCACTTACATCAACCATAGTCCTTTCAAATTCCTCCAGAGCATCACACAATTCGCGATCAGTCAACTCCATTCCAACAAGACTACAGAGGAGATGTGTGCTGAAAGTTGTCACAAATAAAATGACTACATGACTTTTATATAAAAACAAATATCGGTGAAAAAACGGAGGATGAAGGGTATCCCACACAGCACGTGATAAAGAACCAATGAGAATACGGAGAATAAGGGTATCCCACACAGCACGTGATTAAAAACCAATGAGAATTATGTCATTAAATTTTTTAAAATAAAACAGGGTCTGATGATTCCTTTTTCAACTTTTATTGAATAATATATAAGGGAGAGATGATTACCATTTCAACTTTTTCTGGGCCTGCATGATTCTTTTCACAACCTTTTCTGCCATTTTTTTGTTCACTGGTAACTTTTCGATGGCCTTGATCATCTTCGTATCCGCTTTCCACTTGTCTCTCAGATTCTTGGCTTTGGAATAATCGATATCGTGCTGTGTGGCAATCTTGTCCACTCGATTGATGCCTGGATCACCTCGTTTGAGTCTCTTGGCCAACTTCGTCCCAGGCCCCATAAATTGGTACCCAGGCCAGTGAAATTCAATCCCCGTCTTGCCCAACCATTTTTGAATGTCGAAATCACGCCCTCGTTGACGGTACTTGCGCGTACAGGTCTTGGGTCGTGTCATAATCGTGTTGAAGATTTCTTCTCAGTTTCTTTCCTTGAGCCCAGTCTTCCCAACCAGGCGCAGGTTTTAAGCGTTCGGCCTCGTTTTTACGTTTACCTTTGCCCCTGCGTTTACCACTTGTTCCTTCGGACGGTTGTGAAACTGCAATGGGTACCTTAGAAGGTGGTAGCTTCTTTTTAACATCTGAGGTAGAAGGCCTGATGGGTGTCTTTTCTTTTTTGATATGTTGTTTTTCGTTACCGCCTCGGGAGGCGCTCTTGATCAATTGTTTGAACATGCTTTCCAACGGACCCTTTACCAAATCTCCTTCCTCCTCATCCTCCTCTTCACCAACATCAGCACTATTGCTTGACAAAGGACCAATTTGTCTGATACGTTTGGTTAAACGACCTCTCTGACGGGCTTAAGGTTTAATTTGCTTGATGGCAATCGAATCTGGAATCGATTTATCACGGAGTATCACGTGACTTTCGGCGGCCAATCGTCCTGCTTTGTTCAACAAAGCATTGTCGGTGATTTCTCCTTTGTAATACTGAACCAGTTGGTCAAACTCTTTCGTGGGCACCATCATAACCTCTTCTGTCATCCTCGAAATGTTGTTGGAGTAATGTTTCGTAGCAGTCTTGCCAATAACGGAGTTCACTCTCTTTCTTCTCGAGTTTAAGCCTCAAACTAGCTGCTGTGTCTCTATCTCGACTGCAGTTTGTACACACAGTAATAGTGTCTCCGGGTGGTGTGGTGTCTTTGATAGTCTGACACCTTTCGCACAGGTCGCGGTGCTTTAAAGCCATGTGTTCTTGGTATAAGCTATGGTATTTACGACTCCAGTACTGCACATTGTCTTTCTGATGTTCCACTCTTTCGTTGGCTTGTTGCAATAGCTTAACGAGTCTAGACAAACTGGATTCAATCTTGGTAGCATGAAAATCTAGTTCTTTACTGTATAACGGTTTCCGCTTTCCTTTATTTCCGCTTTCCTTTATGCCACGGTACCACGTCCACACCTTCCAGGGGATACCCCTTTTTGTGCTCTTCGCCTCTTGACCGAGTTTCTGCGTTTCCCCACCTCGCGTAGCCTTGTCTTATAGCGTTTCAGTTTAGCCAAGGTGATCGGGTGCACAGGAATTCTGTTTCGTAATAGGTTGAGAACCATTTCGCTCACTGCGTTGATTTGATCTGCATTAGCATGCTCTAACATCTCCTGTCTCCTGTTCCGATTGGCCTCTTTTAGAATAGCCTCCAAGAAAGGGCGTTGTCTGTGTAATCGAATCATACTTCCCACGGTGCCGGACGTCGGTTGTAACTGCCTGTGACACCCTTTGCACCCATTCTCTTATACCTCTTGTCCTTTCCGAGCTTGTATCCGATCTTTGCCGCGTTCTTGAGAACAGTCAATAGTGCACCGCCACGTTGTCTTTTATCATGTTTACGTTGAGTTCGTGCACCGCCTCGCTGTCTACGTCTTTTCTTGGTGTTTGGTTTATTTTTCATCTTCGACGTTTACGCGAAGCAGCTTGCAAACCCTTTTTCACACCGTAACCTGCTGCAACAGAGATTCCACCCAGTGCCGCCGCCTTCCCTGCTGCGACTAAAGCTGGAATGAGAGCTGCCAATGGAAACAACCCCCCTTTTTGTGTCTTCCTACGTCTCCTTGGTTTTTTACGAACTGTTCGCTTGCTCTTCATGACACATACTACCACTCACACGAGAGTGCTCCTGCCTTTATCGACGTGATCGTAGCGAAATCGTTGTTCGTATTCCTGAACGCACTTGTCAGATACTGGGGGTGTAAAATCAGTGATTGTGTCATCCAAGGTTTGCATCTTGATCAAAAGTCCCTCAAACTCCTCCATCGGAAGTCCTCGCACGTAGGTTCTCAATTCGATCAATGTTTTGTCGTAAGTTGTATAGGCAAAGCAACACATGTCGATTTTAAACGAAAACTTTTTGAAATCACAGTTCCAGCAGCAGTTAAACAGGCAATCGGCAGACTGTTTTTCAAGACGGATCCTACGACGATTCCTGCTGCCACGATGATCAATGCTAAAGCGTTCAAACAACCGTGGCACCACTTAAAGCGGTAAAACATCTGATGATGACACCACCACTGACGGTGGTAAAAGGCAAACAACCTATCCAGTCGGTACAGCAAATCTTTGTTCAACATTTGGGCGCTTTTCTTAGATCCGTTCATTAGAGATACGGTAGTCATTGAATCTTGGGAAGAGTTCATCATGATGTCTTGATGAATTTGTGACATCGCATACATCATTCGTCCTTTAAAAGGTGGCTGAGAATCCTTTGATCGTCTGAACTGCCAGGGTGTAAATCCAAGACCATGTATCCAAAGGGACGTTCTGTCAAATGTTGAAACGTGTCTTGTAAAACTTGCCATTGGGTTGGAAACGCCTGTAACAGTAAATTCCTCATGCCTAATTGATCTCGTGGATTCTTGAAGGCTACAATGCAGTGGGCGTTTCTGGAAATACTCTTGGCATATTTCCCCGGCGGAAACATGTCCTGGCATAACTAAAGTACGGTGACATTCTGATGATGTGAATGTTTAGTGAACACATCCAAAACTCGCTTATCGTTTCCTCCTTCAGCCATGAGATCGTCCAACACGAGTAATCCGCCATTAGGAAACCACGTTTTCAATTGGTCGGTGTCGGGAACGCCTTCGTGAAACTTAATCCCCCGTTCTTTCATGGGGTGAAACCAATGTTGCCATGCCCCGTAGCAATAATGTATTTTGGAGGGTCTGGTATGAAATAATTCTAGATTGTTCAGTAAAAGGTTGGTGGTAAACACCGTCTTGCCACACCCTGAAGGACCCACCACCAACAGAGTGGAGGAGTTGTCAAATCGAAAAGCCTCCCGTCGTTCCATGAGCCAATTGACCAAAGGTGCAAGGGTATGCGGCTTTTAAAACCACAAGGAAAGAAAAAGACCGCTTCTGTGGGAGTTCAATCTCCGATCTCTAAAGGATGCTAACCATTGTACTACAAGATCATTACACATTACATGTTTTCAACCATATTTTATTGTCAAACCAACAATCATTATACTAAATGTCTTACACCGCAACCAGAAGTGTCCTGGTGATGTTTCATTTTACACACTTTATCCCATTCTCACCCTTTTCGATCAATTTCTTTAACATCTGGCCTACTTTGTGATCGTTGTCTACATAATCATGTTTCGAGAAACGCCTCAAGAACTCGTTCATGCTTTGACCTCTTGCTCTGTCTTTTAAATAGAACAAGGCGTAATTGCCACAACTTTTACTGTAAATCGATTGCAGAGACTGTCCGTTGTAAATCACATATTTCCATTGGCTTTTTAACCAATCTTGCAGGGGCTCTGTTGTCTCGTAAGACTCCAATCGTAGGGCGCAGCTGTCTATTACCTCGCATTCATTCCCACTATGGGTCCAAAGTGCCAGCCAGTGTCGTCCCCCTCTATAGTGCGGATCTGTGTTCACAATGTACCCACGAGGTTCTTTCTTGATCGGTCGACGAGGTAATCGATCGCAAGCCACCGTGCCGTAAAAATAGGGTTTCAAGATGGCATCTGCTGTCGCCAAATGATCCAGTTGCACGTTATTCAGGGGTACTTTCTCCATTAGCGTTGGTAAATGTCGTACAACACGGCTTTGTTCTTGTCTATTTCCAAGAGGCTCTCAAACTCTCCGTACAGGATGACAGTGATGTTGTTACCTGGTGGTGCACCGAAGTTCAGCACAATCTGTAAATCTCCTGACTGTTTGGGATTCAGCACGGGACTGTCCAAACATCCGTTGGCTGCATTGTCAAATACAAACAGTGTGCAATTCTTGCCTTGACCCCAGTCTTCACTTCTCGCCATGTGTCCTTGATGTTTGCACAAACATCCTGTGGCTTGTAAGAACCGATAGTAACCTCTCAAATCTTGAGTACTGTCGTTGTGCACTAGTTCCAGGGTCTCGTAAGGATACTCTTCTCCTCTGACTAGTTGCCTGATGTTACTCACACCAAACTTTTGAAAACACAATGGGTCACGTGCCACATTATCATTGAAGGCATCTGAATGCACGAGCCCCACTATGACTCTGTTAGGAATTCGGCCTTGAAATAAATTGTTGCACTCGTATCTTTGCTGGTTCCCTTACATGTTGAAGGTCCTAATTTCACTTCTCACGGTTGGGTAAGCCACAATGGTTCTGTTGACGTTCATTTTCGTCATCAGCCCTCGGTAGACGCTGCGGTTGAGCCTTACTTGATACAGGTATATTCTCACTTTGACATTTTCATGTGTCAATCTTCCAGCTACATTCACATCATTCAAGAACAAATTGGGAGAATTGAAATACATTTGGATTCCAATCTGCACACCTGGTACCAATAATTTGTTCAAGTGGAACACTTTAATGTGGGGTGTGAACCTTAGCTCGTGTCGCTTTCCATCCGTTTAATTGCTTTGTTCTGCTTTCATGAGTTTCACTGAAGCTTGTTGGTTAGAGGACCATGCTTGGAAAGCCTCGTGTCCCTCTCCTTCCGTGTTTGTGTTGTTTGCAGTCATTTGGGTTGGAAAGTCCAGGGCATTGTACCAACCTTGAGGTTTTAGCACGGTTTCTCCATCGTGTCTGCTGTAGTTGAGCAATGTTTCCAGGTATGCCTTGTAAACAAAGTGTGGGCCAAATTGTTCGTGGGCCAGAGTCTCGTGGCCTCCAACACGTTATCGCCATTGGCCAGTTTTAGCGCCAGCTCAATCTCGAAGAAACTTCGACTGAGGTCTACGTAATCTTCCTGAGGATCCACTTGGAATTCCACGGGGTTGATGCCTGTCGTGTAGGTCTGAATGGGTACGATGCGATAACTGGACATGCTAAGATCAATGGGTGGAGCTTTGAAAAGGCTTAGTTGCGGATTCATGCCTGATTTTGAACCCGGATGTAATGGCCCACCGTCCATCAAGGTATCGGTCATCTTCTTCTTCTTCTCCTTTGTCTTCTTGCTAAGATGTGATCCCAATCGTAGCCAACAGGTTTACTGACCTCAGGACCAATCCAGCCACCCTTTTGTACTTTTCGGCGACGTTTCGAGGCTTTTGAGTACCCTTCAAAGCATGACGTTGACAGCCGTTTTCTAGATTTGACGAGTCATGAGCTTCTGGAGTAGATGGGATTCATTAGTCGTTGAAGATGTCGTTGAATTTTCGTTTGATGTTTCTATCTTGGACTTCGTAAGCTTTACGTTTCACTGCTTGTTTAGCGCTCCGTGTTGCACCCTCATTTGCCTTTCGAATGCGATCTCGAACACCGCGACCGCTTTTTAATCCTTTCAGACCTCCCTTAACACTCGCTTTCAGCCTGTTCTTGCACAAAGCCACCTCCGTCTTGTGAGTCAGGTTTGACTCGTGTTAAACTTCCACCTTTCATGCTCGTTTGAAGTGATGGGTGAGAATCGTGTTTCCCTCGCCAAATTGAGGCATCTCCCCTGTTGTCTCTGACACTTGCGTCTCAATAATGTCCAACAGGTCCTTGCGCAACGGAATATATTGAATGTGGAGTGGTTCAAAATAATAACTTCCATCCCCTGTCCGTCGATAATTGACCTCTCGCAATAGATCCGTGACTTGACTTTCCAACCACTGAACTTCCTCCCACGTCGGAATAGATGAACAAGGAACGTGATGTCGAACCCACCACGTTTTGAAAGGCTTTGTTGAGATTAGTGAAGCGCCAATCGCAGGTCACACTCAGATGAAAAGGTGCTCTTCTAGCAGCCAAAACAAAGGCTCATCCCTGTCGTTTTTCAGATCGTGCGTCATCGTTTCTAAATTGGGAACCGTGTCAGTAAAAAACTCTTGACGTAAATTTGGTCCTAAGTCATAATTTCCAGGGCTTCTCTCCTTCAACCATCCCATCTTTAAGGCCAACATTTTATTGATCTTCAATGCGGGTGAGTAATTGGAACGTACATGTGTACCTTTGTTATCAGTCAAGAGATCGTCTCCATCCCAACGAAATTTCACATACATTCTCTTACCATCGGATGCTGTATAGCTGCTACCAAGATATGGTCCTTTGTAGTTCAAGATGCGCCACTGCTCGAAAAATGTCACCATACTTTTCATAAAACTAACTCCATCAATGTACTCTACCACGGCTCTGAGATCGTTCGGATCGTAGTGAGCTCTACCAAACTTCAACCCCCCCTGAGAAGTATTTCATGATCCAATCCATGGTAAACAGAATTTCGTTACCGTCGACTAACTCGGGGAGATGAACTTTTACATCTGGTAACGTGATGCTAATTAATCCCACTTTCCAACTCGATCCTTGCAACCTGATGGGGTGTGATAATCGAATCTTGAAATGATTGCGTTGGTTCTGAGGAAACTCTGTCCGATTGCTGTGACTAGGTAAGGTGATGTAAAACTTCTCGCTCATCCTCAAAGCTTTTTCACGTCCTTCTTGCCGATCCAACTGTCGTATTTATCTGGCCAGCCTTTCCAACGTAAAAGCAATTTATTCCCTTTTCGTTTCAACACTTTTTCCAATCGATATAAATCGTCATCCGATACAGTGACTTTCTGTAAGTCTTGAGAATAAAAGGTTCGTTCCAAAGGTGTATCATCCATCTCTTTGATTTTGTATGTGACCACACTTCCAGGGACTTCCTCTGTCCAGCCCGGCAAGTTACCTTTCTTAAAGGTTCTAAACTTCTTATTAAGTCTCACGCGATCATTTCCTTTAAACTTTGGCTTGAGGCGTTGGGCATTCAAACGTTTGGAGTACAAATTATTTCACACTTCTTCTTGATTACTTGCAGTCACTTTGTTGGGGGCCATCTTGATGCTGCTATGATACGATCGATTGTAACCCAAGAGCAAGTCCTGCAATACGGGTAAGAACGTCAACGTATTCTTAATGGTAAAATAACGATACAATCTTTCTTTCAAGGTACGATTGAATCGCTCCACGATGCTGGCTTTGGTGTCTCCACTGGTGGAGAAATGATGGATATTTTTCCCTTTCATCAAGGCTTGGAAATGTTTATTGTAAAATTCTTTAGCGTTATCCGTTTGAATATTCTGTGGTTATCGACCTTGACTTCGTTTCAAGATCTTCTCGAAAGCAGTCGTCACGTCTTGTCCTGTCTTGGACTTAACAGGTTCCACCCAGGCGTACGTGGAAAACACGTCAACCACTGTCAATAGATACCTGTAACCGCGATTGGATTTGGCAATATTGATCACTTCGATCAGATCCGCCGCCCACTGCTCGTCGATACCAAACACCATCACGGGAAGGGTAGGAAAATGTCGTCTTCGGGGTTTGTGCAACGTGTACCCCAAATCACGTTCTAATGTCTCTCGTACTTTACCGAGGGGTAACTTCTGAGCGCGGGCAAATCTTGGGACTCTACCCAAACTACCAGATACTGCAGGATCTCCATAGTCCTTCAATAAACTAGTCTCTTTCACTTTGGCTTTGACTTTCCTTTTGTTCGGCATGATGTAGACTCACTAATATCTCCGCTAATCTACTGGTGGATGGACAACGTTCGGGGTATTTCAAGGTTATTTCTTTGTAATATCGATGAGCAACGACAGGATGATTTCTATGTAACCAAACCATAAAAATCACAAAAGTGAAGTCTCTGCTTTTGGCGTTAGGTAGCTCGTGTTGGAGTACCTCAATAGGATCAACCCATACCTCAACAGGACGATTTAGAAACTCAAAACGGAGTCCGATTCGACGTATCTCTCGACGATCAAACGGTAAATATCAAGACAAATATCTCTCACTATCTTCCATTTGATGCGCGAAACTATTTCACAACAAGCGGCAAGACAAGAAATGACTCCCATGGTTGTTCTGATCAAAATAATTTTTATTAACACCGCAACAACATTTATAATTGCAGTAAAAAGTCTGCTTGTTTAAAATTGCGAAGCAGTAAAATTCTGCTTGTTTACAATTACGAAGCATTAAAAGTCTGCTTGTTTAAAATTACGAAGCAGTAAAAGTCTGCTTGTTTACATTTACGAAGCAGTAAAAGTCTGCTTATAACAAGACAACAACTTTTGTTTACTTTTGTTAACAAATCGTCGAAATGGGTAACTTTTCATTATCATTGAAGGAAAATCCGAATAAAGGTCCATCATATTATGATGATTGTATTTAGGACATACATACATTACTAACTAAGCACAAGAAACGTTCAAAGATTTCTTTCCACGGGACCCAAGTCAAGTCAATTATTAGTTAAACTCACACAGAATAATTAATTAATACAAATTAGTGCTTAAAATAAAAAATCAAGAGATTGGGAAGGGAAAGAAAATGTACAATTGTACGTTCATTTGCAGAGTTTGGGACAGCTAAATAGTTTGTGCAACTAACGGAGTAGGTGACCCAAAACAAGAATAAAGCATTACATATTATAATTGTCTTTCCTAATCTCTTGTTGCCGCTTCTTATCAAACTGCTGTCTTCGTTTCAATCTTGCCATTAGATATACAATTTGTAGTAAATCATCTCTGTATTCCGGTCCATAAGCGAACACTTTTACTTCTGGAGGGAAAACGATTTCATTCATATTACTTGTCGTGGTAAACCTAGTTTGGGTTTGTATTTTATCCCACAACAGATTTTAATCAGAATATCCTTCGACAAGAATAGGTCTAACGCCAGGTATTCCAAAATGCTCTGTATTATTCATCCATACCATGTTTTTACCACTGGGTAACTCGTCTCCCCACTGGAAAAATTGCATCTGTTTCTTTGACATTTAAAATAAATCCTGCCCGGATTCTTCTCAGAAGATGATTCACACAACACCAATGATTCCGAGCAAAAGCATTTGAGTTTCTCCTTATTCCATTTGTACCATATTGGAATTTGCTCCTGGGCAATTTTCAAATAGTGATGAACTTTATCGAGTCCCGTGAAGATGAAACAATCGGACATGGGACATCGGATATACTCCCAACCACTTTGCGAAGTACATTTTTCCAGCTTACAATCGTGGATGAAGCATTACAAGGGTTCCTGTTTTACAGCTCCAAGAGTTTCCTCGGCAGGTAAAGTTTCTTGCAGACCTTCTTCTACCACTTCAAAACCCAGATCTCTCAATAGATCATTAGTATCGATATCTTGTACTGGTATGTTGGCTTTGGCTTCTTTCTTCTTTTTGGCAGACTCTTTCTGAGAAGACTTTTATTTTCTCTTTTTACTTTCCGTAGGATGTTTGTTGGTTGAATAAGGGTTTTTTCTGACCATTTCTTCGCCAGTCATCGCTTCTTGATCCTGCGGTACTTCGGACTCCATGTTCACCAACTTCTAAAGCTCTTCTCCTCAACAGTAATCAGTAACTGACTTGAGCGAGAACGTGAGTACATTTATTTCCATCCTGAACCAATCACAATTAATGAAGAGGATGCCATAAAACAAGTTTTTTTATTAGAATAAGGTCATTCTGACGCTCTCAAGCAGGTTTTTTCGTTACTGTAATGATTTCAGGGAATCAAACTTGATTGACAAGGTATGGGGTATCCCCTACAGTAACATTTTACAAAAGGGTAGGTTAATACAACAGTTGCATCAGTCGTGAATCTACAGTGAGATGAACAGTGAGAAGAGCTTCGGAAAGGACCTTCCTTCGGCACAAGATTACCGTTATAAACTAGAGCAAACTGTAAACAAACAACAAATCACCACATTCAAAGTTACTTCCAACAAACAAGACATACATTCCTCATCTGAACAGGTGGAGGAGTTGAGACAGCAGATTGAGAAATTGTCAATACGATGATTGGCATCAGTAGGCAGATAGAAGAACCCATGGAGATAGGAAAATTAAACGGAAGAAGTCTCTACGTGGGTGGGGCAGAAGGTATAGACGCTTTAGCAGTATCATTAGGTAAACAACATGACATGCAAGTCCACGTGATCTTAAATCCTCAACACGAGAGGGCACGATTCGTGACACCGTTATCTCCAAGTCAAATTCAAGAGGGAATACATCACGTTTACAAAGCCAATGAAACTTTGTGTAGAAACATGGACACTAATGTCTTATCGTCTGGTTACTTACAAAGAATTAAGTGGATCGTACGAGATGCTCGAACAGTTATTGCCTTCGATGCTTTTGAAAACAGAGGATGTTATAAATCAGTATTACAAGGAGAAATAGGATGGAGTGTGCAAATGGCTTTGGATGCACAGAACAAAACCGTTTACGTGTACGATGAAAAAAGCAAACAGTGGTACACCGCATCATGGATAAAGAAAAAAGATAACAGTGTGAAATGGTACACGCGGTGTAACTTCATTCCATGCAGAAAACCGTATTTAGACTTCATTAGTACAGCTGTTGTAGGTTCTCGACAACCGACCGAGGATATAATACATGAACTAGAAGATTTGTTTCGAAGATCGCTCTTCCTTGAGGGCTAAGTGTCAAGCAAACTGATACGTAAATTGCAATGAATTTGACATGTAGCTTAATTGTTTTTGTTAATAAAAAGGAGCTTGTATTCAGCTTAACGGATACTAGTACTCCATTACACAACAAACATTGACTCTATATTTCATTTAAAACACGTATAATTTCAAAATAATTACATCCTATTTACTTTAACTCAAACCTAGTTAGAAAAACAATGTATTTACAATAAAAATCTTAGAAAAAAGCAAAGTATTCACAAGATAAAAAATATAAAACAAAAAAAATATGAAGAAAGAAACGTATTTACAATGTGAAATTCAAAAAAAAATAGACGAACAATTAATTGTTTTTGTTAATAACACGGAGCTTGTATTCAGCTTAACGGATGCTAGTACTCCATTACACAACAAACATTGACTCTACATTTCATTTAAAACACGTATAATTTCAAAATAATTACAACTATTTATTTTCACTCAAACCTAGTTAGAAAAACGATGTATTTACAATAAAAAATCCAAGAAAAAAGCAAAGTATTCACAAGATAAAAAATATAAAAGAAAGAAATATGAAGAAAGAAACGTATTTACAAAGTTAAAAAAATAGACGAAAAACTTAATGCATCGTCGTAACCCTTAATTATCTCCTCACGCTCTCTCTCCTCACTCTCTCGTTCCTCACGCCTTCTTCGCTCTCTCGGCTCGCTTCTCTCTCTCTCTTCATTCCATCGTCTTGTCGCTTCCTCTCTTTCCCTCTTCCTAGTTCCTTCTTCGCGTTTTCTTTTTATTTCATTTTCTTCTCTTTCTTTTCTTTGTCTTTCAATCTCTCTCCTCTCGGTATCTTCCCTTCGTTTTCTTCTTAACTGCGCTCTCGCCTCCCCTGCGCCTAACTCGTGTCTTTGGCGGGGAGGTTGAGCGGGAAGATGCCGCCGCACTGAGGGTTGCGGGGGCGGAGGTGGTGGTGGCGGTGGTGGTGGCGAATGTGGTGGTGATGGTGGTATTGGCGGTGGTTCTGACGAATGTGGTGGTGATGGCGATGGTGGTAGCTCTTGAACAAATTCGTTCAAGCGTTCTCCCATGCCTTGCCTTGTCGCTTCTTCTGCCTCCTCCCTTTTCTTTCTCCTCTTTCCCTTCCTTTTCTCAAGCTCTCTCTTTTTTTGAGCAACGTACTTCTCTCTGTTGTTGTCTCGCCATCTTTTAACTTTTTCGTATTTGTCTGCATTTTTTTTCTTTAATTTGTCCCTCAGCATACTATTCTCACGTCTAAGATTTTCAAGTTCTGTTTCCATCTGCGAACAAAACAAAATGTATTTAATCAAAACGATAATATTATTATAAACAATTATTTTGAGTAATTAAGTAAAACTAAAAGTATTTTGAACTTCAATAAGTTTTAGTCAAAAAGAAACAAAGAGGTGCTAATTTTTCATGCAAATTCTGTACGAAGTAAAACGGCGAAACGAATGCCATAACAGTGCATAAAAATATTTTTCAACTCTCCATCTATTTAGCCAGCTTATGAAAACGTAAAGAATCAAGATAGATATTTAGCGAGAATAAGAAAGCATGAAGCCCCTTTTTGATCATGAACGTGCAATTGGTGTTTTGTCACTCAATCAGTTAATATTGTAGTTATTCCACAGTGTAGCTCCACTACAACTAAAACTATTTCTGCAATAATTTGTGCGTGGTAATCGAACAGTGAGTTTGTTTTCAGATTCCCCTAGGCTGCAGTTTGTATTGCGCTCAGAGAATTGCGATGCTTGATAGCAGAAATCATATCTGTTTGTATACGTGTGAGTATAGATAAACGCTAATGCACGATTTGAAGTGACCCTGACGCTTTCTTTTCTATTATTGAGAACGTTAAAAGCAAACGTTGAGTAGTGTG
>CM042751.1:27232978-27263850 GCA_022496165.2 Catalaphyllia jardinei | reverse complement strand
TAGACCACAAAATGCTTCTTTCAGCAGAACTATTTCACTTATAGGAGTGATAAGATTTCTAGCCAGGAAGCGGTAGGTTTTAAATCGGTTTCGGCGAGTAGAGTGAGTGAGACCCATGTTAAGCTAACTATAATATAATCCTGAAATTCCACCTCTTTATAATGAAAAAAATCACATGACTTCTGTTACTAAAAATAATGCCATTACATCATTCTACCTATTTTAAGATTATGTAATATTTCCAATGACATCCCATCCCGATGATGTCACTATAATATTTTTAGATTATGATGTCATCATTTTTGATGACGTCAAGCCCTTAGGGTATTGTGACGTCACTGCGTCCCTGTGTCCCTGGCGCACAGCCCCTACTTTATTACTACTCCTTTTTAATTTCCCCTTTTTTTCTTCCATGAGCTTTCAGGCAAAAAAGATACACACCAAAAAATAAAAATCTAAAAAAAATGAAAATTCACCCAGAAAATGGACAAAGCCGTTCTACCAGAAGTAATAGTTTTTTATCGAATGACAGCTTGATTTTTCGCTCAGATTGGGTTACAACTCAAAGAAGATTTGTCTGATTTCAGTCAACTTTGGTCAGTTAAAGGATTAAACAACAACCAAAGAGTGATGGGAAATTTGACACTGAATTCTAAAAATTGCTTCGTTGGGAGTCTAAAGCTAAAAGTGTATGGTTTCCTGACTTCGAGAAAAAATTCCAAAACTGTAAAATCGTGTTGAGTTGGAACTTAAAAAAGATGACTTTTACCCTTCTAGTTAGGAGTTTGCGGAAAATTCGAAAATTCATTTTCCTAAAAACTTAATAAATTTTTTTAAATAGGCTTATCTAAAATCCTTAATTTTATTTAACAAATAAACAAGCCTAAGCCATGTATTACGCTGTGATAAACACGAAGGGCATTTGAGAACACGAGAAATGCAGAAAACCCGAGCCGGAGGCGGGGGAGGCTATTTTGCGAGTCTGCTCCCATTATGCCAAACCGATCGGTAAGAGACGAGTGGGAATACCAGAGGAAAATGGACGACATTTTCCTACAATCCACCGTAAGAAAAAAGATGGCGGCTGTACATTTTACCACAATACCTTGCGAACAAAACTAAGCCCACTGGGCATATAGAAAGATATGGTTTAACGGCAGTTGTTCCTATACTAACAGCATTGCTCTTGTCGAGTTTGAATGGCGTAAAATTTTTCTTTGTGTGTTTATACGCTCTTTTAGAGTTTTCGTGCGCAAAGCATTATAGGTAAATGTACCAGTCGCCATCTTTTTCTTTACAGTGGATTGCGTGCGACCACGAGGAATTGGCCTCTTACCATTTTTTTTGTTGCTTTTCCGAATTCCCCAAAAAGTTAAGAGAAGTAGGGCAACAAACCGGTTTGTCAAAAATCTAATGGTGAAATAAGTGCGGGACCGCCTCCAGTGGTAATTCTGAATGTTCCGGTCGGAATCGAAGAAACCGAAATGGACCTTTCCGTTTGACTTCCGACTGAAATTTCAAGAATCCTTGGCGCCTCGCGGCTCCGGCTAGCAAGCTGGCACATTAGGTGGGTTCATACTAAGCTTAGTAAGTATACCTAAGGCATACTTGAGGCGTTCTTGAGATGTGAACGGGTCTAATTTCAGCGTAAGTAGGCTACTTTGTAGCCTTGGAAACGCGTGTTCTTCAAAGCCGCCGAAGTAGACTTTCCAGTCACGTTCAACCAGGCTTTATACTAGTGTACTTACGCTTTATCAAAACAAGATCAGGAAATTGAAACATCAATCAAACTGTAATGAAATATGCCGTTTGCATCTGGCGGGAAATTAAAGAGACATGCACATCTCACTCGATTGCTTTATACTTCAGGGCCGAGGTTTACAAACAAAGAAAAGAGCATGGAAAACTCAAACTTTTATAACGTAGGCCTTACTTTCGCGTTTTGGACAACAGTGACGACTATTTCGATCAAGGACTCATGTAACTTGATCAGACCTCAAACCTCTCGGACTTAAAAGAAATCATTCACTCATGTAATGCTCTTGTTCATTTAGCAATAACTTAAATCGACGGTTTGCGAGAGAAAACTCAGGAGAGTTGTCGATCAGTGGGCAATACTGGCCTTTCCCAGCTGCAAGCGCTCTCTGTCGTTGCAATAAAAAAATCATGAGAACAAAAAGGAAGCGATTCGAAGCCTTTGAGGTTTCATGATGTACCTCGTGGTTGTTTTGTACGTAGAGTAGTTAATCACGCTATATGCATGCGTACGAGATTTTACCGCGTATCTTGATTGACAACCTCGATTGCTTCAAGCATATTTTGAATTCTAATGTCGACGCTTTTCACGGCAAGTAGGCGTTCATACTCTCAAGTGTACTTAAGCTCCTGTCGAACTTGATGCCTACTTACTTCGCTAGTATGAACCACCTATTAGTTACACTCGCCGGAAGCTAGTGTTTTCTACATTTCTCAAATGTTCTCAAATGTCCTGATTGTCTTATCACAGTGGAATACATAGAGGTAATTAATGTGAGTATTTTTGATGTAATCGCGAGTGACATGAAATGACTTTTCTAATTTCATTTTAAAATTGATCATTTTGAATTCTTAACTCTTTAAGGTGTTTCCAGGAAGTAATGATCGATATACATCTGTGAGTAATGATTTAAAATATCCCATCATTACTCGCTACATCCGTATTCATCCAGTATCATGGCATGGTCAAATTTCTATGAGGGCAGAGTTCTATGGCTGTGTTAAAGGTGAGAATTAGCAAACTCAGTCACTTCTAATTTTCATGTAAATTTACCCGAACATATTTACTTCAGAAAAAAATTTGAACACGCTAAAAGCTTGACGAAACGAGCCAACTGACATGCGAGACCAACAAAGAAGTCATAGTTTTAAAAGTGTCACCCATGATACGATGGAACCCCGGCTTAGGGTCATCTCGTTAAACAGTCATCGCGTTATTACGGCTGTTTTTTTGTCCTGTCGAAACGCCCATACATTTTCTAATAAGAAAAGCTAGTTAATGCTGCCACTTCGGTTTTACTGCAAACGGCCACATTCTGGAAATCCGTTTACAATTTTATCCCGTTGATGCATGCGCCCTCTCAAACTAGTTACGCTCATCTTTCCATTGTTAATGTTGTATGTAGCTATTTAAGTTTCAATTTTTAAAAGTTACATTATTCTGCACTCCGGTTTTAAAGAACAGGGCCCAGTTGTTCAAAAGACAGGTTAAACTAACCTCCGGTTAGGCCTAACCGGAGGTTAAATTTCCTAACCGCGGGTTTGTTAACTCGTTGTTAAAATTGCGTTGTTCGAAGTGCGGTTAGAGGACAGGTTAGCTAACCTCGGGTTAAGTGCGTTTAACCTGCGGTTAGCATCCCATAATAAACTTTTCGTACAATGTAGTTGCGAGCGCTGCAAAATGGCTTCCCCCGCTATCTCACGCAAAGCTCGAAAACAAAATTTTAGCGCTTCAGAAATTGCCGTTTTGACGGAAAAAGTCGAAGAAAACCTCTCGCTAATACAAAGCAAGTTTACCAACAGCGTCACCAATCAGAAAAAAAATGAAATGTGGAAAAAAATCGCCGATGCTGTAAACGCTGTTGGTGTGGCAATGCGGACAACAGCCGAAGTTGTAAAACTATTGAGCGTTTTGCGTTAGCAGAAAGTCTACTCACCTTCATGGTTGCAGACACCTTGCACATTGATGGAATGGAAACCTTTCCTGTTCACATAGTTATTTTCGTGTTGTGAGGGCGCTTGTAATCTGACGTGGGTTCCGTCAACGCATCCGATTACACAAGAAAATCCTCCGCGAAGGTAAAATTCGTTTTTAATTGTGACACATTCGTCATTCGTCGGCCACTTGATAAAGCGGGGCTGTTTCGCGATTAAAGCCCGAGACACATCGGCAATTACTCTGGAAACGGTGGACTTATCTACACCGAAGGTGTCGCCGATAACTTGTAGGAAACTTCCACTGGCGTAAAACCTGAGGGCAATTAATACTTGATGGAGCGGTGGTAAGGCGTGATTCCGTCGAGTGTTGCGACTGATATCACCGGCAACAAGGTTGGTAATAAATAAAATAGACTCTCGTCGAAAGCGGTAACGAGCACGCAGCTCTTCGTCTGTGAAATCGTCAATTTCACACTGAGTTCCGGTTCTAAATCTCCTTTCTCGTCGCCTTCGTAAATCGCAAAACAACAAGTCCGCCATCTTTATTTCCTGATTTAACCGGAGTTTAACAATTTAACCCTGCTCGCTCGGTGGGTTAAATTTAACCCACTGTTTAACCCGAGGTTAGTGTTAACCTTCCGTTGAACAACGCAACTAACCTGCTCTTAAAATTTAACCCAAGGTTAGGCCGATTTAACCCTGGGTTTAGACTTAACTCTCTTTTGAACAACTGGGCCCAGTTGTTTAGTTAAGAAGTCGTAAAATTTGATTCTAGCCAGTTAATACGGCCAAATTCCCAGGCCCGTTGATAACCATATTAAAGGTATGCCGGCGCGGGTGCTTGTAATATTAGATACCTTTATAGATCGGAAGGTGAGAACGATTACGAGTACAAGTTTTCTATTCTGAGCACGCGCACTTCGAAAAATGTCGGCCTCTAAACCTGATGCGCATGGTCAGTACAGAATAATAATAATAATAATAATAATAATAATAATAATAATATACAGTATTTATAGAGCGCTAATTCCCCATGGTCCAAAAGCGCTTTACATAATAAAAAAAATAACAACAAAATCCTAAACCTACAAAACTACATTGTCATTCTATAAAAATTCCCAATGGACCAAAAGCGCTTTACATAATAAAAAAAATAACAACAAAATCCTAAACCTACAAAACTACAAAACTACATTGTCATCCTATAAAAACATCATCATTCTATACAACATCATAACCAATTTTAAAAAGCCAAGTCTTGAGCTTAGATTGAAAAGAAGAAAGGGAATTACAAGATCTAAGTTCGAATGGAAGTGCATTCCAAACAGAAGGTGCGGCAATAGTAAAAGACCGGCCACCATAAGTTTTAAGATTAAATTTAGATGTAGAAAGTAAAAATTGATTGGAGGATCTAAGAAGTCTACCAGGTGTATAAGGCTTGAGGAGATCAGTGATATAGCTAGGTGCAGCACCATGAGGCGCCTTAAATGTAATTACTGCAATTTTGAAAGTTATTCTTTGTTCAATTGGTAGCCAATGAAGTTGAATAAGCAACGGCGTAACATGCTCATATCTACTAGTAAGGTGAATAAGCCCAGCAGCACTATTTAGGACACTCTGTAAGCGTTTCAAGATACATTTAGGCTGACCGTAGAGCAATGAGTTACAATAGTCGATCCTTGCAGTAACAAAGGCATGAATTAGAGTTTTACATGTATCGTAAGAAAGAAACTTGCGAATCTTAAAAATATTGCGTAAATGAAAAAACGAAGACTTGCAAACAGCAGTAACGTGCGGCAACATCAATAGAGAGTTATTAAACATAACCCCAATATTTTTAGCAGTAGTTGAACAGTCAACAGTGTCAGAGGCAATCACCAGGTTTTTTTAACGCAGGACGTGGGCGATAGGAGGATGAAAAAACTATAATTTCAGTCGCACTCGTAGTCGTCCTCGCCTTCCGATCTAAAGGTACCTAATAGAAACAACAAAGAAACAACTTTATTCCAAAGTAAAACTGTCAAAACTGAAATAACATAGGGCCGTGAGTGGCAGAGAACAAAACAGGGGAAAAATGCAATGCAAGAAACGAAGTACAGAAAAACTTACGCCTTTTCGGACTACAAGGGCACTGCGTTCTTGAACCAACTAAAACTAACTAAAGCGCACGCTCGGAGGTAGTGACGTAAATAATGACGCAAAATCGAATGGTCACGCAAACGTGACACACTTGACATGACAGAAAGCACATGGGTACCGTTACAAAATGGGTTCAACTGTAATTGATGACAAACTTCGGTTTCCAAGTCAAATCAGCGACCACCTCTCGTAAGCGATCGCGACCACTTTTAGAGTTAATGTTTAAAAATTTTCTTTGTTTTTAACCTCCCGTAAGCGACCACTTGATAGATAAAAATGGCGCAAAAATGGATCATAAGGAGAAAAAAAAGTTATCGTATTTCTGGCTAGTACAAAAAAAAAACGGAAATTTCTCAATTGGAAGAGCCGGATTTTTTCCTCGCAATTGACCTTTAGATGGATAAAACATTGCATCGGCATTGGCGCATGCGTCAAGTCTCGGTAGTTACCATATTCTAAAGCGGCCTTCACACGTCAAACTTAAGTTGGCAAACTAGTGTTGGAAAACTTCAAAAACCTGGTCAACTCGTTCCTTCACACGTCAAACTCGCGTCAAATAACACACACGGTAATTTTCAAAACGGCCGACTTATTTAGTACAGTGGCACTCACGTAGAAGACTGAAACTGAGGAAAAGAAGAGAAGAAACAAAAACGGTGGAGACATAGAAAAGTTTGGACGAAACCCAGTTTGTCCGCTAGCTCCTCCATTTTGTTTTGTTTGTTTTTAGTATCTTTGTAGGCTATAGATGAAATGTCTCTCAGTAACAGCCCATTTTGTGAAGTGTCACGCAAGTAAATCACGTGAATAGATCTCGTTTTGATTGGTTGGCAAATACCTACACATGTTTGCCAACCGTTCACACGTCAGATACGAGTTTACCAACACGAAAACGTTGGTGAACAAGTTGGCGAGAATAGAGGCAAGTTCTATTTGCCAACCTGTTTGCCGACTGTTTTTGTGCCGTTCACACACATCAACTTGAGTTTGCCAACACGAGTTAGCCAACTTTAGTTTGCCGCGTGAAGGCCGCTTAAGCTCTCGTAAGGGCCAACCTCCCATAAGCGACCACCTTGGCTTTACATTTTGAGTGGTCGCTTTCGCGAGGTTCGAGTGTATAAATAACTGGATCATTGGATAATGCAATTCGAGAGTTTTCATTGGCTTAGCCGTCATGGGTTATGAGCCATTAAACCATGATCTACAAACATGGCAACTGCATATGTGTGATTTTTTTGGGCCTTTCTATTTTTATTGTAGTCTAGTTTTCTATATTTGGGGGGCGTTTTCAATAAAACAATTATTTCACTCTCCAATTAGCCAACTCGGCGCTACGCGTCTTGTTGGCTATCTGTCATCTCATATCCAACGCGCGCTCGTGGAATAATTGTTAATTATTGTATGGCAAAGTAAATCCGAGTGTTTTGATTGGTTCTTTCTTGGTCAGGATTTTGCCTTACGGACCGTTTCCATGGAAACGGTCATCGGCTGTGTATTTTATCGTTTTCGGACGCTGGCAAATTCAAGACAAGTATGGCCCGAGTGCCATATAATAAACTATTTACTAACCTAGCTAGCTCGAGCCGTACTGGGGAATATTGGCTCTCGATCGTTTTTGTACAAACCTCGCTTCTCTCAGTCCGTACTGCCACGACCGCGGGTCAATATTTCCCAGTACGGCCCTCGCGCTCAGTTAGTAAGAGGTTAATACCAGCCTAAAAAGCTGATTCAGAATACACTTATTTTGCTGCACCTTTCAGCTTTGAAAACCTTTCCCATTTGCCGAAAACCTTTCCCATTTGCTCCGTCGGTAGCTCTGGAGTCGAATCTTAATCGTTTGATTTACTTTTCTCACATAGTTATAAATGCTTGATCCATTCTAAGTTTGAAATTTAAATATATTTCGTTCCTCAAAGACAAAGCTCAAAGAACGAAACAATTCTGTATTCGGTATGGCTATTGAGATACACGGTGGGATTACGGCATCCGGTGTGCGTGTGTTTTTATCAAAACCCACAAATACATAGCTAGTTCACCAGTTAATTCGAAGGCTCGACAATCTTAATTGCTTCGTTTTAGGACGCAGATTTCGTTTACTATTCGTTTAAAAATGTGTTTATTTCGAGTAAAAAAACCGATGCGTTTAGTTTGTCATGTGAGTTCATGTGATGGACTCGGAGAATCGATCGCTTGCGCTTGGAATAGTCAGATGGCGTCCAGCTTATCCCAAATTCGTGTTGTATGCAGTACCATGAAAATGTCAAGCTTTCCACAAGAGATAGAGAAGAATATACAGGCCATGAAAGGCTATAGGTTTTTATAATTGCGGCGAACCCGAGATCGAATAAATCCTCGACTGCTCCCAGACGTTCGCTTCGCACAGATCAGCCCACTTTTTTGGTCTTTTTCTCGTTTCTGGTCGAGTTTCATCGGGTCAGAGGTATCGAATGAAGAGGAATGCTCTATCCTGCGCGTATCCTGTATTGCTACAGTCTCCAACAACACATATTCCTTGCATTCTGCGACGATTTTGACACACGCTATCGCATTTTCGCATATATTCTTCTCAGAAACGAAACATTGTTATTCTCGAAATGACGTCAGAAGCCAACTCGTCCCATTCTCCGCTATTTCTCGGTCGTGAACTTGGAAATGTGCAAAATTATTAACTTTGAAAATTCTTAGAAAATTAACAAAAATAGCTACAACGATTTGCTGTGATGATCAGGGAAAAAAGGAAATTTATATTAGCGAAAAAATAAATTGGGGGTTAGTGGCACTTTAAATAACGATGTTGTTTTACTCCTCTTCATTTTTAATTCCCTACTACATTTTTCTAGTTGCTTTACATTTTAAGCCTTAACGTTTGTAAGTGCCATAATCAAATTTCAATTTATCAAAGACCTTTCTGAAGAGGGAAACTCATGAAGTCCCTCTAGCGACCATAATATGATGACAGCAACCAAATTGTATGAGGATTGCTAACAGCACAAAATCGAAAATTTCATTATAATGGTAACAATAGTGGTAAGCAACGGAACTTTTAGAGCAATGCCCATGTTAAGATGTTTCCGTTAAGAATGACTGCGTCAAACAGCTGCAATATAGGCTGTTATCAACTTGTAATGTCATTATACTACATAACAAGAGAAAATCACATCATTTTCTCTTGTACATAATTAGGACCATGACACATTTGAATTATGTCAGTTATTTTTTGTTTTATTGTACGCAGGGATAGAAATCCCCAAAATAGAATGTGCTTCTCCACTGGGAATGGAAGACAGAAAGATACCAGACTCGAGCATTGTAGCATCTTCACGTTTTGACAAATACCGGGGACCGGAGAGAGGAAGACTGAACGAAAAACCGGAAGGTAATAAACAATGAGTGTTGTTAAATTTTTAGAATTTCCTTGGAAAGCGTTTCTGCTTCACAAAACATTAAACAGCTCCAACTGCGGCGCTTTAGAACAAACCACGGGAAGCAACGTGTCTTTTATCATGGTATCACTGACACCTCGGCACTATGTGAAACTTAAGAAATGTAATTAGTTTGATTAAAAATATAAAACAAACAGCGGTGATAAACATATTAAAAACTTTCATTTTATAACCCTGACGTTTCGTATGTTAGTCAACATACATTTTCAAAGGTATAAACGTTTCAAATTTTTGGAAAGCTATTTATACTGTATAAATGGGGGTCTGGAACCTAGACAGAAAACATCTGCAATAGATCGTTTTCACGTGACGTCATCAATTTCTAAAATCTAAAACTAAAGATCCACTAAAGTTTTTATCCTCATCAGGTATAAGAGGCGACATATTTATATATGTTTACAATTTTGCAACTCAATAGCTTGCTTCGTTTGTAAACCAGACCATTTTGAATTTCCGGGTTAAGGAGGTGCGTGACACAAGGCTACGATCGAATTTGATGTTCCACGGAGGTACACCAATATGGCGTTTCCATACTGGGCTCTGTAAATTTCTGCGAAACATTTCGACGAATATCTGAAGTTTGGGGAAACGCACAGGCCTAAAACTTGGAGAAGTGTCTTATTTTTTTTATTTTCTATAACAACAAAATTTCTTAGGTTTTTTCACTGGATGGTTTTCGATTTATTTTTTTATTGCGCGACAGTGAAAACGATCTATAGAAATTTACGACGTTTCAAACGGAAACTGTCTGTAAAGGAACAATGAAAAGGTTTTCTTAATAGAGTAAAAGCTTTTGGCTGCTGACATTGGCATTCAAAGCTGGCTGTAACTCTTAATAAACAAGAACCGCGGTGAGGTTGTAACCGCGCTCTTTTATTATTTTTTAATCTTTATGCGAACGTTCAGCTCGTAAAACGTGACATAGCTATCGCCGTCATCTACCATTACATAACGACCGAATTTCATTACGCGAAACGTGACTCTCGCTGCCCATATGCTGAAAGGCGTATGTGATTACATTATTTGCATAGCGCGAGTCTAGCTTGACTTGTAATCCGAGAATTTTGTTTACGTCTAAAGGAAAAATACCTTGACCTTTCAATACACATGTTGAAAGGGTTTTATACGAGCGCTAAGCTTTTAATTCTTTTCCCCGAGAAAATTCCACCATTCCTTCTGGCGAAGTAAACACGATTTTATTTATCACCGTCAGCGCATTCCATGGCTGACGCCAGATGTAATACCATTTTTAGCGCATTCCCTTCGAAAGTGAACAGAACCAAAAATCCCAGATTACAAAATCTTCTGTTTCGCACGCAAAACGAAAATACAGCTTAACTCTGGATAATTTCAGCCTTAGTAGCCAGCAGCTGGTCCCAAATTAGAAGCTTTATCCTTGCAAATGTCCTGACGCCCATCGCTGAAGGATTTTGGCCCAAGTCTGACCAAATAAACATATTTCCCGTCGGCGGCCATTGTTTGTCTAAACAGTTAATTATTCGCTAACTTGACAAAACCCTCCTGAGGGGGGATATACACCTTATTCCAAAATGGCCACCATTTGGGTAATTCTTTTGTTTACTTGCAAACTAGCCCTTGTTGCCTCGTTTAAGGGAAAATATTCTTTTGAATTTAGAGTTTAAGAACGAGGCAACAAGGGCTAAATTGCAAGAAAACAAAAGAATACTCAAATGGCGGCCATTTTGGAATAAGGTGTATGACGAAAAGAACTGAGAAATGACCTGTAATTGGCTGATAATGTCATCATCCGCGGAGGTTTGAGATTAGTAACCGACAAAACTAAAAAAAAAAAAAAAGTTTAAAAAACACTTTAAAAACCGCGCTATTTTTAACTCTTCTGCGCTCACAAAAACATTACGTAATATTTAGCAACAACGTTTTGCGAGAAAACATAACCCGGAAACAATTTAAAAGATGGCTAGGACTTGTTTCCACATCTCAAACCGCCCTTGGATACCTTTTGATGCGTACACAAAGTAAATACTGATTATAGGCTTACGCACTGAAAATACTGATTAGGGTTAGGGTTAATACACCTTTTTCCAAAATGGCCGCCATTTTGGTATTCTTTTGTTTTCTTGCAAATTAGCCCTTGTTGCCTCGTTCTAAAACTCGAAATTCAAAAGAATATTTTCCCCTAAACGAGGCAACAAGGGCTAATTTGCAAGTAAACAAAAGAATACTAAAATTGCGGCCATTTTTGAATAAGGTGTATGGTTAGCTTCTTTGTAGAGTTCGGGTTTCCGATATGGTACCTAAATGGAACCATTCATCGGCAGCGATTCCTCCGTGTTCTAGTGGTTAGGGTAGAAGACTGCCGTGCTGGCTCGCCGGGTTCGAATCCACCCCGCACATCGAATTTTTTTGTCCTTTAAAATTCAAGAGACTTGCACTTTGACAACGTTTGTTGAGCAGAAACTAAGTATCTGTGTCAAGAAACTTAGAAATTTCCTGTGAGTTCATGTGAATAGGGAGAGGGCAATTTGAGATATGGAAACATTCTTTGCATGAGGCAGGTCCAGCGTGACTTGTAATCGGAGAATTTTGTTTATGTCTAAGGAAATAATACCTTGACCTTTCAAACGACTATAAATTTACATGTGTTAAAAGGGTTTTTGACGAGCGCTAAGGCTAAGTTTTAACTTTTTTCCCCAGAAAGTTCCATCATTGCTTCTGGAGAAGTAAACTCGATCTTACATTTATCACCGTCAGCGTGCTCCATGGCCAGACGTAATACCTTTATAGCGCATTGAATATTCCCTTCGAAAGTCAACACAAACAAAAATTCCACATTACAGAATCTTCTCTTTCGCACGCAAAACGAAAATACAGCTTAACTCTGGATAATTTCATCCTTAGTAGCCGGCAACTGGTCCTAAGTGACATTCTTTATTTTTGCAAATGTCCTGATGTGCACCTCCAACGGAGTTTGGCCCAATTTTGACCAAATAAACATTTCTCACAGACGGCCATGTTCTGTCTGAATAGTAGAATTTGCTAACGTGACAAAATGGCCTGTAATTGGCTGATGATGACATCATCCGGTGACAACAATTGGCCGAGTGGGCCGGGAGTTTGGGTCTGCTCACCGATAAAACTAAAAAAAAAATAATAAAAATAAAAGACCCACCGGGTAAGATCTTCTGGAAAACTGCGTCATCAATTATTCCATCCTTTCGTAGTTTACGTAGGTAAGATGAAAGGCTCTCTTCTCTAGCTTTAGTAGGATTGCTTGTCAATGGTTTGAATTTGGTATTATCAGAGAGTAACTGCTTCATTTTGTTAAGATATTGAAGTCTGCTAACAATAACAATGCAAAATGATTGATTGATTGATTGGCCACCCTCAGGGCATCATCACTTCTAATATCAATGATGTCCTGAACAAGAACAAGAACAAGCCAAAAAAACTCGTTGCAACGGTCCCCCAAAAAGATTTTATTATTCTATTACCTTATATAGGTCTCCATAGCAACCTCATTACCAAGCGTCTTAAATCTTGTGTTAATCGTTTCTACTCTTTTGTTAATGTTAAAGTTATTTTTCAAAACACCCGGCGCATCAAATCCTTCTTCCCATACAAGGACCGACTCAACCGATCACAATTATCCAAAGTCATTTACAAAGCTAGTTGCTGGGACTGCAACGATTTTTACATTTGGAAAACGAAGCGAATACTTCACGACCGGAAAACGGAACATTTCAAGGCCCTTTCGAAACACGATCACTCTTTTCCAATTGCTGATCACGTTAAAACTACTGATCACAACATCAAATGGGACCATTTTGACATTTTGGCATCCAGCAAGACTGATTACCATTGTAAAGTCTAGGAGACCTTGTTTATTCAAGACTTACAGCCAGCTTTGAATGCCAATGTCAGCAGTCAAAAGCTTTTACTCTATTAAGAAAACCTTTTCATTGTGCCTCTACAGACAGTTTCCGTTTGAAACGTCTTAAACTTCTGTTGTAGATGTTTTCTGTCTAGGTTCCAGACGCCCATTTATACAGTATAAATAGCTTTCCAAAAATTTGTAACGGTTATACTTTGAAAATGTATGTTGACTAGCACACGAAACGTCAAGGTTATAAAATGAAAGTTTTTAATACGTTTATCACCGCTGTTTGTTTTATATTTTTAATCAAGCTACGATGGCCGAAGACCAAGAGTTTATATGATACTGTAATTAGTTTATCCTTTTATATAAACACGTATTTTAACTTTCAGCGTTTAAACTTTTAACCTAACCTTTATTTTAACTTTCAACATTTATTTATACAGGACCTCACTAAAAAGAACCTTATAGAGCCGTGGGACCCTTATTTATATTACAATAATGTACATGAAAAATTATTCTGATTGACTGAGAGCAGTGCAGTTCAAGTGTAGCAGCAGTGTAAAACGGGTAACACCAGTGCAAATTACACATCGTAATTCTGTATTACGATTGGCTGAGAGGCAAGTGAAATTTTCTAAGCCAATAGTATCACGTAAAATGATGACGAATATTTTGCGCGGAAACTTTGAAAAACGTTTTCTCGAATGCTCAAAAGGGGCGTCAAGAAAGACCTTCCAGCACCTCCTACACGCCAATGTTTTCATGTCTATATTATCAATAAGTTATCATACGGTTTTTCTTATTCAATTTGGAATTAATTTGCACGAGTGAATTCTTTAAAAAGCTGAAATTGCACTCGTCGAAGCGATTCGTTTAATTTCGGCGTTTTGAAAATCTTACTTAATCTCAAAACCGTATGATCACCTATACTTACTGGTATTTTTATTGTTATTATTACATTACCCAAGAAAACACAACACAGTGTGCCCGAACAGGGCCAAGCGTCTTAATCGAGAGAACGACCCGCGCAATGTGTATGCAGCAATACGTATTTCGCAACAAAGAAAGACATCACCGCAAACTAAACGGGAACCATTTTCTATAACTCTTTCTCACTCAATGCATTATAAAATTACTCATTTATTTGTACAATAGGACTCTTAAAAGGAGGATGGGTGGCGAACTACTACAACGAACATCCGTTTCTACAGATTGACATGGAAAATGTTACTAAGGTGACCAGGATTGCCACCCAAGGAACATTTCATACATACAGGTGGACAAAAACCTACACCCTGGATTACAGCCAGGACGGAGTAACATTCATATCATACAACTATGGACAGGTATTGGTTTAATTCTCTCAGGCAATATTAACAAATTGTCTGGAAGAGGTTTACCATTTATTCTTATATACCATACCAACCTCGTTCCCACGGTCTCTGAGACAACCCGGGAACGAGGTTGATATCATAGAAGTGAATAGTGATTTTCACGCTCTCTGATTGGCCAACTATTCACCTCTGAGCAGACGAAGAGAAACAAAATAGTTTCTCGTCTCGGTTTGTCGGTTTATTGACAGTATTAAAAATGTTTGGAGTCTATATATAGTATATAGTAAATAATTATTAGGATCATTGTTCGTGCAAGTGGTGGATATTTACTTAGCCTCTTGGAGGACTCGGTGACTAATTGCTAGAGGAGCTGCGTCACAGTTAAACGGTTTGAAAAATTTGGCCTAAACTTTTCAATTTCGTTGTTTGTAATCCGTGTCAATCTTCTCCATCCTTAACCATCCTTGTTCCCTTATGGTTTATCATTATTTATATAATAACCAAAGTTATTCTCGCATTTTGATTGGTTCTCGCATATGATCTATGATCTGTTTTTCCCTCTGCCGTTTTAAAATGGAGGAATATGGAAGCCCGTTCTGGTCAAAATGGTGCGTTTAATTTTCAACGGTGCATGAATTAACTTTGTATGTGCTGGCAATTAATTTCGTGTTTGAAAGTGAAGAGTGATCATCGCAGTAAAATTTCCAATTTAAGCAATTGGAAAGAAGAAGCCTGAAAAAAATCAGGGCTTCAACGGGATTCGAACCCATGACCTCCGCGATACCGGTGCGATGCTCTACCAACTGAGCTATGAAGCCATACATTGGGAGCACATCACTTCACTGCACAGGAAAATTTGAACTCAGCAAATTGACCTTGCTCCCAATGTATGGGGTCTCTGTTGGCTTGAAACTGTAATGCGCTATATTAGCTGGCTGGGTCTGGCGAACGAAAGTCGTGTTTGATGTTGTTAGTTGACGTTAGCCTCCGTGTGGAGCTTCGGCTACATGTGCATTGCTTGGAATTGTTAAAGTTCCACTTGCCGTTGTGGGTCTGTGCTCAATTAACGAGGTAAGCTGATTAATACTGTCGATCGCAGCTTGTACAATTTCTTTCACTTGTTTTGGGACCGTCGCCATCTTTGTTTGGCAGCATATGGTAGAAAACTACCGCAAGGTGTTATGCCGGGGTAACGGGTTTTGAGAAACATACAAAATTACTTACAAAGACATACGAAATTAATTACGAACATACACAAAATTAGTTACAAACACATACGAAATTAATTACAAACATACAAAATTAATCACAAACTCATACGAAATTAATAACAAACATACACAAAATTAATTACAAACACACAAAATTCATTACAAACACACGAAATTAATTGCCCACACATACAAAATTAATTTATGCACAGTTGAAAATTAAATGCGCCATTTTGACCAGAACGGGCCTCCATAAAATGGCCTCTAGGTTGACCGCAACCACACGTCACCAGCATGGCGTCTCCATACAAATCTCTATAAATTTGGGGAAAAAGTTTCTCCGCATTTCTTCCCTTAGAAAAATTGCTGTTACCTGAATCTTGTCGATAGTTTTTACATTTTCCCAAATTCTGGACTTAATCTATTAAAGGGTTTAGCTTTTTTGTTTTGATCTATTTTGAATGGCGTGACACTGAAAACCAGCAATTGTTGATTTATACTTAGTGCTGAATTACATCCCGTAAGCTATATGCCACTTAGCTCACAGACGTTGTGTCATACATAAAGGTTATTTTGTGGTATTGTTTATGTATCGGCAGCTACTTTTGTGTCCCGTACCTCGAAATTAAAATATGCAAATGCTGGGTCTCACGGGAAGGAAAGATCAAGACAATTTTTTTTCGGTTTGACATCTTTCCCTGAGCTAAATTACTCTGCCCTATATAGGAATTCCTTTAGTTCATCATTTTTCTTTATCCAAAAGAACTTCTTTAGGAAAATGGTCTTAAGTTAAGTCTAACATACCTATGTTCTTAATGTTTAAAGGTCCTGCAGGGAAACACAGATAAACTTCGTACAGCAGGCCTCATCCTTCATCCGCCGATCACAGCTCGTTTTATTAAAATCAACGTTAAAACGTACCAAGGATACCCGTCTTTGAGGGTGGAGTTGTACGGATGCACTGATGGTATATATAGTTTGCTCCTTCCTTTATATATTTTCCCCTGTCATTCACCAATTACGCTGTGGATATAATGAAAACGATGACTAAAGCTTACTCAGTGTTTGACAGAATATACGCGAGGTTACTGTTTACCTTGCCTGAATATTCATTACTATCTCTTGCCCATCTTCCCTTAAAAGTACATAAACAGTCAGAACTATCAAAACTGAAATAAGAACTGGAATAAGATTTAGTCAAGTTATTTGTCATTTCCAGCAAGAAAACATTAACAAGCGGCTCTTAACAAGATAATGTAATCATTTTGCTCATTAGAGATACCTTGATATTATCTTATATTATTTTTTTTTTCGTCACCATTGTGTTACCTAATTAAAATAGGTTTCCCGACGCCAAGGCCTCCAGTATGTTTAGAAGCTCTTGGAATGCAGAATAAACAAATTTCAGACTCTGCTATAACAGCTTCCTCTTACTGGCACAGTAGAAGTAAGGCTTACAACGGAAGATTACATTTCCTGCGCACATCAGACAGAGTGGGTGGCTGGGTGGCAAAACGGAATGACAATGATCCATTTTTTCAAGTACAGTTTGGTAGCTGGAGAAAAGTGACACGAGTGGCTATACAAGGAAGGGAGGATTCAGATCAGTGGGTAGAAAGTTTCAGTTTATCATATGGATACCATTCGGAGTTTTTTCAAGATTATACAGAAGGTGAAGTAAAGAAAGTAAGTAAAAGAATGAACAATAACAGATTGTTTTAACTTTGTCCAAGTTCCGACATTAAGTGCTGTGCTTCATACCAAGTTACTTGTCACTAAGAGGCGAGGTGGCTTGGCAAGTCCTTGGACAAGACACTCATCTCAGCTTTGTTTATCGCTTTTTTCGTCGTGTTGCTGGTTTCGTGGATTCCTTCTTTCAAGTATCTGAAGTAAATCGTGGAACGTTTCAGTAGGGGTTCTAGCCAAGGTTGATAAATAATTGGCTATGGCGAATGTGACAAGTAAAGATTACATAATTTGAAATTGCTTTTTTAATTTTTGTATGTTTGTTAGTTGTTAATGAAATTGAAGCAAATCAGTTTTTGTACTCTGAGGCCTTCCTCTGCATTATTGTTTGCATGAAGGGAGAGATTTTGTACAATATATGCTTTTGCAATTGCTACTGGGTGAGTTTATGAGCTATGTAGAAATGAGGTTGTGGGCGAATCTTCTTCAATGTCACATAAATACTAAATCTTGCTAAGGTTACCGCGGACCTCAAAAGCGAAAACTTTTTAATTTCCGCTCTTTTTCTTCTATGAACTTTTAGACAAAAAGAAAATATAAATCTAAAGAAAGTAAAACTTCACCCAGGAAATGGACACAGCCTACCTACCGGAAAGAAAAGCTTTTTTTATCGATTCACAGCTCGAACTCAAAGACGATTTGTCTGATTTTAGTCAACTTTGGTCAGTTGAAAGATTAAACAAAAAATTACTGAAGGTTAGTTTCCTGACTGCAAGGAAACCAATTCGAAAAAATTAAAATCGTGTTGAGTTGGAAAAACTACGAACAGCTTTATCTATAATCTTTAAGTTAATTTTAACAAATCGAGTAAGCCTAAGTCGTGTATTACACTATGATAAAACACGACGAACATTGAGAACACGGAGAAAATGTAGCCGGAAAACTTTAGCCCTAGGCGGGGGAGGTTTTTTTTGCAAGCCTTCGAGCCCGAGCCTCGAGTTTCTTTTTGCAAGCTCCGAAAGATTCCCGCTAAAAAGTCCAAAAACGGGCTTAACGCCCTAATAAGAGACCAGTGGGTATACCAGAGGAAAATGGAATGACATTTTCCTATCAAACCGTGCCAAACAAGAGAAATCGGGCTCCTGCCACTTTTTATTGCTTTTCCGAATTCCCTACCTAAGTGAAAAGAAGTAGGGCAGTGAACTGGTTTGTCAAAAATGGGACGGTGAATTTCGGTCTGACCAGTCCGACGAAAATATGTGGGTTACCTCCAGAGGTAATCCCAAATATTCAAGCCTGAAGAATGTACACGGCAACCTTAACTTTCAGGGGGTCGTCATATTTGGGATTCATTAACAATCGATGAATTATGTCACTGCCTTATCGAGGGGTGCTATTTTCATTTTCGGGAGTGGGGGAGAGGGGTGGAGTGGGAAGTAAAATGCATTTTCAAATTTCATTTTAAAATTGATCGTTTTGAATTTCTTACTCTTTAAGGTATTCCAAGGAAATAATGATCGATATACACCTGTGAGTAATGATTTAAAATATCCCATCATTACTCGCTACATTCGTATTCATCCAGAATCATGGCATGATCACATTTCTATGAGGGCAGAGTTCTACGGCTGTGTTAAAGGTGAGAATTAGCAAACTCAGTCACTCCTACTTTCAATGTAAATTTTTTCGAACCTATTTACTTCAGAAAAAAATAGGAACACGTTAAAAGCTTGACGAAACGAGCTAACTGACACGTTAGACCAACAAAGAAGTGTTTAAAAGGTGTCAGCCATGATACACTAGAACCCTGGCTTACGGTGAACTCGTTAAACGAATATCTCGTTATTAAGGCTATTTTTTGTCCAGTCGAAACACTCATACATTTTATAATAAGAAAAGCCTGTTAATGCGAGCACCCCGTTAATGCGGGAAACGGCGAAATCCCAATGTGTGTAGTCTTTTACAATGTTATCCTTTTCCATTGTTAAAATTGTGTGTGGCTATTTCATTTTTTAATTTTTAAAAGTTATATCTGCATCCCATTTTAAAGAACACCTTGCATACGGCTGCTGAACTACTTGAAATTTGAATTGACGAATTAGGGTTCAGTGGGCGGAAAAACTCTACTGTCCTTCATTTAATGTAAATTAACAAGAAAAGCAATGAAGTCGGGCGAACTTTCTCACTGGAAACTGCATCAAATATTCACGAAAAGGAATTTATACTTCCAAAAACCACAAAATAGTGATAACTATGAAACATTTTGAGCTTCCAAGTTTTTAATTATGCCCCAACGTAAAGCAGCTCTCTCGCATCGTCGAGTGTCGCCATGCAGATGGGATAATAGTTCTGTTATTCTGAACAAACTATTTAGTTCCTCGTTAAATTAAACCAGAATTTCAACTGAAGCATTAGAAGAGGCCAAAGCACCATTTGCATTGTCGTCATTTGTGTTAGCTGCACATAAACTGACTATTATCGTGCCGTTTCGGCAAGACAGCTAAGTTTTGACTGCCGCACGTACTTCGGGCACACCTGCCGCATGCAAGGCAATTGTTTAGAAGCGCAATTGTGAACCTTTTACAATGTTACCTTGTTTATAAGGCCACTCAAACCAGTTAACTTTCTATTGTCATTATTGTTTGTAGCTATTCAAGTTTCAATTTTTAAAAGTTATGTATATCTGCATTCCGGCTGATTAGTAGCGAACAGTTGTTTAGAAGTTCAATTGTGAATCTTTTACAATGTTACCCCGTTTATAAGGCCAATTAAGCCAGTTAACTTCCTATTGTTAATATTGTATGTAGCTTTATCCAGTCTTCAAAAGTTATATCTGCATTCTTGTTGCTTATTAAAGAACAGTTGTTAGAAGTGCAATTGTGATATATCTGCTAAGACGTCACCAGTATATGAAATTTGATCTTAGACCGTTCATACGGCCAAGTTTCCATGGTCTGTCGGTGACCGTATATAATTTATCCCTTTAAAGATCGTTTGTAAGTTACCGTTTACCGGCGACCGATGACTTTATGTGCTTGTAATGGGAAAATAACGTAGGTTTTCAAATTGATCACATAGTCTCGACTGTGACAAGACCTCGCTTTTTTTAATAGAGCATAGTCAACTATATCTCAATCAAGTTTGTGGTCTTGCACATTGCGAAATATACTAATTAGGCTTATCAAATCTGTCAACTTCAAAAAAGCATATATTGCAAACCATTTAATGCATTTAACTGAAACTTTTGCAGTCAAGTTGTTACAGATCGCTGTCCCAAAAAGGTTCTAGCGCTAGCGCGTGTTCTCTTGATTGAATTAACAAAACCACTTAACTGTTCTAGGTTAAATGTAACCAAAAATGCAAATTATGAAGTCACAAATCCACAGCGGTTCTTCTGTCAATCAAAAGCAGATGTGAAATGCAAACAGCATTTGGTACTCTTAAAAACCATATATAGTTTGCCATGCTTTCTATTATTTGTTCTGCTTCCATACCATTGACAACTTGCCACTGCTGAAAAGCCCTCCAAAAAAGGAATTGTTAAAGGGTTAAACGGGTTTAACTGTAATTGTAGCGAACTCCGGGAGACAAAAAAAAACGGTTTAGCTCTATTAGTTAGTCTTATAGACTCTCATACTGAACTTTGCAGTTTTTTTTTGGTTAAATCCTCAGAATGTCAAGACGCCCTCGGTATGGAAAGTCGAGCAATCACAAACGCACAGATTACCGCCTCATCGGAATACAATGCTGTACATGTTGCCTCGCATGCAAGGCTTAACTTTCAGGAAATTCCCAACCAAGCAGCCGGAGCATGGGCCGCCAATGCAAGTGATGATAATCCGTGGCTACAGGTTGATCTTGGACTTCGGTACACTAAAGTGATCATGACGCAAGTAGCAACCCAAGGAAGGAACTCCTTAAATTTTTCGCAGTGGGTAACTAAGTACAAACTGCAGTACAGTGACAATGGGGAGATATTCGAGTACTACAGGGAACCAGGACAGGCCACAAACAAAGTAAAATGGCTATTTTTTTTAATTTCCTGAAAATTCTTAATCAATCATTATTAGGTTTTCAACAAGAACAACGTTTCTCAGATTTATTAACAAGTTTACACAGTAACTTCTGTCATCGTCTGTTACAACTAGAGTGAATCTGAATATGCAAGATAACAGGTTAGATTTGTACAACAGGTGTTACCTTGGAAAAACCTACATCACATGAATAAAATACGCCGAAATATAAAAAGAGAGCATTAACCTTTTTCTAAGAGGTTTCATGTTCATGTGGTTATATTAGTTAACAGAAATTATCTCAAGTGAAGCTTTCAGGTGATGCTGTTACACATGAAATGGTTGTGAAAATGACTGAATCTACGTAATAATTCTGACAACGTGAGAGTGGAAGTGTACACTGAGAAGGAATACAACGTTGAAACTTAACTGAAACTTAAAATGAAAATATTGGACGAGGCTAAGAAGGAATGCTGAGCGCTAAAATTGATTTCTGTGAGCCCGAGGAATATTAGGATATTTTCCTCCAACAAAAATGAAAGTTACAGCTTGTAACTGAGGGAAGGTCTCAGAAAATATGATTAAACTGTTCATGAGTTAAAGGCCGTTTACACTGCAGAAAAATTTGGGTCCGGACCCGCGAAAAGAGTAGAACGGACCCCTAACTTTTGTAAAGAAATACTGGAGTTTCCGCAGGGCGATATAGGCGCCTATGGCCCTGCGGAAACTCCAATGTTTCTTCACATTGTTTACTTATTTATTATTTATTTAGTGTGATAGTGCGTCTTTTGTTCGTTTGGTGTGTGTATAGATGTCTGCATAATCTATGATACTAAGCAGGTCTAGTGTCTAACTAGAAAACCTTACGGTTTATTTAGATGCTTGGCATTTCCCTGTATGTAACTTATATTTTAGTATCTTAGTAACTGTCTAATTTCTCTTCTCTTTTTCTAAATATAGAAAACATTGTAATTTTATGTAAGAATGGAAATGTAAATAAACTATTGTTGTTGTTGTTGTATAGGTTCGTACTACTTTTTTGGCGGGTCTGGACCCAAATTTTTATGCCGTGTAAACGGCCTTTTAATTGCTGCCCGGTATCTCAAAGACGAAGTATTGCCCATTAAAAACTGCACGCCGCGATCTCTTAGCGGTCATTTTTGTGATGTTGAAAATTCTTTTGCTTGCCACCAGAATAGAACTCGAAAACAATTCATGCCTCTCTCCCGTGGAAACTAAAACAACAACAGAGGTGTGCGAAGCATGATGGCCAATAATAGGCCTTTAATGTTCTTAATCTCCAATAAAAAGACTGTATGGTGACAAGCGAAATTATGGAATAACTTCACCCGAAATTTGCCACGATTGTAGTAATTTCCGAGGCTTACGACTAGGGAAAGCATTAGAATTTTGTTACAGCGCAAGTGTAACTATTTTTTCAAATTTCACCAGTACAAGAGTATACTTAGATTAAGCATGGACTAACAAAAATTTTCTGTATTACTTGACGTTTCGTATGCTACAACATACATCTTTAGAAGTGAACGGCTATAACTGTTACAAACATTTAAAAATACTAAAATAAAGATGTGAACTTGTGACAAGATACAATATAATGACAAAATTGAAACTACCGATAGTTGATACTACCGCTAGAAATTAATAAGGAAATAGCTTCTCGCTACCAACATTTTCGTTAAGTAAGAGTTTCAACTCACTGATCAAAAGAGTTTCTTTAATTTTACGGGACCATTTTGAAGTCCCCGCTACTGGAAAATCCGACTTACAAATGTAAAATTAAAGAAACTCTTTTGATCAGTAGTCTAAAATCCTTACTTAACGAAAATGTTGGTAGCGAGAAGCTATTTCTTTATTAATTTCTACCGTAAGTATCAACTATCGGTAGTATCAATTTTGTCATTGTTTAATTTTTATCTTGACACCAGTTCCCCTCTTTAGTTTTGTATTTTTAAATCTTCGTAATAGTTACAACCGTTCACTTCTGAAGCATGCGAAACGCCAAGTTATACATATAGACCATGGGTTGTCTATGGGTAATGTTTGTAACCGCCGTTGAATTGAACGAAGAACAAGAATATTTAAGAGCATACCTTTTGACTACCTTTTAATATCATTGGTAACAAATTGTGCTAACAATCGTTGAAATGTTACGTTGAAATTAAGGAGCAATTTGTCACCCATGATGCAGTGAAACCTTGCCTTATGCACACGACCATGTTACTACGGTCACCTCCCTATTACATTCACTTTATTCTGGCCCTAACAAGAGCTCAAAACCCCTTTAATAGCCTCCCCCCCCACCCCCGCCGATAATACGGCCAGATTTTTGTGGCCCTTTGATGACTGGATTAACGAGCTTTCACTGAATTATTAAGCAGATAAACTGATGTCGAACGTTTCATTATTTTACTTACCCAGGAATTTGATGGAAACACAGACCAGGACGCTGTTGTGTATCATGCACTTAACCCACCAATCACAGCTCGGTATATTCGTTTTAAACCAGTGGCTAACCATAGCCACGTATCAATGAGAGTGGAACTGTATGGATGTCTACAAGGTATTTTAAAAAAGACAGGTCAAAATGTGCGAAATTCCGACCAAGCGCGAAGTGCATTCTACATTTTTGTGTAACAAGGTTCATCTGTCTTTACGTTTGCAAGATAAAATTTAGCACCACCCGTTACCTTCTTGGGTAGCTTTAGGTACAAACGTTAGTTCAATTGTTGAATTTTGGACTGTTGTTGTTTCTTCCTTATCCAGGCTTCGATGCTACTTTCACAAGTCTCGGAGCGAGTGGAAAAGATGGTCCAACGTCGCTCGATAGTCACTACACAGGTCGGGATCATGACGGTCAAGTTACACTGTCCGGCGGAATTCAACAATGGACTGTGCCGTACACTGGTGGATACAGAATAGAAGCAGTAGGAGCAGCAGGAGGGTACAATACATACGAAAACAGTGCTCAATACAGAGGAAGAGGTGCAAGAATGGTTGGAACTTTCAACCTAACGGAAGGAGAAACAATTCAAATTCTGGTTGGTCAAGAGGGAGGAATAAGAGACAACGACTGGAGTTCTAAAGGTAGTGGAGTTAGCGCAGCTGTTGGAGGTGGAGGTGGTGGAGGTGGAGGAACATTTGTCGTGAGAGGAAGCAACACGTCTTTGATAGTGGCTGGAGGCGGTGGCGGTCTCAGAGCTGTAAAATCAAGACATCAGGGATGTGATGCCAACGCAAACACATCAGGGAATCCTTGGTACAGCTTATGGTCAGAAGGGAGCAATGGGTACGGCTCGTTTTCAGTGAATAGTGATGAGACGCTGTCAGGTGAGATGGATGAGATTAGGCCATTTTCGATTTAACTTTTGCCTCTCTTTTAAAACGAATCTTCGAGTAGAATCTTTAGTATGGAAATTATTTTGATTTTCACCGGAATATATCTGAAGACATCTAAATTCATTTTCATATGAATGGATTGCCACGAAGACTCGTTTTGATGCAGAGGCAAAAGACAGTTTGGCAATGGCATATTGTTTGGGATATTTTCACTTCACCAAAGTAAAAAATCTCCATTTCTTTGCCGATGTTGCTCAGGCTTGTAATGTTTGCAAAATAGTGCAGTTTACCAAATTATCCAAGACTGTGTGATGCTACATAATACGTAAAGCGTGCAATTTTTCAATGCTGGCTGAGAAAACTGGGCGAAACAATGAATTTCCTTCAAAAATGAAGAAATTTAGCTTATCCTGCGTGTCAAAAGAGAGAAATTTAGTGTTCTCTATGCACTTCTAGAACTTCGGAAGCCGCCAAACATTAAAGTGACGGAAACAAGAGACATAACTGTCAGAAGTTAAGTTTTAACCCCAGTATTTTCGTGTTATTGAAAAACGCAGTCGATAGGGCCAGAGAAAATCTCGTTTATAAAAAAGGTGAGCAAATGAGAATATATTCATGCTGAAAACTTCCATTGCCTTGCTCTGCTAAATCTAGAATCACTAAATATATTTAAAGCAATCAGTCAACTGATCTTTGTTTTTCAGGTGGCGGCGGTGGTTTTTACTCCAGTGGGGGAAATGGTACCGAGAAACAGGACGGAGAAGGGGGTGAAGGATTTCTTCAGGGAGGGGTGGGTGGACAATCTTGGGATGACCATGCAATGGGTGGTTTGGGTGGGGGGGGGGGTGGTGGTAGGAGTGGAGGTGGTGGTGGAGGGTACTCAGGGGGGAGCAGTGGGAATAATGGGGATGATTCCTGTGGAGGAGGAGGGGGTTCCTATAATGTTGGAAAAGATCAACAAAATGATTGTTGTTTCAATACAGCGGGACATGGCAAGGTGATCATCACATTACTGTAGAAATTAAACCTCGCGCCTCACAGAAATAACATTCACACGTACTATATTCGCTTTGGCGATGGTATTAGTTTGAAACACTGCTTTCCTTATTAAATTTCCACGCAATAAAGCAAAAGAACTCTTTGTTAACGTTCTGCTGGCTAGCACGGTAACAATATTGAGAAGTTATATTTTTTCTTTACTTGGCTGCTATTGGAGTACCATGTGTATACTGAAACTTACAAGCCCTCCCACTTATAAGCTCCCCCGGTTATAGGTCCATCTACCTCTAGACAAAATATTGCATGTTATCAATCCGAGCAAACTATGCTCAGATATTTGTCCTTGGACATTATCTGTTCCGAAAAGTTTTAGGGAATATTCGGCCAGCTGACGGGTTTAGTCCAATCACGCGCGAGCAAAAATATCTGATAAATATTGGATTATAATTTCAATTAACAAAGGGGACTTTTGTCTGATATTATCAATCCGACCAAAATATGCTCAGATATTTGTCCTTGGACATTATCTGTTCCAGAAAGCGAACAGTATTCTGAGAGCGTAGCTCGAGGAAAACTGTGAGCCCCTTAGGGACGTGGAATAAACGTATATATGTATATATGTATTGGTTGATTCGTTATCCTAGTACTCAGACTCTTTTTGAGCGCGCGCTACCAAAAATCTTAAAAACAAAGATGGCATCTGAAAGAGCGATTTCATGTTGGCTTTGCTTCATTGTTCTAGAGTTTTAAGAAAATATTGTTTTTTAACTTTGTCCTCCTTTTCAGAATGGCAGGAAAATTTTGGGTGATAAAGCTCAAATATTTCGCAGGTTATCGTTCTCGCTTTTACTGGAAAGCAACCGTTTCCCTCGTTGTTTCTTTTACTTGTTGTTGCCGTTTGTAGCCAGGTGGAAAAATGTTCCGCAACGAGGGTGTCAAAAACGCGTTCTTACAGCACGTATGTAACTTTTAGTGTGTAGAAAGAGCTACCGTAAGTTAATTAACAAGAGTGCAAGCGTGTTATAGTGACGTATAGTAAGTCTGTTATACGTATAGTAAGTCTGTTATATGTTTTTAATTACTAATTCAATACGGGTATCAATCTGGAATAATTGGTAAAATTTACTTTAATTAGCCTCCTTGGAAATCAATATGACGTTACTGAAGAAATTGCTCTCTCCACTCCGACTCCTTTTCTGTTTTATGGAAATTTGCAAGATAAGGAAGTTACATCAAAAATGGCATTGAAGTACACATTAGTGAGGGAAAGCTTTTGAGCTGTTGTACTAACCAATTTCAAGCATCCCTTTGATTTAACAATAATAATAATTATTATTACATTATACAACACAATTAGTACTATTGTGTTTGAAAGCAAAGAAACTCTATGGATGGCGCTTTAAATTTCCTTATTCAGAGAAGCATTTGCCGCAAAATATTGCTTGTAGGTACTTTTGTAGCTTTCATGATTACATATTGTTTGGTTACTGGTTTTTATTATATGCATTAAGAAGAATGATAAATGGATATGATGTAACCCAATAATGTTCAAGTGCACGTTGATAGATTTACAACATAGTCATTGTGTGAAAAAGGTGCAATACAAGAAACTGTAACCACTGTGAATCAAAACAGTTGCTACCTCTCAAGAGGCTTGTCTTTCCAATGAATGAATCATTAAATTGTAAAATATGCACAAATAAAATGAAGTGCACTGGCGTGATGTTGCAGTGGTGTAATTATGTTTGTGTCATTTGTGTCACTTGGTTTGAAAAAAGGGGTAGAGCGTAGTGGAAGCTCTCATAACTGGTCACCCTCATGACCCCAAAATGGTGTGCTTAACTGGAACTGTCTGCTTTCAAAAATGTTACTCATAAGGGGCCACTAAGGGATTGATATGGGATGCCAAGGTAGCTAAAGACATTGTAAAGGGCAAGAAATACTGCCATACTAAATAATCTTTTGTCTTAACTATACGGCAGTATTTAGACTGACCATTAGTGATGATTACGAGCAAATCATAACTGCAGCCAGCATTAACAGTCTCACTGCAACAAAATGCAGTGATACAATTTTTGAATAAAGAATTGTCTTAATCATCCACCTCAAAGTGTCCAGGGCAGCTTATGGGAATGCCAAATAATAGGAACGAGTAAATAAACAGCTTGTTTGGGAGTTCAAACAGAGTTTTGTGAAGGCAGTCGTAATAGAACTGTCCACTTTAAAGAATATACAATAAGGAGAGCTAACAACAGCTTCCACTGTAACTGGACTAGCCATGGTAGCCCAATGATTAGCATACTGGCCCCAGTTCAGTTCACTTGAAGATGAAACGAATTTACTCAAAGATACAAAAGAAACCAGAATACGAAAAAACACTAACTTCATAGTAATGTTGGGCTGGAATTAAGTAAAGGATTGACGAAACAAGAAATGGAGAGATTTTCTTGTTTAACCACACTTTTAAATCGAAAATGAGAACAGCATGGTTTCCTCATCTCAGCAAGATGAGGCGAATAAAAATTTAAAACATACGCTCAAGGAACCAGTAGTACGTTTTACTTACCACAGTAGCCATGTTCCTTTTGGTTGGCGTCGAATGAGACCTGTGGTATTCGCCAGAGCACTGCAAAAATGAGTTAACGCTTGCTTTGCTTCATCTTTGTTACAAGGAAATTGTCATCTTTGTCGGTGACATGTGTCCACGAAAAGAGCTTTAACGCCCGTAAAATCGCTACAAGCGATGTGAAACGGGCAGTTTTCTCTTCACTTTGGATTGCTTTTCACGGTAACATCCTATAAATGACTTACTGAGGACCTATAAAAGAATGATTCTCCGTCAAAGGTTCAGTTGTCAAATTCCGCTGCACCAAAAACCGCGTGGTCAAGCGAAAAAACTGTTTTACTTTTTGGCGCATGTGCAGACAAAAGTCACCCTGCTATTCCGATTGCTTCATTTCAAACCGAAAAGGACTAGCTACGAGTCTGTAAATTATGGGTTAAACAACTATTGATGCACATAGTCAGAAAGAGCACACCAAGATTCACAAAATTCCCAAGTTTGGTGTTAAACAGGCTAGTTTTGACTGATACAGCGATTAAAAAACGTCAAAATTAACAAGGAAATGTATGGCCATCCGGACGCTGTGTTCGGACAGCGTCCGGATGGCCATACATTTCTTTGTAGATTTGAACATTTTCAAATTGCTGTATCTTGCTTACTATTAGGTCTATTTACACCGAACTTGGGTTTTTTTTAAAACTTAGTCTGCACTTTATGACTATGTGGATCAATAGTTGCCAATACCATAATTTGCAGACTAGTACCTAGTCCATCACTGTTTGAAATCAGGCAAATATGAGATTACAAGCCTCCCCGAATGTAAGCTCCCTCTAATTCAACTATGAAATAAATTCGACTTATTATATATTTAAAGCTTAAAAATCAGAATATAAAAGAGTTATTTCAGTCAATCAACACTGCTGTAGCCCATTGAAAAAAGTTTTTTCATTTCGCTTTTTAGCCCTCACAGATTTGCGCATCCAGTCAATGAGCGCATCTTAAACTCTTTGCGAAGTTGTATAAGCCCACGCATACAAGCAGTGGAAGTTAATGGTATATATCTTGTGTGATCCTCCTCCACATATCTTTCCCTTGAAATTTGTTTCCTTATAGTCGTTTTGTGTTGGTACTCTAGCTCTTAATAAGCAGTACGAGAGAAAAAAAAACAATAGAAAATGTCAAACCTTTAGCTTCAAAGGTGGTCGCTGTGAGGCGTTCCCTTAGAAGAGGTTCCAAATATGATGATTCGATTTGATACTTTTGGAAAAACCTTGTCGTCAAAAAGAGGTAATCGCTTACGAAAGGTGTTGTTTCGATTGTAGTTAATTAAAACTGTTCCGCGAAAACCGTAGGTCACTTTACCAATTTATCTTCGCTATAGATTAATTGCCCTTGAATGGCTTCGACTTTAGAAGGCTTTTGTAAGTGAATTGCCAGCATTTAGGTGCAGCTTCTATAGTACTAAGATTAGGTTTACACTAGAGGAGGTTTTTACGGGTTCGTAAATATTTCCAGATTCATCTCCTGAATGCTAAGAGGATATTCTGATTCCTAACCGTTTACACAAGACGACCACACTCCGGGAACATTCACTGATGGCGGAATGGTTAGTTGACAAACTAAACAACCAGAAACAAAACTCCAGAGGTAAGGTGAGAGTAAGATATTCTGGCCACTCATGGTATCGCAACTGGCATTTGTTCTACTCCATCTTATCCGAAACCCTCGAGGTTTTGATAGTGCCATTTTCGTCATCTCCGATAAAGTGTCGAGGACGTCAACATCTTTTTTGCGTCAACAATCATTTATACGACAAACCTCAACAGTCTTCTGATTCCAAGGTCCCACTATAAATTCAGGATTTAAAATCTCCGGAGACATGACCAAACCGGCAAAATCAATCCGGCACAAAAATTAATGTTCCGGATTCGCCTAGAAAACCAGACGGGCCAATTCCTCTTAGCTAAATGTCAACCTTACGACATTTACGACATTGTAGTATGACATTTCTTAGTGGATTTGCGTCATTTTTGAGAACGTTTTGCTAACTTAAGCTTTGTGCTGGTTTTTCAAACCTTTTAGCCAATCAGTAAGGAACACGTATTTGGTCTTGTACTCCATCAACATGAAGTTCTTTTGGCTTCTCTCAGACCGGCCAGGTCAAGGACGTCACGGACCTCGTTATTCTAAAGGCCAGGGCCAGGTTGTTAAAAGCCCGATTAAGCTAACCCAGGGTTAGCGATAATTTTGATTTCAGTTTGGTAACTTTTTTATGAGGTGTTCTGCTTATGTTGTTTACCCTTCTGTTTTGAGCTGTAGTAATCTCAATCTAAACCAAACGTAAGAGGTGAAAAACATTTTTAAATAAGAAAACGTAATTAGAATTACAATGCTTCAGTTAACGTTTAACCCTGGGTTAACGTAAACCGGCTTTGAAACAACCCGGTCCTTGGCGGAGTCATTCGAAAGCCAATTAACGCTAACCAAGGAGTAAGAATTAACTTAAATAAAAATAATATGTGTATAAAAAGGGGTACTTTTGAGCTTAGGCAATCTTAAAACTGAAGGGAAAAAA
>CM042751.1:27229116-27230370 GCA_022496165.2 Catalaphyllia jardinei | reverse complement strand
GAGATGAAGGGTTCAGGGACTGAGTAAGTGAAATGATTGTTTGTCAAGGTGGATAAACAACGAATTTGATTAATTTTGTTTTGGCAAAATACTGCGCGCAGCAACAGCTGTTCAACAAATTTGCATGAGCATATCAAACCCATCTGTTTAAGAGTGAAGTGTCTAACTTGCTCTCGGGAAACGTTTTACTGAATTATTACACAAGGTTTAAGTTTACTGAAACTCTTGTTTCATTGGCAAAGTTGTTACAATATTTAGCTTAGCTGTCTTACATAAATTCGTAGGAAAGACTATTGGTGAATTATATTCATTAATGTTTCATGTTGCACAAACTCTAGTCATAGCAATTCCCCAAGGGTAAGTTCAAACGACGGTTACTTCTAGAAAAACTAGAATATCAACTTAATATTTGGGTGAATTAACAAAATTTGAAGAAACATCAAAGTTTTGGCCTAAGTTATGTTTAAAGTTCTCTTCCCGTTTAATTTAGTGAGAGTCATTAAAATTTTTTTCTAATACCAGTTATTCGTGTTCAACATCCAAAATTTTTATTACATTAATTCAAAAGAATATCTTGGTAAGAGGTTTGAAAGATTCCAGAAGACTGCAATTACTCGACATGGGGGAGGATTGTTAATACGGCTTTAAGCAAGCTCAGATAAAATATTTAATGAGAGTGCGTTCATTTGGGATAACTCCAAGTTCCCGAAAAGTTTTCTCAACCGGAAAGCCATGGCAAAATCTCAAACCTCATGAAAACGAAGTCGATTTATTCCCATATTGGCTTTTGTGGGCCTGAAAAATTTTCAGAGCTTTCGAGAAATAGGCGCCACGCTCAATTAAAGATGGCTCGAATCATGGTGCGTCAAAAAGCTGATGCTGTGCTGGACCGAGGAGTTATTGGCTCCTTTAATGGACCATGATTTGAGAGATTTATATCGTTGATCCTAATCCAAATCATCCCCAAGGAACGAAACCAAATCTTATGTCCTCACAAAGTCAGCGAGTTATCATATCGTACAATAAATTAATGGAATATAAGCTGACCACAGTCGAACCGACGACCATGGTCGCTTACGAGAGCTTAGACTATATTGGGTTAAAATTTTAAAATTAATCTCATTAGCATAGCATATGCTACCTGCAGAGACTTAACACCAAGTTTCAAAAATTTTATTCATGTGAAAAATCAATAACGAGAAAAAAACTCCGGTACTTCCCACTGGAGAAATTCCCGTCTTTTGTTCTATCCAG
>CM042751.1:27206616-27224116 GCA_022496165.2 Catalaphyllia jardinei | reverse complement strand
AGAAAAACTCGCCCGCGAATAAACAGAGACTGAAAGGACAGGAGAAGAAAGAGGCCGCAACGGAGAAAAACAAAGTCAAAACGTTAGTGGTTGGAATTTTGGCTGAAGGAACTGTTTTGCTTGGTTGCAACTTCGTTCCACGCGGTTAGTTGAAAGGAGCTTGCAGGCGAAACGTCTGTTAATTGTGCTTTGGTGTAGTGTAAGACATCTGACGTAAGTGGCGTGTTCAAGAATTAAGAGGAAGAGAAGTCTCTCTTTTCAAATAAATGCAAACCAATATGAGATGCCATTTCTACAGAGAATTTTTTCATTACCAGAACGAGACTTACGAAGTTGAAGATCCAATTCATTCGTTGTACATCGTTAATTCTGTGTTCAACTCCTTCTCAGCCTACTCTGCGATCATGTTGAACATTTTATCAATCCACGCAATGAGAAAAACTTCGTTGTTACCAAAGCCTTTAAAAACGTTGCTCCTGAGTCTTGCTGCTTCTGATCTGGGAATTGGTTTGCTAGTTCAGCCTTTGTACATTACACTGCTACTCGCTGAAAACAATCAAAATTGCGCCATGCCGACAATATCTTTTATTATCATTTGGTTTTTTGCTAATGCTTCGTTCCTTGGTATTCTGACCATAAGTGTGGACAGATTCTTGGCTATTCATCTTCATCTCAGATATCAGGAACTTGTGACTCACAAGCGAGTGGTTGCAGTGGTGGTCTTTATTTGGGTTTTTAGTGCATTTCTGTCGTTACTTGATTTCTGGATGGCAAGTGCTCAGAGTGTCACTTTTGAAGTATTTGTCACTATATTTTTCGGTATTTGTTTCATTTGTACTGCTGTTGTCTATTTCAGAATTTATTTCACTGTGCGACGCCATAGAAATGAAATTCAAGCTATGCACATCCAAGCGGCAGCACAGAATGGTGAATTGGGGAATGTTGCAAGGCAGAGAAAATCATCTCTTGGGACATCTTACGTGTATCTTGTGTTTTTGATTTGTCATTTGCCAGAGTATTGCATTTTTGTTGCAAGTAATACAATCTCTAAACCAAGTACGATTCTAAAGGGCCTATTCCCGTGCGCTTGGACCTTAGTGTTTTTCAATTCATCTTTAAACCCTCTGGTTTACTGTTGGAAGATGAGACAAATTAGGCACACCATTTTGGACACCTTGCGAAACGCATTTTTAAAAGTAACAACTGAGAAAAGCATTGTGTAACTGCGCATAGAAACTTAATAATATTGCTTCTTATACCACACAGAGAGATTATCTCATGACCGCACTCGGTATAATTAACCGAGTCTGACTTTTCAAAAGCTGTTTCTGTGGCAACGAACAGAATAATAATGATATTTTCTATCTCTATTGACGTCAACTCAACAACAATATTCTCTGACATGTGTTTTCGCTGTTTCTTTATAAACGTGAGGTATTTAATTGTAGCATTGACAGGGAAAATAGATCGATCTATTTAAGTTAATTACTCACCGTAAGGTACAATAAATGTAGAAATAGAAGAGGAACCACGATATGTTTGTTTCGATTTTTTTCTATAATTACCAAAAATTATCGTCCAATTTCCTTGTCTGTTTTCAAACGTGGTCGATAGAGGGAAATGGTTAGGAAACCCGTAAAAGTTCTTTATTGTATGCTTTTGTGCGCTATTTTGGGTGTTGAACCCTGCACAAAACCTGATAAAAATGGTTTTATGTGCTCATTCAACCAACCAATAGAAGCATTGCGATTACGTAATATTATTGCATAGTCAACGGGCATAAAACAAAAGATGTGCAGGGTCAAGAAGCTTCCAACGGGCTCCCTCTCAGAAGGGTTACTCTGATGTATCTTCATGTTTCGTTTAAGAAATAGAAAACACATCCCGTGTTTCTATCGAGTTTTAGTATAAAGGTAGGTGCTATTTGTAAGGTATTTGTTGTTGTGACAAAGCTGGCGTTGTTTCGTTTGAGTCTCTAAACAGCTCAGGTCAGCAAAGAGCAACCAAGCAGCGCACAGATTGTTGGTAACAATAGCAATAATAAATGTAAGCCCCTGGCCAATTTTCATCGAATCTGAGTAAGCAATTTACTTGACAATAAGGAGTTTCGCGCCAGGCGCCTGGTTACTTAGAATACAATAAGATTTGCCGTAGTAGAATTCTTAGTTTCTTCGAGAATCTGACCTGAGTGAGCACAATTATAAACAATGTTTATTTGAACTGTTTCTTGCCTGAAGTTTAGTATTGAGCTAACAAATAGTAGTTCTCGCAAAATTTGAGTAGCCCTCGTTTATTTATACTATTTCAACGACAGCGCTGCTCGGTGTAAACAGAGCAAGCCTGTAGCTTTCCAGACGCCGTCCGTGATTGGAGAACGAAACAATAGATGATACAACAGAAACGATGCCCCTAGCCCTGAAAACAAAGGAAGCTACAGGTCATACGGACGAATGAAAATAGAGGTCTGGGAGAGCAACAGGATTAACCCTTTAGTGCGCAAGGGGTCTCCCTTTGACGAGTAAAATCGTCTGGCGTTAGACAGAGTAAAATCTATAAGTCAACAGTGCGCATTAAAGGGTTAATGTGTAAACATGCAGTCCTTTTGTTTATTCATGCCGATATTCTACCACTAAGGCCGGGTTTAAACGTCGCATTTTACATGCGCCGAATCAAATACTAATTTAAGTCGACTCGAATGAATACGTTCGGCTGATTTGATTTAAACGTCGCATTGTTTTTCCGAATAAAATTGCTGAGCGCGAGTGACGTGTTTTAAATTCCCATTCGAGCAAACATAGATTATGTAACTTAATTACTCGGGCTTTCCAAAGGAAACGCCCGAGTTGAAATTTCGGCTTGGTGTTTTTTTTCGTTCAGCCACAGTTTGCAATTCTGTAATTAATACGCATGCGCGGAAATTTTACTGATGAGCACATGGCATGGTGTAATGGCGGACGGAGAAGAGTTTATGCGGTGGAAGCCGAATACCGGTCGTTTCGCCAACGACCAGTTCGCCAACGTATGAAGTCGATTCGCCAACGTCGAATGTCTGTTCGCCAATGCTTATATACCAGTTACTTCGGGAGCCAACGTCCAAAATACTTTTTCGTTTAGCTCGGCAGTGGATGAAAGGAGGAATAAGTTGTGTGGCGTGAAGTGTTGGGTTCACATATTTAGCGGCTTGTTTGGCTCGGCAGTGGATAAAAGAACGAGGAATAATTGATATGCGTGTAGGCAAAAAGTGGCCCTGCATTCTGTAGTTTAGCTGTGTTGGCGAACTGACATTCGACGTTGGCGAATCGACTTCATACGTTGGCGAACTGGTCGTTAGCGAACTGACTCGTTGGCGAAACGACCGGTTAAAGACCGTGGAAGCCGGATTGCCACAAATGCTGCGTACGGATACAAAACGGATACAAAATGTGCTCACAGCGTTCGCGGTAGACCCACACTAAAAGATGAGGAACGCTTTCGGAACGGGTTGGTCCGTAAAACTTACGAGAGATCTCTTTATGAGCGAACATTTATGAGTGAACCTTTCATCGAGAAACATGCTATATCAACTGAGTTATGTAATGTTAATCGAGAGAAGCATGAGTATTCACTTTGATTACTAATCTTTCGCTTAATTCGTCAAGTGGTTTATCTTTCATGTTCAAGTTACTGTTGTCAATTTTTTATACGAAAATAAATGTTGTAACATTTGCAATTAATCAATGATGTAAAGTGAAATTCACAAAAGGATACTTTCTTAGCAACATGTATTTCTTAATTTGTCACACATTAGTATATTAAGTGATAAATTAAGTATTTTTATTTCTCAACTTTCGTGTTAAGTTCCTGTTACAGTTGTAAATTTTTATAAGATGAAATGATTCACAAAAGATAATCTGAAATTTAACGAACTATTAATTCTTTACAAATAAAAATATTTTTATCATTCATGATGGATGACAATTTCTTCTATGCCCACAGAAGAAAAAACACTATTCACTCTGCAGTAGCTGATAAAGAACAAAAGACGACAAAAGACTCTAAGTTCACAGCCAACTAGAACACACAATCACTCTAACCAATAAAAACTTCTTAAACTGACGTATACTAGCCCTGTAACTCCAAATCCAAACTACCAAATTGGAGACTAATTGTACAAAATAGGCCATAATATATTACAAGGGATCATGAAAAACATCCTCAACCCAAAATATTCATAGTTCAAATGCTAATAACCTTGACCAATGACTTTTACAATTCTTTTCCTGATAAGAAATAACAGCATTTGGTTTTCAAAGTTACAAAGTGTAATCTCCCTAACACTTTATATTAAACCTGTTGATGATTACCAGCAACCTTAACCTGGAACCATCTGTTAACCCGCCACAACTCTCTAAGCCAGCCAAAAAATTTTTACTCAAGTAGAAACTCAAAAAAAATAATAATGAAATAAATGGTTGCTAGTAAAATGTTTGAAACAATAGCCCTTAATATATGGGGGGCATTATCTCCCCCAACCAGCCCAGGAACATGTCTTCAGCCTACATAACAACTATCAGTTTCAACTTGTATACATAAGTAATAACCCTGCATTTTCAACATACCGATACAGAAACAGTTACAAGATAAACCATCATTACAAAAAAAAGCTTGCGAAACTACGAGCAACAAAACCAGAGTTTCCCCTCCAACATAAAGCCCGAGTGCACGCAAATATGCGTCTAGTTTCAATTCAATTCGGCACATGTAAAATGCGGCGTTTAAATCAACTGTTGAAGTTCAGTCGCATATTCGACTGACTCGCATCGAATTAAAATATGTCGCTTTTAATTGATTTAGACGTCGCATTTTACATGCACTCAATTTGGCACTTCGATTCGGCGCATGTAAAATGGGACGTTTAAACCGGGCCTAAACTTTCTTTATTTCAATTAATGCATGATATACTAATCGGAAGATACCGACTAACATTTTAAACCTATTCAGCGTCACATAGTATTCATTCTTATAACACTCGGTCCTCGTTTCTATATTAAGAAATCTAGGTTAGAAATTCAAAAAAGAGCTTTCTCAAGGGTAGGAGCTAAAATTTGGTATGAGATGCCAGCATCATTAAGAGAGCTCCAAAAAGAAACACTTCCAAACAAAACTCCACTCTTTCCTTCTTTATATTCTTAACAAGCGTGATGACTATATTGATTTCGGTAATTGCTTGACATTCTCTGTCTTTGTTATTCTTTTGACGCACGATTTTGGAGTTAATACACATAAAAAACCTTTAAAAGGTGTATATCTTTATAAAACCGCTTTAAAAAACTGCAAAAACTGCAGCATAAATTTCGCTGAAAACTCAGGCAACAAACACATTAATTATAAATTTCACTGCTCTCGGCAACAAACACATTCTCTTTGCGTTGGCATGATTTGACATCGCTCACAAGAACACCAAAATGTGCCTTCTAACCGATCGACGTTTACTTCTTCGTTTTCGCTTTCACTATCCTCTGGATTAGAAACACGTTCTGGATCAAAACGGTAAGGTTAAAATCAGCCATGACTTCGAGTAAACAAATACGCTTGCAAGACAAGATCTCTTGGTAACGATGACGTCAAGCTTAGCGGCCTAGCCCGACCTGGCCGGTTAGCATTTATTTCAAAATGACGGCAGTCGATGCCAATTTTAGGCTTCTTTGGAGACAAATTACTTGGGATAGAATGCAATTTAGAAGCCGAAACTTCGGTGAGTAACTTAACTCAATATAAAATAATACGCCTTTTGGAGTGACCTTCTCCTTTAATGACCAGCGTCTCAATACAACTTTGATGTATTTTCTGTAGGCCGTTTCAGAGTTCTCGTCTGTCTCTGTTTCAAAGTCTAAGTGCGAAACATTTCATATGAAAACGAGTTTCGCCCTGCAGGTTCATTTTCATGTAAACGGAAGTTATTTCCATAAGAGAGGTTTCACACTCAGACCCGAGACTATTGTGCTCCCTCAAATTTCTTTAATATCTCACACATACCTTGATGACGTCAGCGTCTCATTAAAACCAACCCTATCTCATTAACTCAATGTTTAACACTTCATGTAGAGCCAAGGCTCTATATTTACTCTATGTTTCAGGTGGTCGAGTCAGATCATTCGCTAATTGCTCGGGTTGAGCCGGTAATAAACAGTCTAAACCGGTAGTAGTGAAAGTTGATTGGTTGATTTTAGTTATGCACTAGTTAATTGTAACCCCGACCCCCAAATCATCGCGGATAGTGGGGATGTTACGGAGCAATAGTGGTGTTACGGAGCAATACGGAGATTTTACACTGATTTCCTGCACCGGCCCCTGGAGGAATACCAGAAATTTACGGCTTATACTTCTTCAGGGGTGGGGGTGGTGCTCTTGTGTGATGGGGATTACTGTTCCATTGAGTGGTTTCCGGAATAGACTATTCCGGAGGTCGTGGGTTCGATTCCCACCGAGGTCAAAAGATTTTTTCTTTACCTCGTGTGGCTCCCTTATTCCCTTTAATAGGGCTAACGCCCAGTGGGTTATTCATGGGTTAAATTAGCACTAAAATTTACACTTCAGAGTTAATTCTCTGTTACATCATTTGTGTTCATAGTGCTATGCGGCACAACATTCATATGTACCCTTACTTTCTCTATCTGGAGAGCCTACTGAGAATTAAAGTAATTAAAGATATGATTAAGCTGCGTTGCTCTTTCATTGAGAATAAAGATCTAGAATGGTGCATAAATGAAACAATTCACTGCTCCCTGTGATGTGCAAACTTTTGGCGTAATGTATCAAATACGACAGACCGTGCTTGACCACTGCATTTCCAAAACTCGAGAACAGAGTTGAAAATACGACGCAGAGCCGAGTATTTAGACGACCTTTGCGGCAAAAATTGTCTCTGACGCATGTATTCTAAGAATCTAAGCATTTATTCAGTGAATAACTTTCAACACTCACCGCCATTAGTTGTCATGTCGCAGTAAACTAGTAAAGAGTTTCTGTTCCTCTCGGGGTCGATCCAGTACTCCCCGTCTCCCTTTGAGTCACCAGAGTCCCGGATGTGCTTACAGGAATGAGCAGGACGAGAGGAAGACGAGCCGAGATTTGAAACTGAATGAAAAACGCTTTGTAAATGAGAAATTGTATAGTATTCTCAATACTCTAACACTGCGTCACAACCTTGAAAGTATCTGAACTATTTCTTGACTGTCCAAATTAATACCAGGAACGAGATATCCTTCTTACGAATCAGCCCTCTGAGAGGGATACATTTTCCAGGTGAAAATCCATTGTTTAGAAGAATTTATAGGAAGCTAAATTCGTCTTTGGCTGCTTCACCTGTCTGCTCGTGTACATTTAAAGACGTGCTGACAGTCGAATCAATTGAAAAGAAGAGATGATGATCAAAGATCGACAACACATCCCCGGTCGAGTCCATTGAAGACTAATTTGGCCACATAATTTCGCCCTGATCTTAACACTGGATCTACCCTAGACGATTTAGACGTCTCAGATCGATAAATGGTCACTTGATATAAATAATATTAGGCTTTGGATTATCATACCGTCTCTTGTATTGGTGGTTTTTCACGTCACGCAAGTAGGCTCAATTATCACGCAAGTTTCACGCAAGTTTCACGCAAGTGAAAAATAAAATCGCTTACCATTCAATAAATTTGAGTCAAGAAATTGAAATATCGTAGAAGAGTAATAAATAGACAACGTGCCAAAGTTTCGGGGATGTGCGATATTCCGAACTCGAGTTATTCAGCAAAGGGTATCACTGAAAATTACCGGGTGTTTAGTATATATGGATACGCCATGTTGGATCCCGTCTGAGGGACTCCAACATGGCGGCTGGAAACTAGTAGAAACATCTGGAGTTCACTTTGGCTCCCTCAAAACGTTCTTCTCTCTGTTTAACATGAAAGCATTGGCATAAGCACTTCTCTCAATATACTGTTTACTCAGGACTCGAAAACATCAGAGGGATCGATATTTTCGTGAACATGCCGCGCTAACATGTTACCGAGAAACGATGCCGATGTCACGCATTGTGAAAAAAAACGTGTTCTATTTTCAAAACAAAGCGGTCTACCGAGCTGAAGACAGACCAGCAGATATATGTTTAAAAATGGCTTTAACCTGATGAAGGTCACAACTTAAAATTTTTAATTTTAGTTGTTTTTTTCTTGACGTCACGTGAAAACCCAAGGATATATGGGACCGATAAACCAGGAAACTAGTAATGATAATATTTATTTTACTACAGGCTAAGAAATTTCTAAAATTGGATTAGCTAAGGTAAGTAGTATTTAAGCGAAATTTGAAATGCTTGCACGTAGTGATTACTCCAGTTTCCATGGTAACTGAGAAATGATTGTTTTTAATTTTAAAACAATGGCGGATAGATTTCCCGATTGTGACGCGAAAGAACTGCAACGGTTTAAGGAAAATGCAGAAAATTCGAACATAGAGAAAAGCACTAAGACCTGGCTTGCTGTTTGGATCACATGGGCTGAAGATAAAGGATACAGATTTTCCAGATTTCTTAAGCTACGAAGCCAAAGAACTTTACGAGAAGATTCAAAGGTTTTTCGCTGAGGTGAGAAAGAAGGGTGGTTCAGACTACAAGCCAGACAGTTTAACAGCATTTATTTAAAACACGATTAAAAAAGCTCATCAAAGCTGATGTGGTCAGGTACAATCAATAAAATTAGAGCTAATTAATTACAGAAGTATGGAGCAATAGTGTAGCTCCATACTTCTGTATATAAACCACACACAACCCACAATTCCTCGATTCGCTCCGACGAAGGGCTAGCGCTCGAAACGTCAGCTTCTGAATCTCTTTACGGTGGCTAATTCACATTATCAACTCAGTTGATAAAACCAAATTATCTTGTAATACTCCCACCGACGCAGCACCATAGTTTCTTTAGAAACTTACCCCCTTTACATATATTTCATGTCTAGCGCTCGTCTCCACTCATCCGTTATCTTCACTAGCAACAGCTCGATGGAATGACTCTTTTTGTACGCTCACTGATGAGGGTTTCCAAGTCCCTATCCAGTGACATGCGTGGTAATAGTTGACGCCACCATAGACTCCATCAATTTTCCATGCACACTTAGAAGCTTAATAGGCCTTTAATTATGTTTCTCAGTGTCATCGCCACTTTTATAGAGAGCTGAAATGTGTGCAACCTTCCATGCAGCCGGTACAGTGTTGTATAGGTGGCGCTTGTATTAAATACAGACAACGAGGATAGAATAATTGAGTCACCAGCAAACTTTAAAAGTTTTGGTGCAACACTGTCGGGTCCCGAGGCTTTATTGGCTTTCAACTTAGCCATCGAGCTGACAATACCCTCATACGATAAATTTATGTTTATAGCACAAATGCGACTTACCGGACGGGTGCACAGTTTGAGGAGAGGGTTGTATTTTAACGGAAATGTTTTGACTGTGCCCCCGTCCGTTAAGTGGCATTTGTCACGCAGGAGCGGTCGCTAATGTTGATTTCAAACTGTGCCGTAGTTCATTGGATGGTCACACGATACGCCGGAAAGTTGAAACCTCCAGCAGTGAAGCAAAAATCGTTCGAATTGGAGCGGAAAGTTTTAAGATTTTTCCAAGCCGACCGGAAAAGGGGACCAATGGACTATCCTTCTTTGCGTTGGAGGGAAAAATCGAGCAGCGGAGTCGAATTTCGGCGAAAAAACGGCCTCGCGGTTCAGGTCTTTCGAAACAGCAGTGTCCAGCCTTGACTTCGTCTATAGAAAGCTACGACAAACACCTGAAAACCCCCAAAAAACTACGAAACAGGCAAAATGGACAACTGAAATCAGGCAAGGTGAGTTTATTTAACATTTTATTTCATTACGCGATTTTATCCTTCGTTATTATAAATTCCATGCAATGCCTTGCAGAGCGCTCAAATTCTCAACGGCCCAATGTGTAACACAACACCGCGCACTTAAGTCAGTCGCTTCTCACTCGATACGCGTACATAAATCATTAATATTTGATGGATTCCTCGAATCGTGAGTTTGGGACGGCTGTGCTGTAAGGTGCGTGCACCTGACAGATATCATTGAATATGTGTGACCTCGCCCAATAGCAATCATCCGGATCATCAAACACCGAACAGACTGACGGCGGCGCATTCTCGATATCCTTCAATCTCTTGAAGGTGCAGGCTCTGTCTATTTTAGGAGGCGGTCTTTTTATTTTGGACCATATTGTAGCAAGGACTAGCTTACGATCTGAGATTCCCAACTCAGTTGTTTTAATAACTCCCTTGATAATCTCTCAGGGCGGCCTTCGCAAAAATGGAAGAGTTGTTCAGCCAAAAATATTTGCAACTAGTGTGCCAAGATGTCCAGTCAAGCTTCTGACGACGTTCCTGTTACACAGACCCGAGGAAATGAAAAGCAATGGGCCATTTTATCTCGCGGTCATTGAGCGCCCGAATCTCAAATATGGTATAAGCAATAGAGAACGGGGATTCACAGCATTAATTCCTTCATGAAATCTATGGCTGCTCAGGCCGAGATTGAAAATGAGGCGCCACGCACCTCTCGTAAGGTCTAACAGGATTGGCCGAGAAAACAATAGAATAAACAACAGAAACAATGGCCCTAGTCCTGAAAACAATAGAGGTGGATGACTCCGGGAGCAAATAAAATTAGAGGTTCCGAAGAGGTGCATGACTACTGTTGAAAATAAAAGGTTCACAAACCACAGTGCACGCAAAACGGTGTTGAAGAAACTCAGAGCTGCCAACTAACCTAGCTCCGCAATTATTGGCGTCACTGGCCATACAAACGAGCGGTCTTTAGCCGACTACGAAGAAGGCCATGAGAATGAACAACGGCTGATTTCCTCATCATAAGCTCGCCCGTCAGGCAAGCACGTCCAACCAACGCCGTCCTTTTCAAAATGTGGGCCTTTCCTATGCTGCAGAAAACACGCTAATGAATGATGAATGAAGATCAGTTGATGGCAATAAACAATTTCCACGGCTGTCAAGTAACAATCAACTACCAGTTCAGCCAAAAGTATCCCGAGCCGAGGTACAATGTTCCACAGGAAGAACCGATTGCGGATGATTGTTAAACTTTGATTGATAAGCCTGTTAAAGACTTTAACCCTTTAGAACCGAGACTTACAGTGACATTCATTCAAGTACAGTTTTATCCAAAGTTGTGTGATGTTTGAGCGATCACATGTTTAATCACATGTTGTTGTATTAAAACCCAATCAATTGCGCCTGACTAAATAATGTAATTTGTGATAATCGGTATTGACATAAATTAATATTTTGCCGACACGGAACAGAACTGGGTTTATTTTTATTGTGTAATTAGCGTTCTGTTAATTGTTTTTATAGTTCAACCTTAAAACCCTAAAGGTGGCGCCACTGCATTTGGTCGGGGGTACACGGTCCCTATTTTTCCTAACAAGGGGTTTTTTGGGGGTTTACGTGTCCGGCTTTGGAGTATGTAGAACGTCTTTTGATGTATCTCTAACCCACTTTGTTGTAAGCGTACTGTCACAATTAAACAGATCTTGGGTCTGGCTGACCAGCGCCCCCATGCCTCAACCTTTGAGTGTGTTCGGTTGTGTAGTGAAGGCACAATAAAATATGTGTGTTACATAAAGTGCAAAATTTCTTTGCCTAGTAGTATAAACAAAAAATAGCACGGTTTCTTCGGGGTATTTGGGATAAATACCCGCTCGTGATATTTTGGTGAATTTTGAAATATCACTTGCGGTATTTATCCCAAATACCTCAGAACTGAACCGTGCTATTTCCTATACTAATTTGTGCACCTGAAAAAAGGTATTTACTCCTTTCTTTTAGAGAAAGACTATATGATCGACCTCTTGTTTTCCTTTTCAAGATTTCAATATTTAAAGGGGCACAGTCACCTGGCGCACATGCGCATTAGTTACCATTTGATGGGTAATTTGCATATCACAGAGACACTATCTATGCTGTTTTTAACCAAATATGATAAAAACAACAATATACGATGAGCACACACTCGAAAACGGGTTTTTCAGTAAACGATTGAAAAATCAAGCAAAACACTGCGAACATTGAAGCGGAATTCTAGATGTACTTTGATTTCGGGTTGGAGTGAACTCTTTTCAAACTGAGAAAAACGTGTGTGCATGTCAGCGCGGTCCCAAAGCTGACTGTGTCCCTTTAACAGACTGTTTAAGCTGTTTGCATTATGAATAAATTTCATGTTATGTTATATAAAGAGTGAGAGTTATTTTGATAAGAAGTGTTTTGTGCTAGCTTGGCCTCATATCCTAACGGTGCCAGACAAGCTTGCTTTTGATTCCGAAATTCGCATCCAACTGGTAAGTTCTCACTGCAAATTATTAACTATTTTCTGAATACATGCGCTTAATTACCTTCGCCCTAATAAGTGGACCCTGCCCTTCGCCTCAAGCGATCTGGGTCTTCTTTGGCTAATTAGCTGCCATGCGCCATTAGCGTGACTGTTGTACGACCGACATTTTTCCTTTTTAAGACATCTTATACCACACCCATGATCATCAGTAGTCAGTGTTTCTATGACATGTCCAACAAGTTCAAAACCTGAAAATGGTCAATGTAAGGGTTAGATTCTTATTAATTGCTGAAGGTCACACCAGGGGGAGAAAACCCTTTCTTTTCAGTTGTTCATAGGTTCTCAAATAGAGTATTTAATTAACACATTCGGTCATTTAATCAATTTTCTTGATCTTAGCTATCAGTTCAAAACCAAGAAAAGTTAAATTAGGAGAAAAATCTGATATAATTCATAATTGGGCGTTTTTAACAGTTAATAAGATGGAAATGGAGAACCTTTCTCGATCGCTCAGCGTCAAAGCATTCGTTCATGGCTTTACGCCCCCTGTTTCTTTTCTTTGCCGCATGTTTCTCATGGGAGAAGCTTATGCCTCTCTTTATCATGTCACTGAGAAAATACTTCATTTTTCTGTGAGTTAGAGCAAGTCAACTTATTGTAAATTCAATAATTCGTAATCTTCCTGTTTCGAGTTCGCCACAACCACTGAATAAAAACACTGACAACACATTTGCACAGGGTTAGCCTCGACCTTAAAAATTATTCATAAATACCGGCGGGAAGGTGCCACAAATTTGAAAATTAAACAACACACAGAGCTGTAAGCAGGTCATCTTCTCGCTGGAATTTGTGAGTATTTTACTTTAGGTCGGGGTTAATCCTGTACAAATGCATTCACACTGCTTTTAATCGGCGGTCATGGTGAATTTGAAACTGGACTATTTTTGCCACTGTGGAAATCAAAGTGCGTGCGTTTGCAACTTTCCAAGTCTAATAATAAATTTATTATTTATTATTTGTATGAAAGCTCGAAAAATTAAGGATTTACGCTACTCGTGGTATTTTAAAATACTTAAGGTTCGTGCAATTTTAAGAGAATTTTCAAATATTTCTTTTAGAATAAGTTCTTAATTGCACTCGCATTCATACTGTTACCTATGCTAACCAAAATGAAGAGAAAGTTTGTGAAGAACTAGACGACAGAAGATTAAACATAATTATATCTTTGAAACACCTGTGAGTTTCCAGCTTCACAAGCCAAGTCAGATTAAACAGTGGTATTTATATTATATTAAACCTGTGAAATAATATTTTTTTTAAGGCACAATGCACATATGCAGATTTAATGTTCCAATGCTAATACGGCGATAACAATCTGTGTAAATAAACCATTGTAAGACTAGGGCCATGTTTATAGATTTAGCTTTAAGCAAAGGTGTAAACTCAACAAGAAATATGATAATAAAACTAGCATTGTGGTAAACTCTTTCCTCGAGTTATTTTTTCGCCTTTTCAGGTATCATATTAATAGGAGAATCTTTGTTTAGAATATCCATCCAACATAACATATACAGTTTAATAATTTAAGGAGCCACAGAAACATATAACTTCTCAAAACTTTTGCGCCCGATGTATTGAATACCCGTTTCTGCGACGCGGGTTTTTAAACTCAAAATTATGCAAAGAATGTGTGAGCTCATTAGCGTTTTTGGAAAGTGAAGCCTTAGAGCCGACTGGTTCATGCCTGTCGGAGCTTATCCCGGCTTTTGTAGCATGAAGCGGCTAGGAGTATTTGAACTCCCCCTGGACGGGATGCAAGACTTTCGCAGGTCACCTCGTCGTAAATTGACAGGTTTCCCCAACAATTCGCAAGTACCCATTTATACTCTTGGGTGGAGAGAGGTACTGTCAGAGTGTCGTGCCCAAAATTAAAACATCGCTTTCCCGGCTAGGGCTCGAACCCGCATCGCTCGCTCTGGGAACGAACGCACTAACCATGGGGCAAACGCGGCTCTCGGCGCTTTTACCACCGAGACATTTTGCAGTTTTTGAAAGCCAATTCAATAATACAACCAAAGAGCGAAAACTTTCACCAATTGCTAAGTTCAGGCAAACTCTTTAGATTTTTGTATTGAGTCAATTCGCATCTAGGGTGATGACGCCTCTGAGCAAAGTTTATGTTTAAAAAAGGTAAACAATTAATGCATAATTATGACGTTTGCAATGATTCTCCAATACATCAAGTTGCCTAAGATAAGAGCGAACGAGAATAAAGAACATGTTTGACTATCGGCGATGCTAACTGTGCCAGACTGTTCGTCTTACTGAGGTCATCAGAAAATTGTCAACTCAGTTAGAAAAACTAGTATTTACTAGACTTCAAAACTGTTTCCTTCAAGACGTTCAGAACTCATTGTTTTCTGCCATGGAGGATGAGACGGTATTGTGAAGTCCGCTGTAAACACCACTAATATCATAAAAGCAGGAACAACAGGAAAGCATGGGTAAAATCTTCTTGATCATGCTGAAATGGACACCCTGCATAGTAGAAAATACGTTTCTGAACTTTGTAGCTAACATTAATTTTCTTTCAAATGTACGCTCGCGGGATATATATAGAAGTAAAAAATGTTCTTTCTTTGAGTACAATGTATGAAAAAAATTGCGCATCTTAAACCAGTTTTCATAATTAAGAATACAGATTTAATGGCTTCACTGTCGTTTCCGCAGTTTAAAGGATATTTATGAAGATATAAAATCAACGAACATCTCTTCTTACCTTATTTATTTTGCTTCGCTCACTTATGCATTATAAAACAACTTTTAAAACCAAAACTAAGCTCAATCCTGACTTAGTTTTCTCTCACAACTCAAGAAAACAAAACCAACACAATTCTTGAAGTATCTGAAAGAACTCTTCACAAACTGAATCAAAGTTAAAAATGTTTGTCGTAAATAATTTGTTTCGAGGAAGAAAGAAAACTTTGTATCTTTCGTTTGATTGGATGACGTGGAAAGAGTTGCGCTTGATTGGCATATCAATATTTCGGCGAATGTTTAACACTGACATCCCAAACTTATTAACTATTTTATCAAGTTTAGACAAAGGAAATCTTGACCGTGACGATGTTTAGATATCTGATCTTAATTAGCGTAGATTTTTATATATATCTTATTAACCAAGCGCGAGGGCCGTACTGGGAGAATATCGGCCCGAGGTCTTGACAGTACGGACCGAGCGCAGCGAGGTCAGTACAAAAAAGACCAAGGGCCGATACTCTCCCAGTACGGTCCCGAGCAAGCTTGGTTAATAAGATATTTATTACACGACTGAAATTGTTTAGAAGAAAAGCCTAAATGATAGACTGCAAAGACATCATAAACTTCAAGCGCGCAATTTTTATGTAGAGCAAACTGAACGTTTACTCACGTCTGATGTTTTCAAAAAGAAGAAAAACAAAGTTGGAAGAAAACAAAAATAACATTTTATGTGGAGTAAATACTTTTAGAAAAAGAAAAGAAGCAAAACTACAAGAAAATCTTCGTGCGGGATCATTCAGGACAGTGCCCGGTCCAATACTTAGAGAATATTGGACCGGCAACGGAGCAATCTGATTGGCTGATTTTAGTTATCGGCCCTCTGAACTAACTTAGTCGTGTAAAAAGCTTTTTTATTTCTCCATTTTCTCCTTAGTTTTAGTTTCCATTGAGATGATATATCAAACACTTGACACAATTATTTTAAAAATATGTAGTCTTTATTTTATTTCTGTATTAATGTTTTTGTTTTTTTTGTTTTGTTTTTTTTTTTTTAATCTTTTTAGTGTATCTTGTAAATTTTTAATCTTATCTTGAATCTCTAACGTTTGTAATGTACAGGGCCCCTGTTGATAGCAGTTTTGTATTTAAAAGCTGAAAGGGTCACCCTGTTTAAATAAAGGTGTTACTTACTTACTTACTTACTTACACTTCTAATCACCTCGAAGTTCATCAAAAATACGCCGCTAAGCGTGGTATTTTCAACGCTTTACTGGATGTTTGTGAAATGTGGTAAAGCACGGCCTTTGGTGTTGGATATAATTCTTAACCAGTTACTAACGTAACTAAACTTCATATTTTACTTATTTTTTTCATCCGGTGGTCAAGGCTCGTGGTTTAATAACAGGTAATTAACTTTTCCCTCTCACACCTTCCTTTGAGAGCCACGGGAGGCTGAGTTACAACGAAGGAAGAACCTTTACGTGTCTTTGTAAAGTAATATAAGCTAAATGCCTCTTCTTCATTTACAAAAGAAATGACAGCTGGTCATACTCTCTGTCTAGACGAGTCTTTTGTGCCTCAGTACAACACTTTTGATCCCTGGTTAATCACTATTTGCTTTTGTTTTCTCTTGGTTTTTTTCATTCAAACTCGTTGCGTTTCATGATAAATCCTAGTTCAGTGGCATTGTACTGCATCAGAATCAGTGTTGTTGAAAACTAATACCGTTTTTATGTTATCTCCTCATTTTCAGATACGTCGATGGGTTGTATGAACTGTTTAGGGAAATCTCCGGTTGTTTAATATATTTTGAGAACTAAGCCGGAGTGAAACATGTAATGTATGTGTAATGTTTCTCATTTTTACTCGAACAAAGCTATTATAAAGAGAATGAAAGTTATGGTTACAGCTTTCAAACTGATCGTTCGTTATGAAACACTGAATTAAAATATAATTTTCCGTGGACCAACGTAAGGTCGTAATTACGTGGGCTGGTGAGTACTGCAGAGGTATACGTAGATTTTGGTCATATGAAGCTGCTAAGATGTTAATTCAAGCATTAGTTATCAGCCGCCTAGATTACTGCAACTCGGGTTTATATGGTATACCGCAGCGGCTATCCAAACGAATAAACTACAGCGCGTACAATACGCAGCTGCGAGACGTCTTACAGACACGCCAAGCTACTTACACGATCACTCCAGTTATGGTAGACCTCCACTGGCTGCTTCTGAAATTCAAAGTAATTTAAAAGTTATTTTATTTGTATTTAAGGCTCTACATGGTATTGCACCATTATCGTTATCGTTATCGTTTTCGTTATCGTTATCGTTATCGTTATCGTTATCGTTATCGTTATCGTT
>CM042751.1:27197436-27204936 GCA_022496165.2 Catalaphyllia jardinei | reverse complement strand
GCATAGCCAATATTTTTCTGAAAAGTGGGTCACGTGATGGCTTAGCTGCAAAGGGCCCATCTGACCCCCCTACCTAGGACAATAGCCCTTACGCATGCACGTGACATGGACTTCTCCAGCAGGGTGTCATGCCAACACAAAACATTCAAACAAGCAAACAACTGCACAAACAGTGTCAGTCACAAAGGTGTAACTAAATGGAGATGTGAGTACAAGACACCCTCTCCTCCCCCTGTCTTTGACAGCTGGACCCCACCAAACCACCAGCAGATTGGCCATTGGCTAGAACCCTGTACCCGGTCCAGCCTTGACAGAGTCCCTCCTAGGTTTAGAGTCGCTGGTAAGCCTGGATTCGGCTTAGCCCGAAACCAGAGAAAACATAGCGGGCACGTTTTCGCGAAATCGCTCAGATATATTATTATATTATTAGACACCAAAACCAAAACTCGAAAAACACCAGCACTGTCTGATCGTGTCCTTTACTACTTGTCTTACTTCCCTTATTCTCCAGCAGTACAGAATTGGGTTAAGAGATGAGTTAAAGTAAAGCAGAGTTAAGGAGACAGACATAGTGAGGCAGGTGGATGGAGTATGTAATCCATTTATAGCTGGGACAGCAGCTGATATACCAGTTGGAAGACAGCAAGCTAACAATGTCATTTGTATCGACAATGCGCCAGTTACTGTCTTCTTGTAAACAGCCATATTCATCTGAGTTCCTCCACTATTTGGTTGTACATAGTGGACGAGATCTTGAGCTGCGTTTTGGTGATGACGAAGTATCAAATATATTTTGGTGTAGCAGATGACCGAGATCACCATGCACATTAAAAGTCTCACGCTACCGAGGCCTTGAGCAAAGCGATATTTAAAAAATAATGTTATTCCAGTTGTAATGCTGAATAGGCAAGAAAAAATTACAAAGATCCTTACCCGACTCAGAGTTACCACTTGTCGATATCGTAGTTTTAACTTCAGAGCGAGGAGTCTGTCCACGCTAATCGCAGTTAGTGTCAGTAAAGATACGCCGCAAAACATTGTATCCTTGATAAGAATGCTAAGAAATTGAGCATTTTTAGAAAATCTTGGTGAGATTAAAAATGTAAAGAGGCTGAGCAATGAGACCCACACAGAGATCGGTGCTTGCAAGGCAGCCTATCAGGAACCTTGATGGCGGCTGAAGCGAGGAAACCTTTTGAAGAGCAGCAATAATCAGCATATTTCCAAAGATTGCAGTAATGGAAGCGCAATATTTGACCCCGAAATAGTAACCCTCTGGTGTGCTTCGTAAAGATCCGGCTGGCAAAACGACTGCTGAATTGTCTTGTAGTTTCCATCTCCAGTTAAGTTCATCACTTTTTCATGTTATGTGATTATGCAAAGGAGCAACTTGCGTTTAAAAGGATCAAAGCCGGTAGCGGGGAAGCTGTCCGCGTTGTTTTATTGCCTCTTGTAGTGAGGGCGAGTCAACATTTTTTCACACCATTTGCTGCAAAAGAGGACATAGAGTGTAAATGTAGGCGGTAGCCAAGTAAAGAACACATTTAAAGGCCAATTAATTTTTCTAACAGGTATGGGCCGTGATATCCAGGATTCTATAGAGCACTGGAATAACTTACGTCTCTCAGAACCAAACGTGGTTTAGAAATCTCTGTAATGCCTTAACACAGAAACTTCTGAATCTTCCTTTATGGAGAAATTTTCGTGTTGAGCGCGTTGCTGGAACTTGACACCAAGCATTGAATAATTCGTCAAGAATTCATCTCAATATAGTTGCAAGGTGCATGCTTAACAAAATCAGGGCTATAACTGAAGCACAAGATATAATACATATCTATGCCAAAAAACGAGAAAAGAGAAAAGTTTCTTCTCAGACGTTATAGTTTTAAATATTTTTATCATCGATTTATGCCATTGCTAAACATCTTGACCAACGAATGCGAACCCGTGAACGAAAAAGTAAAACAACAACAACAAACCAAGATGTGTTTGGTTATTTAATTTTATTTCCGACAACCTAAATTAAAGAACTATTCCTGTTGCTAACCACTGAATATAGGTCGCTGTTTTTGCAATCTCTTGATAACAACAGGTGGCACTTGTTTTCTAATTTAATCTGTTGTAAAGATGTTCATGTCCCTCTGACCGAGGAAACGCTTCCAGTCTAATAAAGACTTGGCTGGTGGCCGTTTATCGGAATGATCTAATCTTTTAATTCGAATTTGGTGTAAATTATATTTCAATTCTCTTCCTCTTAATTTTAGTTTCCTTTTATATCTTTCAGTGGATTACAGGCCATTTATAGTTAATCTGGCGTGAGGTTTACTAGAGGGTTTCCGTTAGGATCAGTTAAACAACGCGCTTTTCACCCAATAGTTGACATTTGAAATCTGACTGATCTGATAACCAAAATATATAACAGGCTGGTGCAAGATGTTCAGTCAACTACTAGGCACCTTGCAAAGTTTTAATACAGATTTGCTTCAGCAAGATGCCATGCTTCGTTTGGGTTTCGAGAAATTCCGATTTTCTTTCCGCTCATTTTTTCAAACGTGTTCAGTTCTATTTTAAGAACATTTTCCTATTTGGCAGACTGTCAATGAATGGGCGTTGGAATGTTATGCCTAAGTAGTGGTTTGACTGATACTCTCAAAATTCATCACGTTAAAACAAGCGTGAAGGAGGTTTGGATACCCGGTCTTAATTAGCATAAATTTTGACGATTTTACTTCTCCGTTTACTCTTTAGTTTTTGTTTCGATTGAGAAGATATATCAAACACTAGAGACAATGTTTCATCGACTATGCAAACACCTCGAGTTTCGTCAAAAATACTCCGCTGGGCGTCGTATTTTCAACTCTCTTCTCGATGTTTGGATATCCCGATGAAACACTGTCTCTCGTGTTTGATATAGTACATAACGTTCGCATTCTTAATTTCGTTAAACTATACGCATTTCAACACTGACAGTCCTTCTTTTTATCATTAATAAACTAATATCTAAGGATAAGCCTAAAGGATTGCTCAGTCTCAGTATTTTGAAATCTGAAAACAACCTGAAGATAGAAAAAAACACGTATATATAACTATACAGTAATAAGCCATAAAGCAGCATATGATTCAAACGGACTGCAAACAACGAACTTAAAACAAATTAGGTTTAACTGTTTTTCGAGATGAGGCAACCATGACCTATCCTCCACAGAATGCAGGGTTGTTAGGCCCCGTCAGCATGACATAGCTATTATCACAGCTGGGCGATGTTTCTGGTTATTTCCTTGTTACTGGCATTCGCACATCAAATTTTAATACAATGTCTGCTTGTCTGCCCTGCGGTGCAAATTAAAGAAAAAGCCGCAACAAAATGAAAAAAAAGGCTTCGTGTACGTGCAATGTGAAAGAGTTTTTAAATATCACCAGTGCTGAAAATATTTATTAACTATTTTCGCATCCATGCGGTTACTTGTACAAAAATACTCAAACGACATTTACTTTGAACGTTACCGTATAATTTTAACAATTAGGGAGCTTAAGCACGCGTGTTTTTGAGTCGCGGACGGCAACCGGAAGTGAGCTATTTTCTTTTTTAACTTGCCCTCACACAACCGCATTCACATTGCTAAGTATGTTCTCTCCATTAGAGGTGAGTAGTATAAGAATCTGGGAGATAATACGGTCCTAGCACGAGAAATGTTCTCTTCCAGTTGCCGTCCGCGTCTCAAATACGCGCGTGCTTAAGCTCCCTATTACCGTATAATTGTAACATTACCGTATGAATTTCAAATTTGGATTTTTGGGTGAATGTAATGGTCGAAGAGTAATCACTAATTTGTGAAAAAATAGAGGTTTTACGATAAGGAATATCGGGAAGAAATGGATGTTTTATGATATGGCCAGAAGTAAAAGTTTCCTCTTGATTAACAGCCCTATATACCGTGTATGCAATCAACCGAGACGACTTTCGCGGGAATAAGCCCTTTCCAGCTGGGGTCACGTGATTGCGATTTTCCTAAAAATATTATAATTATGGGTTATAACTAAAGAAAGCCAGAAATGGAAAGAGAATATCGAAAATACGAAAATGGCCAAGGTTGAGGTACCTAGCATTAAAGAGTAAGTTTATATGTCAGTTTGAATTCTTAGCTTTTTTAAAAATTCAAACCGTCACAAAACCTCATTCTTTAATGAATTACAGGCGCTTCAAACTTGGACATTTTGATAAATTTCGACATGCTTTTCCATTTCTGGCATTCGCAAAGTTGCAGCCCATAATTTATGAAGAGTAGATCACGTGATGGCTTGGCTTAGCGGATGAAGCTATATGAAGCTAAGGAAAGAGTCAAGAGAAATTAAAGGTTCTTTAAAAGTTTGGAAACTTAACAGCTGCGATGTTTACAGACACTTTTGTTGAGTCCGATGCCGACGAACCGCAGACTCATTGAGACCCACTGGAATATTATCCGCGCTTTCTTCTGTTTGTTTTCTTTGCTCAGCCACTCTAGCTTTCGCATCTTTCTTCGTCTTCGCCATTTTGCCAGACCAGCTTCAAGAAAAATCGAACTAGAGAAAAATCATCTGTTCGCCTTAAGCGAAACATAAGGGTTTTTGGAGATTCGCGCGTACATTTTACCACGAAATTAGTGGTAGATAATTTTCCAAGCGCTGATTGGCTCAGTTATCTAAGAACCAAGCTGAAGGCATTTGTAGGCGGAGTTTGTTTACGAAGTAAGATATTTTTCTTAGCGCTGTTTTTTCGAATAAATTTTCTCGCTTGAAGCAGTCACTTTAAAGAATTACAACTCAAAGCGAATTCCTCAAATTTGTACTGTTTGTCTGCAAATTGTTTTTCGAAACATTGCTTCTCCGAGAGTGAATTTTGTACAATCACTTCACATTTTTTTAATCCTATTTCGAAAATGTTCTGTAATTTTTTTACTGCAGCTGAATATGGCAAAACGCAGACATGATTTTTTCAGCGCCTTTGGTCCTGAAACCGAGAAAACAAATAAATTGGCGAAAAAGGAAATTCGCTTTGTCTTATAGCTTTCAAAAGGTGATCAGGGCGCTTACATTTAGTGGTCATTAAAACTTCGGCAATTCATTTTATTTAAAAATTCTTTTGGTGTAGTTTGATTGCCAGTTCTATAAGCTTTAATTTGATATATGGGTTTAGTTATCTACAGCAAAAACTTAATGACTGCAAAATGCGAAGCTAGGGGTGAAATTTTATCCTTTTCTGAGGAGATCTTAATTGATGACAAATAAACCAGCCAAGGCGAAAATAATTATTCTTCCTCTTACCTTTTTTAAAAGTGTCTGATGATAACTTGTTGACTTAACAGATGCCGGATACTCAATTTACCAGTTTCAATAACCGTTTCAACTTAAAACCGTTTCTTAGAATGCTAAGATTGGCTAACCCAAATACTTTTTTTCAACACATCAAGAGGCTTCATTTCTTTCTCTTTGCGAAGACCACATTTGATCTGATGAGGAAACGTCCTTACGCCAGATTTGAAGATGGCAAAGCAACTCGTATCCTTGAACTTTTAAAAGGTAAAACTGCTTAATGCCTATTTAATTAAGTCATCCAAAACACGGCTAAAGATTCATGCCAAATGATAATTTTTTAAAACCAATCATTTAAATTGTTCATGTTTGTTTCTAGCAAAAGACCAAATGCAGTTGTCTAGGAATCAATTACGCTCGTGTTACAAACACAGCCTCTGCCAGGTAACCTCTCTGTTACACTTCAACAAACACGACCTCTGTCGACACTTTACACGCGACCTTTGACACTCTTCAACAATCTCTCTCCAAACAATCTCCTGGGGAAAAAAGCTATAACTATAACTCTTTTGAAGACGCCGCGGTGGTCTTGTACATAATCCTTATGGAAAAACTCAAGGATATCAGTAACCTGCGATCAGGCATTTTTTTTTAATATAGAGATGGAGGGTATGATCGCAGGCTAGGATATCAGGTCAAAATATGATTGACCCATGGCTACAACGAAACATTTGTGTTAGCGCAGAACAGAAGGAATCGAGGGCTAATCAAATGTTATGGAGGAGTTCGACTGGAATTTTCTTAATTTTATTGGAGACCGAAAAGAACTATCGAAAGACTTCATGCCGTTTAGATGTTTAGAAGGAATAAGAAAGTGATATAAAATTATTGCTTCCATTGAAATATATAATCGTGAGAATTGCTAATTCGTTTCGCAAATGAATTAAAGTATACATTAGGTAGAATCCAGGGATATTATATAGTTCCAGTTACTACAAAGCCGTAAAAAAAAGTTACATTCAGAATTTCGAGAACCCATCATACTTAACTGAAAGAACAAAGGTTGCAAAGATTATTCCTGTCACTGGTCTTTCTCCGCGCACGTCTTGTCACTACTAGCTTGGTTCAATAGTATTGTTTCTATTTATTGACTTTGATTATCATTTGAGTCTTGGTAGTTTCCTAACCGGGAGCTGGTGGAACAATAAAAAACTTTAAGATGGCTTTTTCAGGTTGAAGGCTGTTTGGATAACAAGACGCACTGAATTATCACGAAGTCAAGACAACCTCGTGGTCTCAGACAGTTTTGGACAAACTCTACATAAGGTTCATTGTTATATAGCTGGCGTTTTTCCCACTACAACGTGCCCATTCATTGGCTAGTTCATGGTCACATGACATCTAACAATGAAACTGTTTCCCGCCAAATGCCATGAGCGGGCAACATTACGAAAACTATGACGTCAAACGGGAAACAGTTCACTGTTACCGGCGAAATGTTGACCGCTGTTGCTGGAATCTCAGCGCGTTTCTCAAAATTTGCTTTTGTTTTGTTTTGCTATATAACAAATCACTTAATGACTGGTCCCTTGGGGAACAGTGTATTCTGTTTCCCTCGAATCTTAATGTTTCCCTCGACTTCGTCTCGGGAAACATTGAGATTCTCGGGAAACAAAATTCACTGTTCCCCTTGGGACCAGTCATTAAGTGTTAATTATTATAGGTCAAATATCCTTGGAGCTACGAAGGGGAGGGATGATCCCCTCCGGCCCCCCTCACCTTTCATAAATTGACCAAGGTAGACGTGAGGTTACATTTGGATTCAATCAAGATGCCATAGGTAGCCGGATGAGCAATCTCAATTCATTTCCATTTTCTAAGTAAATTGGAATGAAGCTTTCACTTTAGTTCACTGAAACTCAATTAAAGGAAAAGGGAAGCATCGACATATACTGCTTAAATTAAAGTTTTTGTGGACTGAAGCTTGACTATTTGGTTCACGAAACGCTCTCTTCTAAATACGTGCAAATTAATTTCAGAAAGCGTCTAATGTATTATTTCAAGCCTCTTTGAAATACTGACGGAACTTGTACTACATAAGAAAACTGAAGAGAAAAAACATTATTTAAAGTATTAACCTCACTTAATTAAAGATGATGCTTTGAAAACGTAACTTTCATGATCATTTAATTCTTCAAACCGTACATGTCA
>CM042751.1:27189936-27194936 GCA_022496165.2 Catalaphyllia jardinei | reverse complement strand
AAAAATGTTATAACGCGGTCAACAGGCTCCACTCTACTTATAATTTCCATTTTTTTTTTGACATAAAGTGCCCCTCAGAAACACGTGTGAAGCAAGGAAAGGTCAGGAGACCAAAAAATCAAAATAGAACGGCAAATGCACAGCTGCAGACAGTTGTCCATAGGTAACTTAGGCTCACTGTGTGTGTCAAGTGACATAACATTGGTAAAAATAAAGAGAACATATGAGGCGGAAATAACACAAACAGCGGTGATAAACACCGTTTTCCAACGCATTTTTTATATATAAATCGTTGGAATACAATGTTTGTCACCGTTTGTGTTATTTTCTTAATCAAGCTACGAGGCGATATGAGGCGAAGTTTAGGTCTAAAATTTGGCTAGAAAATGGAAATAAAACCGATAAAACTTACCATGTGGCGAGTTGTTGTTGTCCTTAATACGTACAAGAAGTTTTGGGGAAAATAGTCTTCTTCACCTTTCCTTCATAGTAGAGTGGCAAGGTATGAGGCTGACGGCAAACTCAGGCTCCGATCGACCAAAAACGGGCACGATTTTTTTTTCGCAAAAATCGAATCCAGTCGCTAAATAAATACGCCAGGCTCATGGAACATGGAACATGAATTTCTCTAAACCAGGACACCAGGCTCCGTAGAACTTGTACGTTAACCTACTAAAATGGCGGCCCTAAACCGTTACGATCATAATCCCTACAGTTCAAAATGAACCTCAGCTCGGGGCGCCCGATGACGAGTATAATAAGTACCCGTGCAGGGAAGGGAGCCCCAGATTGCTCAAAGACAAAACTCGCCGTCAGACTACACCCTCGGGAATTCATTCTTTCCCAAAACCCAATCACGCATGCGCACCGAGTTGGGTAAAATGCGGGAAAATATTCCCGAGGGTGTAGTCGGACGGTAAGTTTTGTCTTTGAGCAATCTGGGGCTTCCTTCTCTGCACAGTTACTTATTATACTCGTCATCGGGCGCCCCGAGCTCTATGCCATTTTAAACTTTGTTGTCACTTGTATGATGGCAGGTAAAATTGGACATCATTCAGTCCTATTACCATCACATAATACAGCAAGGTGTCCTGTAATTTTTTTTATTTTTTCCAAAGAGGGCACAGTCTATCCCACCAAGGTGTACTTAAAATATTGTAACCGAGCATTGTGTACTGAAATTTATTACATTACAGCACCATGCAGATTAATCATAGCTTCAAGGTAACGTTTTTGTTTTCAAACTATTAAAATAGCCTGAAAGATAAATGTTAAAGAGGTTATTTACAAAAAACGTTACGTGTCCAAAATTGCGCCCCTTGTGCCTTGTAGACAGTGCTATATATAGCTGTGTTACAGACTGATAGAAAACGGTGTGGTAAATAACTCTAACTCTGCGTCCAGCCTTTGGGGAATGAAACTAAACAAATCACGTTAAGGTTGAGAAATGAATAATTAATTCTTTGTTTCATTCCCCTAAACCCTCGGGACCGTGTTAGAATTTTTATATATCACCCACACGAGGGAGCTCCAATGCGCTCTTATTCCAATTTCTTTATATTTGAGGCAAAAAGCCTCATTTGCTCCCATGTGGGAGCATTTCTAATACTCTCAAGAGGGTTGCCAAGTTTGCTTCGGTCTACTGCTGTTGTAATTTCTTCTTGTCCAAACTCGGCAAGCGTGTTGAGCTCGTGCTATTCTTGACATCTTTTAACTAGAAATTTGTTTGCAGCATATAACGTTTCTGATAATGATCGATTTAAACAAAATATTACTTCCGATTATAAGCCCCGGATATAAGCTCCCTCTAATTCAAACTGAAATAAATTCGAATTAAAAAATATTATATCAAAAACGTATCTCGATTAGCACTGCTGTAGCTCATTTTGACTGAAGAGTTTATTTTTTTGTTCCACTTAAGTCGTATAAGCCCAGCGGCGGCAGTTCACTGTAATCAACGAACAAAAACCCTCCACAAGTCTCCAGAAGACGGTTCAACTAAATAATCATCGCATTCCCATCTGTTCTCGGCGGGATCGGTGACCCAGTGAAAGTTATATGCTACAAAAGCTGGATGATTGTGTAATTCCCTCGTTCCTTGGTGACTCCATGTCCCGGAGAAATAGTAGCCGTCGTTGTTTTTTCCCCACATCTCACAGTGTTGTGTCAGGTATGAGTCGTCACCCTTCATTCGCACAAAGGATCCACAGCTTCCAGGCATGGTTTCCGTTTGACCTGTGAAGTACTGGATCACAGCTTCACCAGCACTGTTAGCTACCGTGGCCATGTGGATCGTACGCCCAGGGTGTTTGTTGCAGTGGAATCTGAGTTGAGTGAAAGGTACGTGCGATCTCAGCTCATTGAGTGCGTTACTAGCAATTGTCATGTTGTGGTTACGATAACTGTCGATTTTGCGGTAAGAAGTCTCAGGACTGTTAAGAGTCTGAGATAAACTGTCGTCAAACACGATGTTCAGGATAAGAAGCCAGCCTCCTGAAATATTCAGTAAAAAGTTACGTTACAACTAAACTGATTCAGTTAGAACTAGCACATGCGAAAAAGATCACTTTTACTGAATTAATCACACAAAAAAATAATAAGTGGGGAGGGGCTTTGCCCTAGATCCGCCACTGCTAAGTAAAACAGAAAATGAATTCAAAACCGTCAAGTTATTATCCTGTGCTTAAAGTGGTACTATGATCAAATTTTTACCCCTTGATATTTTAGGTGTATCACATATAATTCCATGAAAGAATCTAAACGCCGTTTGCCGTTTGCAAATATCTGCATTAGTTCCGGAGATAATTAAGTTTTAAAAAATGTGCAAAATATGCAAATGAGATGACTGATGACGTCATACACTCAACCCAGTGTTATCTCAAGTACATAAATAGAGCTAACTTGACCAATTTTCGGAGCAGGCCATTGAAACTTGGCAGGCTAACAGAAACACACCTGCAGCCTTAAAATGCAAATCACTCTGTACCAGTCCCCACCGACTTGATTTTAATATGTTAGGGCCACAAACTGAAGCTAATATATTTATATGCCTGCTGGATCATACATACAAGGCAGCATTAGCAAATATGAAAATAGAATGCCAAAGGTGGCCAGAAATGCCTTTTATATTGGGGAGGCCTGGAACCCAGTATGTTGCCATGGTAACAAAACTTTTAAGTTAGTTTTGTAGAGCACCTTTAGTAGAAGCTTTCTGCAAAGTATCAAACATTTCTGTTACAAATTGGCCGAGATATCTTTTCTCATCCTGTTTGATCAAATTTTGGTTGAGCATATGACGTCATCACTTGGCTAATTTGCATATTTTAAAAACTTGAATATCTCTGGAACGAAAAGAGATATTTGAAAAAAGTAAACGGCATTTTTCTTCTCATACAGACTACTTGTTTATGTTTTAAAATGGCTTCAATAGGAAAGATGCAATTTTTGTCATAGTACCACTTTAAGAAAATGTCCATCACGTACCACCTGCTTTTGTCATATCGCAGTAGACCTTCAAAGGGTTTCCGTTCTTCTCAGGGTCGATCCAGTACTCCCCGTCACCTTTGGAGCGTCCAGAGTCCCGGATGTGCTTACAAGAATGACCCAGAAAGCCTGTATCTAAGAATGAGACGACTTGTTCAATAAATAGTTATCCCTCAACTAGGCCTTCAGCTTTCTCAGTGTCTTTGTCAAAATTTAACTCTCCCGTGGATACCTACAACATTTTCTTAAAGGAGAAGGTCACTCCAGAAAGCATATTTTATTTCTCATCACCAATAAAAAGTTTGTATTGAGTTAAGTTACTCACCGAAGTTTCAGCTTTTAAAGTGCATTTCATCCCGAGAAATTTGTCTTCAAAGAAGCCTAAAATTTGACATCGACAGCCGCCATTTTGAAGCAAATGCTCAGCGGCCAGGTCGGGCTAGGCCGCTAAGCGTGACGTCATCGTTGCCATCTGTCTTGGCAAGGCGTATTTGTTTACTCGAGGTCATGGCTGAACTTCAACTTGACCGTTTTGAGCCTGGCAGAACGTGTTCATAATCCTGAGGATAGCTAAAACGAAAACGAAGAAGTAAACGATCGGTTAGAAGGCACATTTTGGTGTTCTTTTGAGCGATGTCAAATCATGCCAACGCAAAGAGAATGTGTTCGTCGCCGAGAACAGCCAGAGGAAGAAAACAAAATTGAAGGTAGAATTTTAAGCTTATACTGCATCGGTTGCAGTAAATGTAACACAATTTTCTTTGTAAATTGCTTCAGACATTAAGGCTGTTTAATAAAGCCGTAAGCAGTTATTGCCAACGAGCCAGCCGAGCGAAGACGCTCGGCTGGCGAGGCGGCAGAGAATAGTGCCGCGCGAAGAATGGTTTAAGCAAAAAAATTCTCGATCGGCCTTTGAAAGTGTAAGTGCATGTAAGATGTAACAATGGCTCAGTTTAAGCCAATTGCAAGGACGGAACTATTCGAGCCATTATAGTTTTTAGCCAATTAAGAGGCGCGTTACATCTAGACTTGTCTCGTGGAAGGTGAAGATGATTGTTTTCTTTGCTGTTGTGTTTATCCAACTGTGAACAATTCATATCAAACTAGCGTGTTTCTTCTCTCACTTTATCGAACTGAAAGTTTAATTGGGGAGAGTGCCCTTTACAAAACTCTTCTTCTAATTCGAATATTGAGGAATATTGTTAGACAAAAGCAAATCATAGACACAAAGTCGACACGAAACCGAAGCAGCGTGTTAACCAAAGAATTGAACGAACGTGTCCATGAATCGATGGAAACAGTGTATTCCTTCTCTGTTTACCTATATCGAACTGAAAGTTCCATCGGGCAGCGTTTTTTGAAAGAGTGTGTTCACCTGTCGAACCACTAGAGCAAATCCAGTGTTTAAATCTAGCATATCGAACTGAAGGTTCAGTCGGCAGTGTTTCCGAACAGAACTGAACGAGTAACCGTAGCACTATGAACACAAATGATGTAACAGAGAATTAACTCTGAAG
>CM042751.1:27166026-27176877 GCA_022496165.2 Catalaphyllia jardinei | reverse complement strand
TTATTTTTACAGAACAAAATAATTATGTAATGTACATGTAATATTAAATTCATTGCATTTCTGATTTTAGAGAATGTAGTTCAATAATGCAAATACAGTGGAACCCTGTTAATATGGTTGCCAAAAGGGGGGAGGGCCATGAATTGACTGATTGAGCTTATTGTGGCTGTACTAACTTGTAGGTGGCCATAAGGTGCGGTTTCACTGTAGTGGTATCAATAAGTTCTACCAACCATGACCCTTAATTATTAATAATTACTGACATTACAGAAAGACTAATTATTAGTCTTTCTGTAATGTACACAATCTCATCTAACCTTAATTATTAGAATTCTAAATTAGTATGCTAATGCAAATGCTGCAATCTGATTGGCTCAGCTGCTCGTTTACTATCAGCCGTTATTAGTTCACCACTAAATTTTCTCTGATGCATATTGGCTTAAATTGATCATGTGACGCAATAGTGTTCATCCGATGAGAGACGTTATCAGCCCATAGTGCCCATCCGAGGATAATACCCAGATGGGTAGTACTCGTCCATGATTTTTCTGTAAACAAGCAGACTTATACAAAACATAAATAGACAAGTGAATTGTATTATGTGGGCTTTTATCTGTTTTATTTTTCAGATTTTACATTTGACTTTACCGGCTTTCATCTAAAAGTGTTGAAAATAAGTTACTCAGTATGATTTTTGAACTGGCGCGTGGAAGAAAATGTAGTAGTGAACAATGGAGACAATAGTCAGAGTGTTTATATCTTGGAACTATCAGTCTGATAGCTGCCCCTTGGAAACGTGATGTAGCATATTTGCCCTCGAAGCTTCGCTACTTGGGCATTTCTGCAGGGCAACTATCAGCCCATAGTTCCTCAACCGAAACACTCTATTGTTTAATTAAAGTGTAGTGGCTATCGTTGGTCAATGAAATGGCAAGGTTTTTCCGTTTTCCAGACATTTTAAAGGAATGTTTACTGGTAAATGCAAATGGGTTATGAAATTCCTGAGAAGACTGAAAGAAGGACATTTTATGGTTTCTTGACTCTAAAAACTTGAAAATATTGAAAACATCAGGTGCATGTGATTTTTGTGGTTTGTTTTTTCTGTTTGGTTTAATTTTTTTAAACTAGTTTACATTTTTTTAAACCAGTTTGAATTTTTCAAACTGGGTTGATTTTTTTTTTGTTAACTATCTATAAAAAAGGGAAAATATCTCTTCCCATTCCTCTATCCTATTCTCTCCTATTCTCACTGAGTGACTCCTGATTTATTCTATCCCCCAGCTACTCTGCCCCTTCCCCCAAATCCCCATTAAGCATGAATGCTTATTAACAGTTTTTTACTTTTTATCTCATACTCACCGGGATTTGAACCGCCAACCTCTGGATCTAAATAAGTGCTTAGGCCTAATCACTAACTTAAGCACTTAACCCAAATTACTAAGACACATGTTCACATTCTGCTCAAAGTTGAAAATTAAACTGGTTTCAAAATTTCATCCCAGTTTGAAAAATATGAACCAGTTTGAAAAATTTAAACTGGTTTAACAAAAAATAAACCAAAAGTAATTTGGATCAAGAGCTTGTACTTGTTGTAGTTTAATTTTAACCTCTGGTTTATTTTTTTTCAAACCAGTTCAATTTTTTTGAACCAGTTTATTTTTTTTCAAACCAGTTTATTTATCAACTGTCTGAAAAGGGCTTTCATCTTTTGGGGTGTGGTAAAAAAAAGGGGCATGGTATTTTTTGGGGGGATTGAAAAGAATAAATACGGAAAAAATAGGAATTTTTTTTGGCCCTACCTTTCTACCCTGTTCTCTCTGTTGACCCTCCCCCCCTGATATACCATTTACCCCCCTGACCATGCCCTCCCCACTACCCCTCTATACACACAGATATTTACTACTCTTTCTTTTTCTCAGACCTTACCTGACTTGATCTCCTGATCTCCTGATCTCCCACTCTGTAATTCTGCGCCTCTATCCACTTTGCCACGAAAGATTTGATGCAATTGCTCCCCATATTTGTTATTATTATAACTCATTTGGGCCCAGACCCCCTAATGCGCGGCTAATTTTGTATTCAAATGTTCACACATGCGCACTTCATACGAAATTGGACTTGACAAATTTGAAAGATGGCTGAATGCGTTTCGAAAGAAACATTTTACCAAAATATATCAGCACTGAAAGAGAAACAAGTCAAAAAAGATTCGCCTATAACGCTATACATCGAAGACGAATTCTTCCACAAAGCTAAAGCTCATCTCAAACACAAGACAGAGAAGCAGCTAGGAATTCAATCGGAAGAAGTAAAGCTCACGAAATGGGAATCAATGACAATCAACAGAAAGATGTGGTCTTATTCAAATGACTCGATAATAACTTCACACCAAAAAACGGTAGTGCCTAAAGGACAACTTTACGAAGTACTTTGTGTTGCTCATAATAGAACCGCTCATCGTGGAAGAGAAATAACTTCGAAATGGGTAAATGACAATTATTCCGAAGTGAACGTCAAAATTATTGCCATATTTGTTGGCCTATGCGTGATACATGCGGAACAGCAGTCCATTACAAGTAGAGTTAAGTTGGTGGATAAACCTCTTCAATCTCCGACATTTTTAGCCCTCGTGGAGATCGATTTAATGGACTTTCGAAACTGCCAGTGCGATTGTAGCCGACAACATAACTGGGCAATAAACATTACGGATCATCACACGAAGTACGTTTATACTGCACCCTTGAAAGATAAAACCGCCGACGAGACACTTAAAGTTTTCGAACGCTACTGCTTCACCTATGGATTTCCCCAAAAAATTCTTACAGACAACGGTAAAGAATTTGCCAACAAAAAGATGGAAGCCTTTTGTAAAGAAAATAAAATTGAAGTGGCTCACGGTTCTCCGCGAACTCCAACAACTCAAGGCTTGGTTGAGAGATCTAATCGATCATGGAAAGAGGACATGCGAGCCTTGATATTAAGTACCTCATCCAAAAATATTAAGCAATGGTGTCAAAAAGCCCCAGAAGCGGCTTATACTAGGAATATCAGCTACCACAGAGCAATAAAGATGACACCATATGAAGCTGTGTATGGTATAAAAAGCCATAGAGAAGTTTACACTTCTACAAATTCAGAGGCTGGTCATCAGGAGGCTCAAGATGAAACACATCCAGACCTCAGTGTAATTGATGATTTAAGAGAATGTGAAGATGAAGAGGAAAGACCCAATAAACGGCAAAAAATTTCTCAAAATCAGGAAAAGTACAACAACAAAATGGTGGAACAAACCAAGAAGAAAAATGAAGCTAGAAATCAGAAATTCAAAGTTGGAGACTTTGTCTCAATTAAAATTGATCGTGTTGACAAAGCATCGCCCCTTCATTCAAATCTTCTTCTGGGAAAAATTGAAGAAGTTGTTAATAGTTATGCACGTGTTGTAACCAAATTTGGTAGAATAAACACATTAATTTCACCCACCCGCTTATATCCTTGCACAGCTAGCACTCAGAACATTGAACTTGATTATACTACTGAGCTGTCATTTTCTGCAGCTTGCAAGAAGGCTATTTAGAGTATTTATGATTTGTATTTTTGTTGAAATAAACAAAAAATCAAATATCTAAACACCTGTTGTTTTTAGTGACTTGGTACAATAGCACAAGCTAACTCTGGTGTGAAGTGCCCCTAACCCCCAATAAAATCTAACCATTCCAAAATGAGAGCTTAACCCTAATCACTAGACTGTGTGCTTAACCCTAATGAATCAAATGAGCGCTTCACCCTGATAAGCATGTACAATGTCCCTAAGCTCATACAAAAGCTAACCGCACACCAAGTGGGTCTGCATTATGTTGTATTTCCGCCTTTACATTCTACATTTTGCAAATGTCAGACACTGCTTGTTCAGCTACTCGTGTAAAATTTAATGACAACGAAAAAAGGAGACAGTTGAAATTGAGCATTGAAGATTTTTTATTATGAACACATTCTGGCAATAATGTTATTTCTTTGATAATATGCAGTGACTTTTTGTTCAATGTTACTCAAAACTAATATTAAATAGTACTTTGCTGAGCCTCAGTCTTGGTCTGGGAAGAATGAAACCAGTACCAAAAAATAAAACCAGTTTAAAAATTTCAAACTGGTTCAAAAAAATTTAAACCAGAGGTAAAAATTAAACTACAACATACACAACAGCAAATATTCATTGAAAAAATTCAGTCCCTGTGATTTTACTGATTGCAAATGCAAAGTCTAATAATACTGTAGGTGTCAAAATAGCTGGAAATGATTATTTGCATCAATTTCAATAAGAATTCTACCACAACATTAATACACATGAACATGTAGATGATGCACTCTTGTTTTCTATGAGGTGATAGTCGGCCTCATCAACTATTACTGCTACATTAAGAAATCTCGTGCTCATAAGACACATCCTAATTGTTGATTAGTCATTAAATTACCTACTAGTTATGGTCTTGATCTGTTTTTTTTAATGATATTGTTAATTGTCTTTGTTCAATATATGTACATGTAATTGCTGTTTATTCCATTAATCCCAGTTATTTTAAATTCTATGACAGTTACCTGAGCCTCGTACAGTTATACCAAGAGAGAAACCTGTAAGTACAAAGTAAACTTAATTAGCATGGAAAAAATCAAGGAAAAGTGTCAATATTATCTAGGAAACTTGCAGTGCAGCCAAAGAAGTTGGCAAATTGTCTTTCTGGCTTTTCATCTTGCTTGCACGGACAGTTTTCGTGCAGGCTAGGATAACCCTAAAACACGGAATTCAGAATCGGAAACCAGAATTCAGAACCGGTTTCACACTCAAGCTCTGCTTTCTTGCTTTTTGCTTTGGCATTTGAGGTACGTGTCTTCTTATGACCCAAACACAAATTACCCATCTTTTTTTCAACCTGGCCTTGGTGAGCCCATCTGTATTTCAACCTGGCCCTGGGTCAAATTGCTCAAAGACTGGTGAGTAGCACAGTAGCAACCCTCTTTTGCAGTGAGGTAACATTGCAGCTGAGGACTTGCATCCATTCCAGAGGGAATAGAATTACAGAAACTACCTAAGTTGGTCTCTGTCACTGTGGGGCTCATTGGCTTGATACAGTCATGTACATGCATGTACTGTACATTCAGACCTGGCAAAGTGGTCAATGCAGCATATCTTTTACATGTATCTGATCCCAAGTTTACATTCCCATTTCTAATAGCTCTGTCTTGTAGAACTACAGTGTAGCAAGGGGAGAAAGAATACCCGTCTGTTACACATACATGATGGTTTTTAAGATCAACTGCATTGCTCTAACTTTCTGATCTCTTGCTTTAAATTATACAAAGTGTAACTATCAAAATATCTCATCTTAATATTTCAGATCCCCAAACCGAAATTACCTTCAAAATGGGAGGAATTTGCCAAAAGAAAGGTAAGATGACAGGTTGTGTACATTGTGTACCTGATGTTACCTTGTATGATTTATGCTGCTTTTATATCATTGTCTTTCAAATCTTACCACCATACATCTGTACAGTGTAATACAGTTACGTCGTAGTAATACAGCTGTTTATTAACTGTTAATGAATACAATAATAATTTGTGTAAGTTTGAATGATTTGGCAAAGTTCATGTTGAGCAAGACTACACTGTATTTATTAATTTTCTTTCAAAGTTATTGATACTTTAATAACTTGCTGTATGTGTATACTGTTTACTTTACAGGGCATAACAAAAAAGAAGCGGGAGAGAATGATATTGGACAAAAACACTCAGGTTAGTATTTTGATTGTAATTTACAAGATGATTCTGACTCAGTTTGTACATAGTATATGTACATGTAGTCACTGCTTTGAAATCATCATTGAAAGAATTACACTCAAGAGCTGAAAGTTGTTCAAAAAAGCTAACAATGCAGTGTAGAGTGCCAGCATTTGATGGTCAGCATGATATTCTACACTGGAGTATTTCCATTTATCTTACTTTACAGTACATACATGTACACCCATGTAGTTGATGCTGTATTGCTGTTGTAAATGTTTCATTCTTAGTCTTCCATAGGATTGCAATACAACAAAAGTATCACAGGGCATAGATTAGTGGGAAATAATGACTGCAATGTGAAAACATGTATTAATATTTTGCAATGGTTGTCAGGAATGGAAGCCACGTTATGGATACAAGAGAGGCAATGATGAAACAAACGAGTGGCTGATAGAGGTTCCTCAGAATGCAGGTGCTGTATCCAGTTTGTAAACTGCATGACTGTTCAGTATCAAATTCAACTGGTGAATTTGGACTGGACAGCAAGATTACAGTAACTTAAGACTTTACATTCTCCAGTTTAAGAGAGTTGTGTGGTTTCTCACTGATGTACAGTGTACATGTACTGAGAATTTGGGGGTTTACGAGCACAAGGCAATCATACAAACAGAAAATTCAACATAATTATGTGAATAAACTACCAGAACTTAAAGCGTACCTTATATGTGTACATAAGCCATGCAAGAGTTTCATCAAGGCAGGGGTACACATGAAGGCTGTTTAGACATTGCTTAACACAGCCTTTCTTCCAATATCTCAGTCACGTTTCAAGCAATGCTAACTCTCTCTGCTTATAACTATAACCACTGTTTGGCGTTTTTGTGTAAATTTTTGGATGATTTTTGGACATTTTGGGCAAGAGTGTTTGTTTTTTTTCTCAAAGGATAGGTTAAATTGAGGGAAATATGAAATTTTGAAGGTTTGATGGATTTGCAAAAATGGAAATTTGAAGTGAACAATTACATGGGTAGTAGACAGATACCAAACAGTCCCCTAACAACCTGGGGCTCTCATTTGTTGTGGTCAACTTTCTGGTAGTGTACCCCTGCCTTAAGGGCTGAGTACCAGGCAAATTATTAAACTGGCTGTGAGGACAATTTTGCTATCCTGGCTTGACCATCTATTGGAAACTTCTCTTATATATTAAGGAAGTTCAGTTCAAAATATTTTGAGCACCAGCAAAAACCAAACTCCGGCTGAAAATGTTAATGGCACTCCTAGTCATATATTTGTTTTGTCTTTTTCTTAGATCCCTATGAAGATCAGTTTGAGAAAAGAAATCAAGCCAAAAAGGAAAGAGTTGCCAAGAATGAATATCAACGGCTGAGAAATATTGCAAGAAACAGAAAGATTCCCAGTGAGAGAAGTGTTTTGTTTGTTTTTTTTGTATATAATCAGAGATTTGTCTTTAGTTGATTTGCACACAGAGCAGCACGCAGTTCTTTAAATAATTATGAGTGTTTGTCTTTTTTTAGTCCCAAATAGGGACCTGGCCCCAACATCTGGACGACAAAGCAAAGAGCAGGTGGGCATAAAGCCGTGAGTACTAAAGACAGATGTACAAATTCTCTCTGTTTTAAGACATTTTCTTATTGCTGGAAAAGTAAGTGTTGAAAACACAACAGTTGTTGATTACTGACTGAAGAACAAACCAATAGAAACATTTTGATTATTAAATAAGTAATTCATGCATAGTGTAGTGTATGAGTGCAAAACAAAAGATTGTGCACGAGAGGAAATAAAGTTTATGTATGTATGTATGTATTGTGGACCTTCCAACATGTAAATGTTGGTATCTTTGTTTGCTCCTGAATATTTGTAGACTTCATAACCATTCCCTCTATTAACTATGATTCGTCCAACCAACATGACAACAAACTACAAAAAGTTTTATTTCATGCCGGAGTTAGAAATCCTAATGTTATATACATGTAACATGTACAGGGTTCGTACGGGTCCTGGAATTTTAATATGGCATTTTTCAGGACTGGAAAGTCCTAGAAAAAGGCCACTGGTCATGGAAAGTTCTGGAAGGCAGTAAGGGGAATTAACATTGACATCTTGGGAGTTTAGGGTTTACATGTATGTGAATTTAAGAGCCCTTGAAAAAATCAATTTGACTCCAGGAAAAGTCCTGAAAATTTGTTTCTGAAAATGGGTACGGACCCTGTATATACATGTAGTGAAAGAACATGATACAGGAAAATAACCTTAGAGTTAAAATGACATACAGTCCATAAAATGAAACGATACATGTATTTTACATGTTTAGGTCCGGGACATGTAAGTTAATTCAAATATTCCAAAATGTATATATTATGTAAATTCGAAAAGGGGAGTTTGGAGGTCAACCCTGTTACTTGTACATGTACATGTAATAAAACTTCCCTAAAAACTTACATTAAAATTATGTTTAAAATTTCTGAAGAAAAAACTCATTTGGTAGGGACAAAACATCACACAAATATGCACACATACATGTTCAAAGAATAGAAATAAACAAAGTTAGCTTGATGCAACTACCAGTAGACTAAAGTTCTTACTGTACGATACATTTATCCAGGTTTCAACAAAAATAAATGTCAGCAGACTCTCGAATGCATCTCTTGGAAAATTTACTGAAAAGTTGGTAAGTACATGTTTATTTGCAATAATTGAGCATATATGGTAAAAACTAAAATCAGACTGTAGGAATTGTTTTTTATTTCAGTAACAAGTGACTTTTTCTTGCAAATTTATCGTGAGCACCCAATTCAAATATTTACATGTGTTGTTAACCATTGTTGATAGTGTTGTGTTTTAATTTTCAGCCCAAAGAAAAGATTCCTAGAAAAACTGGAAAGAAAAGACAGGTAAAACGGCAAAAGTATTGAAAGAACTTTCAAGCTTATTTTTCGAGGGAAGACATCACGTCTTAATAGTTATGCCTTGAAATTAGCAATGCTTCACCATGCCCTGTTCTGCTACATGTATAAAAGCTTCTTAAGCACGCAATGAAGTGAACAGAGCACAAAAGAAGTGTTGGGAAAATCGTGAGCCGATATGCGGGTGTTTTCGCTGTTTCTTGAACACAGTCAAGGCCTTTTGGTTTCATTTTGTTTGCTTCATGTAGGTGTGGAAAAGCGTTGTTTGCCGCTGTTCTGGATACAAAACCACCATTTTCAATTATTACCTGTGCGATGTGAATGGAGCCTTAAACTATTTTTATTCAATTTCTCTAATGTACTCGAAATAAATAAGTAAATAAAGTGTCAAATCCGTGTCAAATGCTCGCTTCCTGTCTGATCTTCCGGCACTTCCTTCAAGCAATTTTTTTCATGTTTATATTTGTCAAAGAGCTGAAATGCACTCGCTGAAGCGGCTCATGCAGTTTCAGCTTTTTGAAAAACTCAAATTAAACCCGAAACCGTATGATCACCTAATAATAGTTGTCTGTATGGCTTGTTTTTCGCAAACCTCGCGAAATTCACAGCAATAAATTGTCATCAGATTGTAGATCCTCGCGTTCTATGTACGTGGGAAGGAAAACATATTTTATTTATTGTTTACTTTGGTTTACTTCTGTTACAGTTTGAGCCAGTGGCAGGCGACATGTCAAGTGAACGAACCCGAAGTAGGGAGCTGGCAGAAAAAATAGCCAAGCGAGATCCGTTGGATGTTAACAAGGTACCTTGCAAGGCTCGACTGTGCTCGCATGTTGCCAAAAATATATGAGTTACGTTCACGAGAAGCTTGATTCGAATGCGACACTATGGGAGACTTTCAGGCGCGAGACTGTTTCTGCAAGGGGGTTCGGGGGAGGGGGGATTACCTCCGCCTTTTTTGGGCTTTATAAATATATGTAGCTTCAAAGGGTGTGGTTTTCAGCCGTTTTGGTCATAAATAGGGTGTCGATCTTGGCCATGTTGGTTATACACTGCGTATGTTTTTGCGCTCTGGTCTTAAATTCGGTACTGTATGTTCTGTAGAAGCTATTTTTTTTTTCATCATTATCGATACGACAGCAAAAGCCCTTCATTAACTATGTTTAGGGTAACTGTGACAGCCTCACCGGTCATAAACAGGGTATCTAAGTTTTGGTCCGGTCATAAATAGGCTGGGGAAAATCGCAGATTTTGGTTGTAAATACATTTAGGGTAACGGTTTTGGGAAGCGGGCCGCACACGCAAACCCAATTTTTCTGGGAGTATCCCCTGGGGGACTGCTTTTTGGATGTATCAGGGAGAGTTAAAATATATCTGTACCGAGATTGTGTTGTTACTTAAAGGGGCAGTGTCACCCTATTTGGCAGCTTTATAAAAAGCCAGAAGGTGTCTTCACATCAATTGAATTCCAAAACTAATGGTGTAGTTTTGTTATTAAAGACTATTTGAAGGTACTGAAACTGTTTCCTGTCGCCTGTCGCTGAGGATGGCAAGGATTGAAATGGATTGAAACTTGAAAAAATTAGCCAATTTTTTCAAGATTTGATGCTACTTCTTCAAAAAATCTTCAAGAAATTTATTGTAGTTAGCTCTCTCTGATAAAATTCATTCGATATCTTCGTCATAGCTTTACAGAAGCAGTTTTTTTTATGAGGAAAGCCTCAAAGTAATGATTTTAGCACAGAATTGACCTAAAACTGCAAAATCCTCGTGACACTGCCCCTTTAAGCTTAAAGTTACTGATGGCATACACCTTATTCCAAAATGGCCGCCATTTTAGTATTCTCTTCTTTACTTGCAAGCTAGCCCCTGTTGACTCGTTTAAGGAAAAATATTCTTTTGAATTTCGAGTTTAAGGACGAGGCAACAAGGGCTGATGTGCAAGAAAACAAAAGAACACTTGACTTGACACATTTTTTTTTACTTTTTTAGGCTGTTAGCCAGCACTTAACGGAGACACAGAAAAGGTACGTGAATTTCAACAATAGAGAAGAAAAGAATTGTAGATTCATTGCGTACAATTTTTGTAACAGAAAAAGTACAAAAATACGAGAGCGACTGAAAAAGAGACGGAAATACGGTACAGCGGTGGTA
>CM042751.1:27131382-27161026 GCA_022496165.2 Catalaphyllia jardinei | reverse complement strand
CGTTCTTCAAACCAACAAAACGTATAGCCATCGCAGAAGTATATGTTGAAACAATGACGGCCACTTCTTTGCATCGTTTCCGAAGTGTCTGTGAAGAGGATTTAGATGAAGCGGTTTTGAACTGCTTTCGATTTCTATGCTTAATAACTGATAGAAATCTCGAGCTCATAATCTCGGCTAATTAATTGTTAAAAAGGCCACAAAAGACTTCACAATTTGTAAGAACATCAGTTCCGTGCTAGGATTGTAAAACAATTTGCTACAAATTAGAGCCTGTAATAAGTATTCTTGATGATCAAATGTGTGTTTTACGATGACTGCAGAAATTCTCCCGAGCTTATTGGCTAATTTTTATCGTCAAAGAGTGGACAGACTCATGAATTTATATTTTATGCCGCTGGGCAACGAGCGAGAGCGGACAATTTGACAACTTGCTATCGTAAAACACAAATGAATTTCGTTATAACATTGTAAAAGTAATCTGCAGATCCACTCGGCTATCACCTCGTGGATCCACAGCTACTTTGACAATGTTATGACGAAATTCATGATTAATAACAACAAAGACACATGAAAAATTTACATCAATTTAACAAATTGACGTCAGTTTTTCATGCGTCTGCCCTGTTATTGATCATGAATTTCTTCATAACATTGTCAAAGTAGCTGTGGATCGCCGAGTGGATCTGCAGACTACTTTGACAATGTTATGACGAAATTATTGTCAATAACAGGACAGACGCATTAAAACTTGACATCAATTCCTTTTTTTACGATAACAAATTGTCAAATCGTCCGTTTACGTATCACAAAAACTATCTGTCCGTTTATTGACGATAAAAATTAGCCAATGAGCGCGCGAGAAATTGTGCAGGTATCGTAAAATTGTTAACTTGCAGAGGATGGTTAACGGAACAGAATAGGAGAGAACGTTTATCACTGCTAAATAACGTTTGCATACCGTCACAAAACGATTCTGATAATGCGCTTCGTTCGGGCTTGTTCCAATTGATTCCCGGGTAGACGTATCCTTGTCCACCTCTCCCTGGGGGTCTTTCGTTGGGGAGTGGGTCCCAGTGCGCGGGATAGCGGGGAGGTTTTGCTGATATGGGCCGCTCCAAAATACGTTTCACTTCTGCAGGCTCTAGTTCACCCCAGCCTTCAAAATGGTCCTTCAGATTTAGTTCATTCTTTTTCCTATGTTGTTTCTTTTCGGGCTTGATTGCAGGCAGACACGGTCCAGCACCTTGCCATTTTGGTTTGCGATCAGGCAGAGGAGGTGGTGGCTCACTAGTGCCAGCTGCAGAACAGTCATTGTTAGTAAGCTCTTGGAACTGCTGAAGGAAAGTCGACGGCTTTCTGGCAGGTCTGTCGTGTCTCAAGAAAGACATTGGACGTTCTATAGCACTATTGTGTGGTACACCACCAGCAGCTCCCTGCTCCAGGTTGAATCTAACCTTGTTCTTGTGACTGGACACCTCTTCCTTGTGTGGCCTGGCCGTTCGCCGCGGGCTTTCCTTATGGCAAAACCTCTGGTGGTCATTTCCTTTTTCTGCACATAAGCTGGCTTCCTCTTTGTGCCTTGTTTCCTCTGAAAACCATGCAGAAGGCCTCTCTACTCGCTGTTTCACGAAAATAGTTTTGCCAGGCTCAGAGCGATAATCTTTTTTGGAAACAGAAGGAGCTTCAAAAATTCCACTTTTCATCTCCAATGTTATCAACTGCTTCCGCTTGCCAGCATGTTTCTCATGAAGTCCCCCGGCAATACTGGAAGATGAATATTCACCCGCGCTGCAGACTGTGTCGTCACGGTGCTCGTCCTTCTTGGCCAGTCTGTCTCTGTCTTGAACCGCATCATAGCTTGGAACTCCAAAAAAAACTTTCTCTGATCCGCTTATGGTAGCATTTTGGCTTGTGTGAACGTAACATGTTGCATCCTCCGTTGTTATTTCCTCAGCCATTTTTACACCATTTAAGGTGTTTGGCGTTTTGTCCGCGTCCTCCTGGTATTCATTAGGTGTTCTGGTCTCTTTTTCGGCCTGTAAAATGCAATATAAAGAGACCTCAGCTGCTCATTGAATCATTCTCTTGGTTTAGAACGCCAACATTGCATTATAACATGAGACATTTATTATTTTTGTTTTTATTTGACGCTTTTTTTTTTACAAGGATATTGGTCAGCTAAGAGCTGCGATCCAAACAGGGAATGCCAGAACACGTATATGTCAGTGGAACAGCCCAGGTGCAGTTAAACGAATGCAACACACAGTAAAGCACAATTACATTTTGATTACTGCACTTTATCGTCTGAGTAGTGGAATACGCTGGGCAATCTACCTATTTCTTTGTAAACGGAGTAAACGTGTCTTTGCACATAGCGTTAGAAAAGTACGTTTCTTTGAACATGTTTAATTTCCCCCGAGAGCCCGAGAGAACGCCTCAGTAATTCATTGACTTACGTTTTTGGAGCCACCATGGTGGCTGTCACTGATCACATCATCGAATGGCGCTGGTGCAACAGAATTACTTCTCTTTTTCAACCATCGTCCAAACGCGGTGCGGGGCCGTTGTTGTCTTTGCTCTCTACCATTGACCATTTGCCTTCCCCGTCCACCTTCGACACTCTTTTCCTCAGATAACTTTTCAGCTTCGGCAACTTCGCCATCGCATTTAGACTCCTCGGCAAAGCTCAGCTTCCCTCCTTTTTCAACTGGATTCTGGGGTTCTTTCTCGCCCGCCATTCCACCTTGTTGACAGTGGCCACCAGTTTTGGTGTTGCCAAAGTCTTTACTTTTCTTTTTTTTCTTCTTTTTCTTCAACTTTGGCAGCTTAAGGCTAGATTTTTGGTCTTTCTGTGGAGAAATCCAATCGTCTGATACGTGATCAAAACTGAGGGTGTCGGCGAGGAGAACAGGCGTAGCTTTTCTCCGAATGGGAACATTGGGAATGGAAGGTTGCCTAAGTTGGACAAGCGGCTTTCCTTCAGTGGAAGAAATATCTGGTAGACCATTCTTCCTTTGCAAATCCTTGCTCCCTTTATTATCTTCTCTTGTCTTTTGCTGTGTCATTTGATCATGCGGCAAGCCCCGAGCAGCTGAATAGCTGGGCAAACTTGTTTGCTTCTTCACTGACTGGCTTAGCCTCTCAGGGCTTGCTGCTGATATTTGGCGTTGTGTAGCCTTGACGCCAATGTCATCAAGACGTCTTGCTGCACTAGAATACGAATTGGAAACTGTATCGACTGGTGGCAATACAGCTTGACTCCTACAACTGTCAATCTTGTCATTGACGAATTTCTTTGGTTGTTCGTTGCCGAGCACCATCTTGCCCTTTGGTCTCGGAGTTCTCGCCTCCTCAACTTCACTGCGCAAGAATATTCCGTCTCTGTCAGATGACCCATCTGCCTCTTCCATCTCCCCACCTGTAGAGCATCCAGCCCTGGAGTGAAATCCTTTGCCACTAGAGCCTTTTGTGATGTTCTGTCCTTCTCTTGGCTGAGATTTCCCCTGCGGGAGATTGGCTTTGCTGTTAGCGTGGTATATTTCATCAGAAGAAGCGTTTGCACGTTCTCTGCTCCCGTTCATTCTGGAAGTCACCACAAAATTTTGTATGTAACCCATAAAAGTTACGAATTTATCCATTATACCGAAATTTCACTGTAAAACTAGACACGTCCTTTTCACGCAGCAAGCTACAGAAAATCTTTTCGAAATTTGTGTTTGCTTTATTGCGTCATTAATTTCTATGACTCAGAAGATAGTAATGAATATTAACATGACGTATATTAATCAGTTTTAGAACGGTGTTAGCCGGAGCTGGTGGAATGACTTGCCTTGAACCAAAAAAAAGCGAAATTAAATTGAGCAGTTTAACCCCACTTGATGACGGTATATATGGTGTCAAACGCTTTTACCCAGTTAATGCAGAGTTTTATTCTTTCTGATCTCCAATTACTTGACAGCGCACACGCAGACTAACCAGCAAATTTGTTTGCAAAATGCGCGCGCAGAGGAAAAAATCTCCTCTCCGCAGAGCTTGGGTTGTTGGAATCTTTCAATTTTTATTTGCACTCTCTCTTGCTCAAAATAAGAAATAACAGATTACAAATTAAATTACGAAGGGTGGATAACACTATCCAAGGGATAAATCACCGTCCAGAGGACTTTGTAGCTTGTTTCGTGAGCTCTTATTGACTGAATAGCAATTTACCCGGTAGATACTGAGCGTTATCAAGCTTTTTAACAGTTGGGTCCTGGATTCTATTCGAAACTAGCAAAACAAGGCTTAATTAACTTTTTGCACGAGAGAAATGCACTTCCTCTAGCTTAAGAAAGCTTCGTCAAGGGGAGCAAGAACCCCCCACCTCCCTCCTCTCTGATAACAAGTTTAGAGGCAAAAAGTATTATGACAGTACCAATGGAGATAAAAGCAGTTTCAGCTTCAGAGCACACGTCATTACAGCTGGTTAGCTGCTTCCTATTCGACAGAAACGAGGTAGCAGAATCATCAACACCAAGAAGATATAATAATTTTCGTGTCCAAAAATTTTAAGTCCGAAGTATTTGCAGCTTTAAACTCTAAGTTGCCCTTTATGGAGCGGTCTCTTGTTGAGACAGTGGTGGAGATACGTGAGAATTTGTGTCTTTTCGCAACCTTGTATCGGGGAAACCTTGCGAGTATGGTAAAACTTCCATTCCCACTGGTGTTGTTCAGACTAATTCGCGTTTTGTTGGCGTAAATTTACTTATGTTGTACTTCAGCAAAGTGTCCGCAATTATTGTCCCAAATAATAATTTTCTTTTTGCAAGTACGATGGCCCAGGAGGGTCACAGTCCAGTTTTATGTTTTCACAGTCCAGTTTAATTTTTCAAAGTCCAGTTTTATGTTTTCAGCGTCCAGTTTTAATTTTTCACAGTCCAGTTTTAAGGAGGGGGCAAACATGAATAGGAGTGAATTTTGAGGTAATATTGAAAGGGAATTATTAGGATTAAAATGGGTTGGAAACACTACCAGACAGTTGACCCCCTCCAAAAAAGAGCCCCAGGTTGGTAGGGGACTGTTTGTTATCCGTCTATAATTCTTAAATTCAAATTTCAATTTTCCAAATCCATCAAATCTTCAACATTTCAGATTTTGCCCAATTTAACCTATCCTTTGAGAAAAAAATATCTCTTTCCCAAAATGCCCAAAAATCACCCTGAAATTTACACAAAACCGCCAAACAGTGGTTAATGAAATAAGCATAGAGATTTAGCGTCGCTTGAAACGTGACCGAGATATTGGCAGAAAGGCCGTGTTAAGCGACATCAAAACAGCCTTCACGATTTTAGCTCGCTTCATGGGGCGGTAAGATGAGAGACCCTGGGAACGAAGTTGTGTGAAACCGAGTGATGACTGGGGCTCCACTTTCGATTCAATATGGCGAGACTTTAAAATGTGTAAATTTCGGTAGGATGCTCATTTAAAAAACCCTTAAAACATGGGAAATGTAACAGCTGGAGGCGTTACCGATGGAGATGACGATGAAAACGAATTTTACGAGGTATTCGTCCGTAAAGTTTAATGAATATTTGGTCAATTTATGCGCCAAGCCTGTCTGGGTCGAATGACCCTGCTCAATACGACAACACCGATCGAGCCATTTGTTAGCCTTCTGCAGGATTCAGTTCATTGAAGTGCTCATTGCCAGTGTCTTAAAGTTTAAGAGCACCGTTTTACATAAACATATTGCACTTCATTTGTTTATAAGCACGCACCTGTAGTTACTCTTGTAGCAGCCAAATAATTGGGAATAATATGTACTACTTGCTTCATGTGTTATAGTAGAGGACGGAAGCTGTTCACCGATTGACTTAATTTGTGGTTTTTCCCAGATTGTTTTGCACCTTACTGTGATTCCTCACTTCGGTTGGCTTTCTATAAAAAGCTTTGATGGTTATCGCACTTTGATTTGAGATGATTGTCATCTGCAGCCATTTCATTATGATGGTTTGAGCTTGTTAATTAAGCTTGAGTTTATATCTTTAGGGAAGAGTTAGGGGATTGATGGATAGAAAATGAAATGATCGTAAAGTTGCTCAAGTCATTTTTCTATTAATGATAATTAAATTATCATTGTTATTGTAAGGAACTCTGAGCTGAATTGACTGAAAAGTGTATACCTTTGAAGTATGTTTACCTATTATCAAGTAGTCTTCTGACTAACTTTAGCACCCAAAACGATAGTACCGGTGACCATTAACGTTGTTTTGTGCCCAAACAAAAGAGAAACTTCCTGCAAAGGAATAACCTTTGAGTTATAAAGATCACCAGTTTATTAGGCAGCCCTATACCTTCAAAGATGTGTCTCTTAGCCCCAAGAGGGGGAGGGGGGGGGATGCAATATATTCCTGGGTGGAGAGGTGTGGCCTGGCCCCTCATACCCTGACCCTGTTTAAGACAAATATAGTTGATTTTTCTACCCTGTTTAAGACTTTTAACCCGAGACCATACCCTATGTAAGACAATAATAGATATCGAAACTCTTTTTTATTTAATCCATTGACAACCACAAAACTATTTACAGCTCAATCAACAGAGTAACGAGGAGCTTTTTGCGCTGAGTATGTTAAGCACTGAACGCCTTTTTTAGGGTTTAGTAAGTTGTGTGGCTTTTTTGTTATGCAATCAATAGACATTTAATTTGCCTGGTATCAATGCCAAAGTCAACGGAAGTCAATATTAACTAACAAGAGCTTGTAAAAGTTTTGCTGTTTATCGTCATAGAAAAGATATCCTGATTAAGACAAAAAAATGATAAATTTGATTCCCTGTTTAAGATAAAAATCCCGAAAAACATACCCTAGCTGGCCACACGTCCCCATTAAGGCCCTATAAGGGAGTACCTGCCACCCGTGCTCTTAGCCTCCTCAGTTGATGATCTTTGTTTGTAAAGCTATAAAGTATACTATCATAGGACACAAGAAAATATTGTGTAACTGTTAAAATGTATTTCAATCACTTTCTTTTCTATTGACTTCATCAATATTTACTCAGTTTTCATATAGAACATTTTGTTGTTTTCGTTGATTTGAAAATTCAACAATAGGCAGAAAAAAAACACCAAATAGTTTTGTGGATATCCAAAGGGCGATACTGGACACCAGCAGGAAAGAAAAATGTTGGCTTTAGCGAATGAAAAAGGCTGTCACTCATAGTCTTTTTAAAAACTGTTGACACACTAAAAGTAAATTAGCAGCCATGGTAGATGCTGGAAAGCTGAGATTTGGGTATTAATTTTGGATTTTCATTAGAGAAAGGAAAAGCTCTTAATGGGCCCTGCCTCTTAGTAAATGCTTCCTGTCACTGCTGATTAGACATAGGTATGCAAGGGTGTCCACGTTCTCCACTCTGTTCTTTCATTACCGGTTAATTATGGTATATGACACAAGGGTAGGTCAAGTATTTTCTAGGGGGGCGGGGGGAGAGGCAGAGGGCTGGTACATGTATGTAATAGGGATACATTATCAAGGGGCATAACCACAAAATGTTGCCACATGATAATAGGAACATACAGTATTTGAAAACTTTTAAACAAAAATACAAAAATTATAGTGAGGTACCTGTTCAGAGTGTTAAATTTGCCTTTATTTCTGTCATAATTTATTCATAGTTTTTTTGCCTTTTTTGCATCTCCTATATGGGTGTAATGATCACCTAATCCATCCTGTGAAAGTCTGCCCAGGCTATGAAATGTAGAGTACTTTCCATGTAGGTACTAAATTGATGTCAGATTTTTCTTTTTAATTTCCTTTAGGATGGAACAGAGACTAGTTCACCTTCAGGTAGTTGTGTTTATTCTAAATATTGAAGAGCAAATTTTTCAAAAATGTAGTTTTTATTTTTTATTGAATATAATTGTCAACTTATTTTGTGGGTGCTTGTACTTATTATTTAACAGGATCGATAGTGCACTATTATCATGATAGTACATGTAATACATTGTGGTAATAATAATATTGTGGCAATAATACATTGTGGTAATACATAGTAATACATAGTACATTGTGGTACTTCAGAAAATTCTGTTTATTGTTTGAAACTGATTATTTCAGGTGATATCACTGAGGGAGCGTTAGACCTTGCCATGCTATTTGATCATGGCTTATTACGAGATGCCGCATCAAAGATCAAGTAAGAGTTTGTTGGACTTTAGTATACCTGTAACTTCACAAGGTTTCTTGATATACCTGACATTTCCATACATGGCCAATCTTTGAAAGTCCAGCTTGCTTGCCATAAAAACACTTTGTAACTGCATTTGAAGTGCTCAAAGAGGTACATGTAACCTGTGCAGTGGGCTGTGGGGAAGTTCCTTACGTGTTCGATTCCCAGAGACACTGAAGACTCACTGTTAACTGTTAATATCCGCAAGTTTATTCCGTCCCGAATTCGCTCGAAAAATTACAACTTACAATAGCTCAATTGATCACGGTTGATCACGCGTTTCTTACCGGAAACGAGATATCACATGATTTGAAATTACAAATGAAATCAAAAATTGCTCAGTCACTAAGAAACAAAACTATAGTCGCGAGTTTTCGTTAGTGTGACAACTTGTCACGCTTCAGTCACAAAACATTCTCTACATGGGCATTGAGCAGGGGAGGTGAAGGTACATGCAAAGGGCAGATGGAAGGAGGGGGACTGGGAGATAGGAAGGTTCCTTGTCCTTCTTTGAGATGTTGTTTGCCTCCTACCTCTTCCTGTTTAAGCCTGCAGTGCAGGCTATCAAAGAGGATAGGTGTCTGAATAGTTTGCGATGAAAGATTAATCTGTATTACATTTTTTCTGTAGAGAGGAACCAAATGAGTCATTCATGCAGCAACACTCAAGTAGCATTGTACGGTGGCTGGAAGAAAGAAGAGCCAGAAATGAGGTTTGGAAAATGACATTTTATAAGAACTTAATTGGCCAGGGAATCACTTATAAATAATATAAAACTCAGGGACTGAAAGAACAGTACGCTGCAGTGGTTCCTATCATTCGCAGGTAGAAATATCATTTCCTTCAAGGTTACTCCAAACCTTCACAGGGTTACTTTTGCAGATTATTTTTTGGACCAAATTAAAGCTCATGGTAACATTTTCCAGAAAAAAAGGTGAAAAAGAAAATGATTTAATTGATTAAAAATACAGACAAGTTATTGAGAAAAAGAGATTTTTAATAAAAATAATCAAAGTTAGTATTTACCACAAAGGTGTCATATGTAATCCCCCTAAAAAGTATGGACCTTTAGCTTTTAGTGGCAAACAGCTTCATCCAGAAGATTTGTTACTACTCAATTATTCTCCACAAGATTGAAGTCATCACTGAACCCGATAAAGTGTAAAAAATTGCTGAACATTGGAAATGTTTCAGACCTGCTTTTCTAACAAGAACATTTTTTTAGGCTTTTTGAGACTTGTTGGCTTTGATTATTTATTTTTGCTTAACACAATGCCTGGTTGACAAGGCTTGGTCATGAATCTACCTAGCATTGTAATGTATAGTCAAAGAAGAAATACGATATTTTAACTACTACTACTGTATAAAAATTAACTTTAGATTTTTTCATGTTTTAGGAATATGTTAGCCTATCACAGTTCACAGACATGCTGACTGGCAGAGGAGCCAGTAAGGAAGACTGTTTAGAGGTTTGTTGAACATTGAGTGATATCCTATTCAAGGGTTGCAGTTATTCAGACTACAGGAGTATCAAATAAACCTATTGTTCTCTTTAAAACTGGCTTTACAGTGTACATCTGTGAAACCATATTAAATGTACTTACCTGGATTATGAAATGACTAGGAAATGGCATTCACTCGAAGCCTACAACAAATTTTTCACAAGTTTTCCATTTGAATGCAGTTTTGGTAGATTAGCTTCTTGGTGCGTATGTTAATGATCAGCTTGGAGGGCACTTCTGATAACTGTTATTTAATTTGTTCAGTTATTGTAATGTAGTGCAGTACCCAGATTTGTACTTTGCTCATGTAAGTTAGGTTCTTCTGAAAACATTTGTTATACATGCACTGTTCATGTGAGATATACAATCATATAAAAGCTGCTTAATGATATTTGTAATAGATGATTTACAACTTTAGTTAGGGAACTGTGCCTAATATATGTTGCAGTTAAATTTTACTTTCAGGTCAAATTTTTTTAACCTAGGTTATAATTTTTTGAACCTAAATTATAGGTTAAATTTTTTTTAACCTAGGTTATAATTTTTTTAACCTAAATTTTGGGGTTGAAATTTTTTTAACCTAGGGTATATAATTTCTCTGGGTTTAGTGATTAGGGTTAAGCACTAATTTCAAATGGTTAGCTTTCAGCGTTAGGTTTGGGACACAACATACCAGTGATGTTCTATGGAATAGTCATGTATGAACGGTGACAGTTGTCAAAGGGGAATCGGCCATTTTAATTCTCAGAGTTTGCTGTAGATTAATAAAACATATATATTCTACTATTCATTTGTATTTGTGTTTATTCTTGTTTTCATACATAATTGCAAAAGTGCATGCAAATATTATTGATAAATATTTATGTGTATCTGTTCTAAATACATCGGGAAATTACTGATTAATTGTCATTTTGCAAGCACGCGAAAATGTAATATGTTTGGAGTAATCCAATGCTATTCCTGTGTTTTGACTCTTGTGAAGTCGGCTCGGAGAAATTTGGGTGTGTATAACTCCAAATTCAGTAACCACTTGGGCATAACCATTCGCAGGCTCTATTGATATTATTTTCCTAGCAATGTATTGGGGTGCAAGGGTGTCTTATCGACCTTATCAATTTTTATTTTTACATAATCATTGACATGAAATTTGGCAAATTTCTTGCTTTTTTTTTTGTGTGTACTATTCTTTTTAGACCCCCCCAAAAAAACCAGGCCCCTATTTTTTAAACTACACCTCATAAATAAAAGCCCTTTTTAGACAGTTGATAAATAACCTAGGTAAAAAAAAATTACCCAGTTTAAATATTATGAACTAGGTGGAAAATTTTAACCTGGGTTTAAAAAAATTTGACCTGAAAAAAATTCCAAACTACAACATATACATGTGTATAGATTTAGGCCAGCCTAAAAGCGTAGCTCCTTAGCTGGGTTGTTGATTGCCTGATTGAGCAAACCCAGGAAGAGGCAGAATGTTGATTTTACTTAAATTGTAATTTTGTGGTGAGGTTTTCTGTTTACTGTTTGACTCTCTTCTTTGAGTTTTGTAATCACCATATACTCAAAACAAAGTAGCAAAAAACATTTATATAGAAGAAAATGTTATAATTTGAATAAATGTTAACAGGCTTCTGAACAATCCTGCCCTGTTTTCAACAAGTTAACCTGACATGAGCCTGCGATGCAATTGAAAACCAGCACTTGGTCTGCAGTCAACTTTGAGCTGTACACTTGAGCCTGTGGTATGGTCATGTGATACTGGTCAGCAGATACCTTGGTTTGACAGGTGTCAATTGATCATAACATGGATGTCCAATATCAAAGAAGTACACTGCAAACCAAGGCTGCATGTCTCTGTCAACCTACTATTTGGAGTATAGTCATCATGTTGCGCGACTCTTTGGTCATTGTCGTCGTCACCACTGTCGTTGTCGCCACTGTTGTCGTCATGGGTACACACCCATGAGCAATGCCGCTGGCCATGATGACCATGAGAAAATCAACTCATTGGTTTCCTTCTCTTTCCTATATGAGTATGGGGCTCCTGCGGATAATGATAATAACAATATTTTATGTTGCTTAGTTTATAGTCAGTCACAAAAATTATCTTTTGTCATTTTATCCCTCTTTACCAGTTGTTTAATCAATTTGATGCTGATGGAGAAGGATTTGCTGATGTAGAAACTTTTCTGGAGGTTTGCATTATTTTTATTGACCTATTAATATTTCTAAAAACAAAATTCTGATTATAAATAAGAGATTTCCAACTACTTTCAGCTGAACTTAACCTGAATATGCCTGTATCAGTGTGTGAATGCAAATTTATACGCTATCAGCGGTGTCTTAACTTAAGTTTATCTCTGGGCCATGCAGCATTTTGCTGTCAGATGTTACATCTGCAATCAAGAATTTCTCTTATAATTATTTAATATTATTTCTCTGATAATTATCTCAACAATATAGTTACATAATTTCCAAAGTGTAGATCTACACTTCAGAAGAGAGAAGATTGGACAGTGTGGTCTTGCAGTACATGTACATACTTAATATGTGTATAATGACAATCACCATAAAATTTAGATCCTGTGCTCTTGTTTTATTTGGTTGATTAATTGGGGGTTTCATTGACTGATCAATTAGGTTATTGATTGAGAAGTGAATTTCTTTATAAGAAAAACTGTTCTTCCGACTAGATGATCAAACCAGGCCAGCAAAATCATCAACAGCCATTCCATTTGCCCAGTGACTGGTCCTTATTGAAACCCCTGGATAGATATCATATTGTTCCTTTTGCTTTTAGACCCTCCAAACGTTTGGTGGTGGAATAAGTGCCAAAGGAGATTTAAGGACTTCAGTAAAGACCCTACAAAACTGCTGTCTTACACCAGGTACAAAATAGAAAATAACAAGGGACTAAAGATTGAAATGTCTACATCAAATAGATATGTTAGTACATGTTTGAAAGCAATTATTGTTTTGATATCCAGGAGCATGCATACATGTATGTGAGAACATTGGCAACAAATCATCCCATTTATATACTTGCACAGGGGTGATACATTTTTTTGTGCTTCAGTGTGAATTTCATAGCTTTGCATTTTATTTATTAATGCAGAAAATAACTTTCCATTGGCAGGATTTGTGGACTGTTTTGCTGAGAACAAGGAAGCAGTTGTGAATCATGGTCGTAAATTGCTTAAGGTGGGTGTAGACAACTAATCTATGTAATTAGGTTTTCATTTTTACTGGATACAGTATCTGTTGTCATGTAAGTGTGGCTGCCATTCATTTGCTAGATGAGTGTTTCTTCATTACTTCTCTCGCTTAATTTTCAGTTGGGTACAAATTCCAAAAGTGTTGACTTTCCAACTTATTGTGTGTTTGATTTCTGTAAACAAAGTTTGCACTTTCAATCAGAGGAGAAGAGAGCCGGAAATCTGCAACATGTGCACTGCCATCATAGACATTTTCGGGCGAAATTTATACTGTGATCTTGAATCGTTCCCACTGATAGTTCTGGGCTTTTAAAAATTTCTGCCTGGGGATCAGGGATCAGTGTATTTTTTGAAACCCTGTATAAAGTGTTGTACTGAATGATGTATTACTTTTTAGTTCTTGCTGAGAAACAGAGCCAGTAGTACATCTCTTCCTTTGCCTGCACTGGATGGATTTTGTAACACTTCTGAAATGAGACTGAAAGTTTTACAGGCTTTCATGGATGCCCTGAAAGAGAAAGGTAAATGGTAACTGCAATATATGATGTAGGTAATGGTGTTGAAGAACTGAGTGAATGATTCTCAGAGTCCATCGTACATATACAAGTAGGTGGGGGAGAGTTGAGGCAGTGAAAGAAGTGAACCTTTTCAAAAAACACTGGGATGAGACTTAATAAGTTACTCATCTCAAGTTACCACAAGAACACCAGGCTGTGATGAGTTGCATGCTAAGTGCATGCTAAGCTTGTCAAAAAAATGGATAATTTTAGCATTCTGTTCAATCTGAAGAGGTAAATAAATATCCTTATGGCTTGTTTTTATTTGGTTTAATAGCAGAAGTACAGAAGCAGGTCCCATCTGTGGAAGAAGGTGAAGTGCTCAAGCCCTTGATGAAATGTTACACAGCACTTGAAGTGTCAAGCAGCAAGGGTGACATTTCCAAGTATGAAAACTTTCATTTTGATCTGACTCAAGTGTGTTTCTAAGCTTGTAAACTAAGCTATTACAAAACATCAGGGCTCGAGACTAACTTTTAACCTTGCTAGCCCAGTGGCTAGTGACAGGTTTGATTCACTAGCCAAAAAGAATTTTTCACTAGCCAGTATGTTTTAATATCCATCATCGAGTCAAGTCAAGTAAATGCTAGCCTGTATAGCTTGCAGTATGCTTTGAATGAACAACTGGCAACAAAGTTTTCATGCCCGTGATTGTCACACAACCGCCATCAAAACTTCGGAACTGGTGCACTAAAAAACATTCTTTGCTATCCAAACAGCGATTTACGATTTTCTCAAAAAAAAATAATTCGTTCCACCTTATTGCTATACGTTGCAACCATATGCATCAATTTTATAATTACAGACGTCGCACAACAACGAAAGCCGAAGTTTTCGCTTCAGTGGGAAATTCTCACAGAACTGCGCAACTTTAACTATCGAAAAATATTCCTTTCTTTCAAAATGCCAATTCACGATTTCTCATGAACAGAGTAATGCGTTCTATCTTAACTTTATTTACAAACTCCAAACATAGGCATCAATATTATAAAGGCATCATTCAAATTTTCAAACTATAACTGCAAATTTTTCAAACATCATGATCCCTAGAGTTCTGCAAGATTTCAGGCATAACTTATTATTAGCGACAAGCAGTTTCTCATTCTTCCCTTGTTACTCAGGGGAAAAACAAACAAAAAAGTCATTACAATCATTCTTTGATTTGCATTTTAAGAAATTAAAGTTCTTGTTTGGGCCAATAAATTACATACATTGTATTACAGAATATTTTGCATGCTTTGACTCAATTTCGTTTCTTGCAAAAATTTGAAATTAACTTTTAATTGGTTTCCTTTGGGCCTCCAGTACTCAGATATTTTTCACTAGCCATAATGGCTAGTGAAGCACAAAAACCACTAGCCAAAATGGAATTTTTACTAGTCTGTGGCTAGTTAGCTACCGTTAGTCTCAAGCCCTGAACATACATGTAGTTGTTTAAAAACAAGTGATTTTCTTGGTGTCCATTTTGTATAATAATTTATTCAATACAACTGCCATACGGGAAGATACTGTGAGAGGTAATATGTCAATTTAGCCAAGCTCCTGTTAAAAGTTTCTAGTCAATATTAGATACACTCTGTTTTGCTAATTCTAGGGCACTAATCTTTAGTTTAATGTCTGCTGGCGCATTACAGGCCTGCCAAAAGGAAGCAAAAAGCCATACAATAAATAACTGATCAATGCATCTTTTGAGAACATTTAGTCTCGAAGGGAAAATCCCAGACCTCAGCCATGTTATACTGATCTTCCTATTGCAGGGATGGTGCAGTGGTGTGAGAGCACTCGCCTCCCACCAATGACTTTGTGTCCCAGGTTCGATTCCTGGACCCGGCGTCATATGTGGTTTGAGTTTGTTGTTGGTTCTCTTCTCTGCTCTGATAGGTTTTTCTCCGGGTCAGTACTCCAATTTTCTCCTCTCCCAAAAAACCAATATTTCCAAATTCAAATTTGATCCTGGAATGCACAGACATTTCTGAACGAGTTCTTGGTAACTCCTTGGTGCTCTGTTGGTAAACAATTATTACATTTACAGTCATATACATTTACATTTCACACTCAATGGGCAAAGTCCTGGTTTGAGATTTTCCTACCAACAGCTCATAGATGGTTAATGAGTAGTTAATATTTTGTAGTTGGTTAATAAATACCTGTTTTAATGTTTTAGGTTGACAAATGGAGACACAAGTTCTTACTGGCAGTCTGATGGACCTGCCAGATCTCACTGGATAAGGTACTAGCAGTAGTTGCTACTAACAGTACTTTGTTACTAACAGTATATATATGTACATGTATACAGTATTGTACAAAGAAATGCAGGCACAGTTTGACAAAATTCATGATCATGATAACTTGGTGGAACAAAACTGTGCATTAATAATATTGATAAACTTTGTGGTGAAAAAGTACCTGTCCAGAGCAAAAAATGCTTGAAATAGGCAGCAATTTGTATCGAGTACTGGCTTATTTCAAAAACCCTGTGTCTGAGACTGATATTTCATACTTTTCTTTCAGATTACGAATGCGACCGAATGTTGTGTTAAAACAGCTTTCAATCAATGTGGGCTCGTCTGATCAGAGTTACATGCCACAACATGTTGTTGTTACAGCGGGACGAGATGAGCAGAATCTCAGGGAAATCAGTGACTGCAGGATCCCTAGGTATTAAATGCATCTCTTGTGAACCTTACCTTAAAAATAAGTCAGAGTTCTCATTACTTATAATTATATTATATACAAAAAAGATATCCCTTCTAAGTCAATGTGCTTTCTTTATTCCCATTTCTTGACTGCTGTGATGGATGTTTAAATATTGAAGGCCAAATTACATGTTGATGTTGAGATTAAGAAGAATTCAACAAAGCATTTATTAATACTTCAGGCTGATGAAATGTTAAATAATAAATTTAAAAGTCACTTGCAGTCCTTATAATGGAGTTATAAGTTACAATGTTTTGACTAATGTTTGGCACAGTGCTTGATAACAGAAGCAAGTTACATTGTATAATTATGTCTTGTTTGTTTTATCCCGTCAGCCAGTTCAATGGGGACTTTGTTTTGGTGGAGAACGTGAAAATTCCTTATCCAGGTATGTAATAAACTTAATGTACAAATTATGTAAAATGACACATTTGATGATTGTGGGCTAAATTGAAAAAACTTCTGTGAGAACAGCTCCAACTAGTAATGAGTGCTCAATTTTTGCTGCAAGTTTAAAACTAATGCATAATTATTATGTATTGACTTGTCAGAAATCTCAAAATGTACTCTGCTTTTGCAACTGAGTTACTTATTAAGATAACTCCTGCCAACAATTTTTGAGTCAGAGCGTTTGTGTGAATCACAAAAATGCTGACCTGTAGGAGGCAGGGAGACTTGTGTCCAATGAGAATCTAGATACATCAGCTCTTGTCTATGTTGTTATTAAAAGTTACTGTCAGTGGTTTCTTTTGATTCCAGTGATACAAATCAATATCAGGAGATGCCATAGTGATGGCTGTGACACCAGAATTCGAGGAATCAAAGCTGTGGGCTACAGGTGAACAACTAAAAATAAAAAGCTAATTCTTTGCCTGATTTTAAAAAAAGGTTAGATGTCTGCCTGTCTTTGGTTTCTTTTTCTTGACTATTAAAAGTGGTACCACATGTAAATGTTGTGCTACTTGACTCGTAGTTTGACAGTCCTCATTTATTACACTGGCCCCAAATACATTGTTTGATGGTGGGATGATCCTATGCACCAGATAAATTGCTATCCAGTGGATACAGTAAGTGTTAAAAATACCATAGATGTACACTGTATGCTATCCACTGGATATTGATTTGTGTGGTGGATAATGCTTTATCCCCCTTTAATTTCAAACAGCCTGGGCTCGGTGTGGAGTTTTTATTTGCCACATGTACAGTGGTTGTATGGTACCTTCTGAATTTTTGTCTCTCTGGCATTCAGAAGGTCTTGTTTTGCTTATCAAATGTAACAATTAAAAGTGTTTGGATTTTTGTTTCAGAGTTTTGAAAAGTAAAGGCATGAGCGTGGGTGATGCATCAGCTGTATGGTTTCTGTCTGTTCTGGGATCGACTGCTACTGCCGCTATGCCTATAGCACCACACCTTAGAGATCTGATCTTGTCTCATACAAGGTAACTACACCTTGTAGGGCTAAATAGACCTTTTGGAGAAAATTTCAATGCCTCCCTCATAAAAGGGATTTTTTTCTAAGACCCCCCACCCACCCCTCTGGAAATTCCAGTTATGTGAGAGCTTTATCTGTTTCTCTATTAATTATATATTTTGATCTTATGGAATCCCCCAAACTCAGGAAATTCCAATTTCTTCTGTGTGGGGAGTATGGATATTTTGCAGAAGTGCACAATAGTCAGAGTTTTTAATGATTGCCAGTGAAAATTAATCTGGTTAAGGCGGTACTTATACAGTCAAGAGAAAAATTAATGGTTTAAAGAGGAAATTGTGCTATCCAGTAAAATGCTCTTAAAATACTGCTTGTGATGCATCAAAACAAGATCAGAAATCATAACTACAAGTAACCATGCTTGATTGAAGATACGTTGTCATGGAAAAACTGAACATTTAACAGCGAGCCATTGATTTTTTGGGAAATTTGTGTTGACAGATTAAAGCTTGACAACTGATTGTGCATCATACACTGTGATCTGTCACTTTCTTAATGATCCTGTATGGTAGTTTACACTTTCTGTGGACAGTGGTTTTCAATCGGAAGAGTCCAGCCAACACATTTTGCTAACTGCAAATTTGTTGAGATGGCATGTTATTTTTAGATTTACTTGGCAGATCAAATGACACTAAAAGTGAATAATCTTTTTGGTTTCAATTGTTAAAAGGTCAGCCTTAAGCCACATGAGGCCAATGGCATTGTCCTTGACATCACCAGACAGACCAGCATCCCTCTCTCATAATGTTCTTGAGGAAATTGAAAATTTTCTTCATTCTGTTGTAAGGTGAGATATACATGTTAATAGTTTTACTTTAATTTGTAAATCCTTGTCTTGCCATCCTGATTATCAAGTTACAGCTACAACTGTATTCTTGTGTACTTGTACTGCTTTGGAATATTAATGCAAATAATATTTATTTAATGTCTTTTTGTGAACTAATATGGTTACATTTATGAAGTAATCACTCAGTAATGCTTGTACTGTAATTTCCTGTTTCCTTGTTGTGCTGTCATAGTCATTATTTTGTGCTGGACCCATTTTTTCTGGTTTCTCTTAAAAAGTCTGTACAAATGTATCTGGTATTTAAACTTTTGGTAATTATATTTGAATGTGCTTGTGAATTTCTTTTTAGATATGAAGGCTCAATTCAACCAGAGAGTTTAAAGATTTTATTGGAATATACTCTAGCACGTGGAAATCTAACAAGTATTTTTAAAGTTCTGAAATTATTGTATGGTAAGAGAGACATGAATATTTGAATTTTTCTTTAGTTTTTCAGTGTTTTCAATGTCATTTTGGAAATTACCTTACATCAGTTTGTGAAGTAATTTTTGTACTTTACCTTAAGAAATTGCTTATGAAGATTTTGCTGCTGCTGAAATTGTAAAATCATTAGAAGATGTTCAACTCAGAACTACAAAGCAGCATGGTAAGAAATTGTCGTTGTTTGAATTTATATTTTGTTGTAAGCTTTTCAAACCCTTTGATAAAGGCAACCTTCTGAAAATTTATATTAATTAGTTTTTACCAAAGTCTTACTAGGAGATTGATCACACGTGCTGTTGAATCACTGCCAGCCCCAAAGTTATATTTTAATAAACTTTGTTAAATCACCCTCGTGCAGTCAAAGTTGTGTTAAAACTTTGGCCTTGGGTTAAATCTAAACCGCTTTTCTACATTGTTTAGACAAACTAAGCATTCTAATTAATTAATTAATTAATAATTAATCAATTAGGATGCACAATTAATTAATCAATTAATTAAAAATTAATCAATTTAAATTATTATATATATTATATATTTATAAGATTAACATTATAATTGTATGGTACACGAATTAAGTACATTGTCAGTAATAGCAGGTCTTTCTTACTGGTAGGTGTAATTTTAAAGATGTCTATATCTTCTTGTGATGGAGGCCACAAAGACAACCTCTCAAAACCAGAGAATGTTTTGACTGACAACTGGTCATCTGAAGGTAAATGTATTTAATGTAAAATCTATACTAGACCAAGCAGTGCAGCTTGACATCAGAAGCAAGGCAACTTAATCTGAATTCATCTGTCACCAACATCATTTGCTACTAACAGTATGTACCACATACTAGCTTTCATTTACAATATTTGGGCTTTGCATTTTGGTAACTGTACAGAGAAAATAAAGCTTTATAATTCGGTATACATGTCAGAATGTAGCAACTTAATCCTGTGTATTTGCTTTCGATCAAGCTTACTTATCAGAAAGTGGGAAGACAAGGGTGTCCATGATGTTTTCAAGTGCTGCTTCTGTTCGTGTTAAACTGACAAGGTTAATCATCAAGGTTGGTAGCATATATATGTATGTGGAGTAGACAGTTATACATGTACCTTTCTCTGACTTTATAATGAACCTCATAGTGTTTTCGTATGGCAACTTGAATCTTGAGTAAGGTAGGTGTGATCGCCTCTTTTCCAGGTGTCCAAAGGAGAAATTGGTCCATCACATGGCTTGGTGTTCGTTCTGGATGATTTAAAAAGGTACAGGTCATTTTGTTAGCTAACAGTTGCAATAAAGATCAGCAATTCAAAGTTTGAAAACAACCAAATGGCAACACCCATGGGGTTGTGAACATATTAAAATCCTCATGAGAGTCCCGTGGGGCTGGGCAGCTTGATTTCATGGTATCCCTTCATTCTATATATCCTCTGGGAATTTACCTGTTAAGCTACCCTAAAAGGTTTTTATGCCAAAAAAGTATTTAGAACTGTACAATTTTAAAAAGATACTGACTATTGCCAAACAAGTTCGGACATCTTTTGTCTCACTTCAAACAAATTTTGGACAAAAGTTTCAGACTCTTTGTTGAAACATTGCTAAACGTAAATTCAAGCCTACAAAGTATGTTTTAGACTGAAACAATACTAAAGAAATGATAATTTTACTGCCCCCTTAAGGTTTTGCAGTCAGGCCGACAGGAAAGGGAGTCAGAATATATTATATTTGAAATATTCAGTTGCTTATTTACAGTGCCCCCAATTAGCACTACAGTGCCAAATACGTGTACATACAACACTTGGATAAAGTTATTATTAATTCTTATTCTTATTCTTACTATTATTATTATTATTATTGCAGTGCATAATTATTTTTATAGAACAGTTGAATTAAGTTGGGTTTTCATCATTTAAAAAAATATATATATTATTATGAATAAAGTTATTATTATTATTATTGTTGTTATTATTATAAATGCAGTTAAATGCAATTTAACTAAGTTAACTACAAAGAGGAGCTGGTATTTGTCAAGCGGTCAGCGGTCTGCTGTGGGCAGGGCAGGCTCAGTGCCCCCCAGCATTGTAGCGTGTTTCGGCGTATCGAAGCGGTTTTTGTAGCTGAGCTTGGAGTTATCCTGCCGGTTTTCTTTTGCCCGCCCCCCCCCCCCCTCCCCCTTCCCCTTTTTCCACTATTTAGCTCAGTGTGACAGGAGCCTGGATGACTGCTTGTGGGGGCTCATGGCTGGGTTGTGGGGATTGCCAGCCATGGGAGCTTTCACTGTCTAGGGGCTGGCTGATCTCGGTGGAGGCCCCCAGACATCCCGGGCACCTATATTCCATACAGCTTGATGCAGTAGTTAATTATAATTATAACAAAAACTCTATCAAGCTGTTATGTACCTCAAGAAGCGTCAACTAGAGCTCCATAAAGAAAACGAGAGTCTTTGAAACTATTTAAAAGTTCATACTGTACTGGAAATTTTTTGGACTCTATTTTGTCCAAAATTAAAATCATCTGGAATATTTTGCAAGTAGTCTGTTATGGAACTTCCTTTGTACCATAGATTAATTACTATTTTTCACTCATAGAAGGGAGTGATTTATTCCATTTCAGAGATGAAAAAGAGAAAGAGCAGGAAGGGAATGCACATGAAACAGATGCATTAAGCAAGTACAATGACTGGACCAAAACTACATACACAGACTACTTAGCAAGGTGGGATTACCTAGAGCTATGCAGCAAGTCAAAGGCCTCTATGAATGTTCTTTACGGTTTCCTGGACTTATTTATTTGTAGCTCTCCTTGTTTTCCTGCATAATTTAGTAAATTACTACTTGAGGTGTCATTTGCTTTGAAGATCATTTTGTTTAAAGGTAAACAGCTCTTGGGGCTATTTTACTATGGACATAAGTTGCTACTAAATTGTTAACAGGTGCTGTTTAAGTTAATAACTTACAGACCCAATATGCATGGAATATATTTCATCAAACTGTAGCTCTCAGTCCTGATTTATCAGTGCAAAACTACAAATGACAACTGCTGTTTTCTTATGTTCAGTTCCAAGGGGAAACCAGAGATTTGTCATGATGAGCCAGTGGCCTTTTTTGCGACAGAGGAGGACTGGTATGTTGGACTAAAAATTAGGGTGTGTTATACCTTACTCAAAGCTAAATGTCAATATACATCAAAATTAGTACATGCATGTACCTGCAAAAAAACCTTTTTATTTTTATGTTGACAACTGCATCACTTAATGGAGGTTGGGTGCCTGAGACATCCAGGAGCTTCCACTATTGTTAGCTAGTTCCTAGACAGAGCGCGAGCACTCCCATACATACATGTACAAGTCATACCTACTAAAAAAAACTTTCTATTTTAAGGTTAATGGATGGCACTAAATGTGTTTAGAGTCCACAGTATGTCTAGTCTAGTCCCTCAATGATTTTTACTTTATAAACAAGCAACCAGACACAGAAATCAACTCAGTAAATTGTGATTATCTGTTACTTTTCAGGGATGAAGTTGAAGTTCATGTTGACAGGATTCTGACTGGGAAGGTATATCCCTGTCATATTGTGTTAGAAAATAATTTTGATTCATAGTTTTCTCTGTGCACATGATGATGGATTAGGATAGTTAATAAATAGTTAAAGATTTAGTCCCCGTGCGTGCTATTCCGGAGAAAATCACGCTAAATGCAGCGTTGTTTCTATTATTAGGCCTATCGTCCTCAGTAATCCACCTCGAAAATGGAGCATTTCTAAAACGCTCTTCAAACCAGAGGGATTTTTAAACACCAGCTTTTCGTTGTAGTGTCGACGGAAAACACTCCAAAAAACGGAGCTTTACGAAAACGATGACGTCACGATGATGATGTCATTGATTTCCCTGTGACCGAGTTTTTCTTCAAATACAAATTCAAAATGATCGGTGATTGTTGTGCTTTTCCAATTTTTCCGTGTAGTGTGGGCAGAAAACATTTGATGCATTTTCAGAGTAAAATCTCCGTTTTCAAATTCAAAAATAATAGATACAAATTGCATATTACGTGTACACTGTACAGTCAAATAGTCACAGTTTCCTGTGTTGTGTTTTACAGTATGTTGTGGTGAAGTTTCTTGGAGCAAGGAAAGCAAGCGCTGAAAGAATCGGAGTGCTAGGAGTCAACTTTTTTGGTTATGAAGTCAAGCTCAACTGTCCTTTAAATGATGACTTACACTTGGTAAAGTTTGGAACTTTAACCTCTCAATACTGTAATGATAAAATTCCCTAGATCTTGACAAGTTAAACAACACTCTTGAATGAAAAAGAATTTTAGTCAATTCCGATCTTTGTAAAAGTTATACTTTTTCCATTTTTATTTCCTATTTTATGCTATATGTGTTGTTGAATTTGTAAACCTGTCGTGAAATAAATAAAAAATCAGTGATTTTATTCCAGAATGATGTTGCCCCTTTGCCATGTGGAAATACTGTTGAAGGCTCAACTTTGTTTATTCGAGTTCTTTCATTTCTTGATGAAATGGCCAAGGACCAGGTACTGGACAATACTTTGCAAAGTTTACCTGAGTGTGTAAAGTAGGATTTTATCTTAGTTTATTTTTGTCTAATGCAAATTCCTGTCACCAGTGTTTAAATACGCTCATTTTTTCCAGATTCGTCTTAAATCAAGGCCTAAGAATCCACCTTCATTTAAGGAGAAGGTATAAAAATTATTATAATTGTGCTTTACGGTATATTGTATTTGATTTATGTGTGTACATGTTTTATGATATAGACAGATTATCGTACTACTTTTGTTTGTTTTTACAGGAAGGTCAGCTAGAAATGAACAGTGTCAGTCTCGATCTAATCTGGGATGTCTATTCACTTGTTACCAGCAGGTACAGCCCAAGATCGTGAATCGTAAATTATTTACATTGTAGCTCTCATTAACCGAGCAGGAGGTCTGTATGGGAGAATCTCCTATACAGACCGACTTGGCTCGGGTAATAAGATGTTTATTTTATGGCAATAACAAGAACAATGTAATTCGTTTAATGTAACTGGTTTGTCCTAACTGACATTTTGATTGCGAATGGCGATGAACCAAACTTAATTCTTCCAAAGTTTGCTGGTCCTCTTTCCTTTTTTTCTCATCAGGTTTTTGGCACTTACAGAAAATAAATATTGCTATTATTGAAAATAGTCATTGATTTTGCATTTTAGTTTGCAACTTTGCCACTGCAAAACATTACCGGTCTAGATGGGAAAATCTAGACCGCGGTCAATATCTTTTTCAGCCTATCATATTCGTGAATTTGGTAGTTCCCAGTCCTTGTTAGACAGAGCCATACAATAAATGTTATCCTGATCCTAATCTCAATCTTCAAATGATGTAACAGAGAATTAACTCTGAAGTGTAAATTTTAGTGCTAATTTAACCCATGAATAACCCACTGGGCGTTAGCCCTAGTAAAGGGAATCAGGGAACCACTCGAGGTAAGGAAAAAATCTTTTGACCTCGGTGGGAATCGAACCCACGACCTCCGGAATAGATCTACCGTTATTCTGCCGACTGAGCTACGAGGTCGGACAGAGAAAGTCGGGGTCGATTTAGATGGTGAATCGCGGCGAAGAGAAAGTAAGGGTACATATGAATGTTGTGCCGCGTAGCACTGTGAACACAAATCATGTAACAGAGAATTAACTCTGTCCGACCTCGTAGCTCAGTCAGCAGAGTGACGGTAGATCTAATCCGGAGGTCGTGGGTTCGATTCCCACCGAGGTTAAAAGATTTTTTCTTTACCTCAACATTCATATGTACCCTTACTCAATCTTCAAAGGATGAGTAACGATTTCTACTGAGTAAATCACTATCCAGTGGATAATTATTGGCAAAAGAAACTTCCAGCTGTAAACTGGGTAGTGACTTATTCTGGGACCAGGTCATCCACGTCTCCGTGAATAATGATTGCTTTCCTACGCTGTTAACATAACATTTGACTATGCCACAAGCCGTAACTTTCAATTGGTTATTTATTTACAGGGGAGTAACACACAAGAAGATAATTGTATCTAGTTTGCTGCTTCTTCGCCTGTTCCACCAAAGCCTTCCATACATGAAATCCAACATCAGAGAACTGGCAGCTGATAACACCGACAAGGCAGCATTTGAAAAGGTACTGCTAAGTTTTATTCAGCAGGGAATTTAGTACGAGTACAATAAAACGAGTATTGCTTGTCATTTTGAAGTCACAGCTCCAAGCCTAGGAATTTTAAAATGCACTGATGGTATTGCCATCTTAAGAGCTCAGATCGCATCCGTTTTGGCGTGTCATTGGAATAATTTTAATTGGTAATACATCAGCCAAGAGGAAAACCAACAAAGAGTTCTAAAAAACTAAAATAGCGATGATCTTGCTGCAGAGCAAATATATTTGTTCTTACTATTAGTTTAGCATTCTGCGTTTCACGTATTTTCACGTATGTTGTGTAGAGGATTTTCATTGGCCCACAGTTACGTGTTATATATTTTTTTTCACAGCAACAAGAACTGTCTTCCAAAGTTTTTGCTCATTTGTGTGAGGTTGTGGATGATAACAAGCAGTTTTATGATGACAAGATTCATCAGATTTCAAAGCTGATTGTCTTAGAAGGTAAAAAAAGCTGGCAAAACAGCCAAACGTTTATTTGTATAACATCTATTTCTTACAGTCTACATCGTTTTACTTCAAACTAGGTTCACTTCGTTATTATGGTTAGTTTATTATTTGCAACCATTTTGGCGTAATGGACTACAAGGTAGTTCCTCTTTTTCTTAGTCCGTCGAGCGAGATCGCAAATAAGCCGCGAGGAAAAAATGGTGGGAATTATAAACTTCGCTGCTGATAGAACCCAATTTTTGTGACAGCTTTTCCCATACGGTTTCAAACACATATAAGGAAATGATGTTACTCAAAATTTTGCCAGTGCCCTGGGGAGAAGGTTGTTGTGCAGCAGGTCCCTCGCAAGCCCTACTGTTCTGTTATTGTTTTAGGGCTAGAGGCATTGTTTCTTCTCTTGTCCTTAAATAATTATAAGAGTATCAAGTCATTCATGTGAGACCTTAAACGAGAGCTGTCTATACCCAACACGCTTTATTCAATTGTGACAAGAGCTTCATTTCGAAATTTCTTTCTTTGTAGCATCTTGTAATTTTCTGGTTTCTACAATATTTCCAGTATGGAAATAATACTATTTAAAGATCGCCCTGAATCTTTTTTCTTGTAGGAGCAGAGATTTTCTTCCCAGACTCACAGACAAGACGAAGTCATCTACTCTCCATGGTGGATCAAGTGATGGAGGAAAAGAAAGCAGTGTCTCTGGGTCTGACATTTGAGTCGCTTTGTAGATTCTTCAGCAACAAAGATGCCAGTGGTCTTCTTGGACTTCCCAGTGCTGTGACAGAGGCAAGTTTACCTGACTATGGTCACGCATTGTCAAGTATTTGTAGACTACATGTATAGTAGTATTACAAAGCCTTTAAAATTTAGAGCCTCGGAGAGTTTTGTACAGGCCTAATTAGCGTTTATTCATCATTTCACAAATTGTGAAGGTGTAATCTATTTGTTACCGATATCTTACGATATGCATAGTTTGCTCTTCTTTTGGAAGTACGCTCAATAAAATTTGTTAACATCCCCCCAAACCCTTTGCCTGAATTCCCGCCATTACAATATGTAATATGTACTTTGTTGTAGTCTATGAATCAAGAAAACGGGTGAAAAAATGGCTCCAGTATCGAATTTCTGTACAACCACAGGTGTCTTAGCTATAAGAATGCGGGACAATTAAAATATGTTATTCTTATTTCCCAAACGCTACGTTGTGAATACTTATTCAGTTTTATTTATTGAAGAATTGTTGTGTTGCAGGATGGTTTTGACTGCGGGCCTGTTCTTGGTGTCATGACAACACTGCTGTCTGTAGCATTTCAAGAGGTATGCTTAATGCTAATCAGAATGTTTATGTCATCTTTATAGTGTCTTCCACATTTAGTCTAAATTAATGTCTGCTATTTTATATTTAGTGCGTCACTTGTTTGGCAGCAACTGATGAAAGTCACAGTGATTCGACATCTAACCTTGTTCAGTTGCTGTGTGCGATGCAAAGAAGTCTTCTTACGTGGTGCAGTACACAAATCAAAAGTGGAACCTCATTTGGGCAGAATGTTGCAACGTCTCTAGTAATAGAATGTAAGTTTGTGATAGTTACTGTATCTCTCAGTTACTACGCGCGCTATGATTGGTCAATTTAGAGGGCCGGATTCAACTGTAAGGCTCGCTAGAATTTAGTCCCGTATTTGTTGCCAAAATGTTGCCTGAATTATTGCCATATGTTCTCAAATTTTATAGCAAGTAAAAGTTTAATTTTTCGTTTACTTAAAAATGTGTGTTAAAACGTGTTGAAGATTTAACAACGATTTCAAATTGACTCGTGCGTCAAAAATTTGAAACCGTTTCGCGTGAATAGAAATCGTTCCCGAACCCGTCAGGCACATTTATATAATAAATGTTTTTCCAGCCTCGGATCCTTGTTTTTCCCCTTCGATTTCTCGCCCGCGCGCATTAATCGAAGGGGAAAAATCGGTCTGTAACTTACAGTACGGACCTCACTCTTGGCATGTAAGTGGTATTTACAGTCGAGTTATGTGCAATAATGTTGTGATATACTTTGGTTTTAAAGTGGTTTGATTAAAATTTGATAATTCAGCTGCCCTAATAGACGCTTAGTATAAATCGTAGTCAGACCTCAGTCTTAACATGAAATCATGTTATGTTTGATTCCTGTCATTTTTGAGTATTTTCTTGTTGTTGCAGACGTTGCTATTCTCGCCAACAAGGTGGTCTTGTCACTTCAGGCGGTAAATGATGCAGAAGACCAACTGACCGTGTTTGACAGACTTGAGCATTCATATGTGTCAGCAGCGATGAGGCAGCTGGTATGTTGGTTTTCGAATTGTGCTGTTCACCTCTGCTTCTGTAAAGTAGCCGCCAGCTTTTCCTGCCTTATAAAGAGTCCTAGAAATAAGAATACCATAAAATATACACTTGGATATTATCAGGCAACCCGTGTCTGACTGTAATTGTGCTTGCGTTGCCTGCGTTTGCCCACGTTGGTCGAAGTGGTCTTGTCGTGTTCACTACAGTTTGTTTCTTCATTGTAAACACTTTGCTTCATTCATAACTAATGGAGACCGAAGGCCTGCTGGTTTAGCCTCACTCGAGTAAGATGACTAAGCCAAGGTCGACTTGTGACAAGTCTTCACCTTTTTAACCCGAATCCTGGTTCTAGTTTTAATATTTTTCGTATAACTTACTAACACGCTGTGTTGTGTTTGCTGCAGGTTCTCTTCCTTAACTTGTTTACAAATGTGGATTCCATTTGTATGCCAGTGCTCAGAAGCCTTCAGCCAGTGACTTTGGAGTTAAAGAAATTTTCAAACAAATATCCAGAGCTTTTCTTTAAAGTAAGAGTCATTTAAAGTGTTAGCGGCAGTTTTGAAAGAGACTGGGATTTCTCAAACAGTTGTACTAAAGCAGATTTACTACACACATTATGATCAAAGTTTTCAAATGATATGCATGGTGTAACTGTATTGACTCCCAAACATTGGTCTACATGGCATTATTTTGAGACTAAGTACAAATTTCCAAGCGGAGTTCTTTGAAGTACTGAATTTTCGTGGTCGAAAGATGTGAAAAATATGGCTTTAACTACATAATGCGTTGTGCAAGTTGAATCAGTTGTCAGTTGTGTCAGTTGAGTCAACATATTTTGTTCTCAGATTGATTCTGAAGAGTGGAGTAAGACACAGGGACAGACTGTACTGAGAACATGGGAGGTGGAGTCTGCGCATAATTACGAGAACAATCAGGACATCAAAATGGTAAACTCAACAAACGTCTTGTTAAATTACGTTTTCCTTTTACTCTGGCCACTGACCACAGTTTCAATATCCTAACCTGTATCTAAGCAAACAAATATTGTTGTTTTCACTCGAAAAAGTAAATAATTTCTTGTCGTTTATCACTGTAGGGCGATTCACTTTCATTTCTGCTACCTTTTCAGCACCGCTTAACGTACGGACAAACGCGTCCCACGTTTCAACGCAGCATATTATAACAATGATACACGCGCATGTTGCAATAGTTTGGTGTCCCTGTTGCATCATGATGCAACGTTTTACAACAGGATGGCCACATGGTGGCAAAAAGTGTGGCACTGTTTTGTGCTCGTACTAACGTTGCAAGATGCTGCGTGCGTTTGGTCGGGTCAAGGAAATTGTCGAGTAAAGGTATATGAACTCTATACAACTCCCGTCTCTTTCAGGTTTTTAACTGCCCCGGTTGTTCTGAATTTACTGTTGAGTTTGATCCACGCTGTGAAACTGAAAGAAGGTATTGTTATCTTTTGCCTTTGTCAGTAGCCAGCAAATGCGCTTGGTGGCATGTATAAACCTTTATGTTGAACCTGAAACGGCCCGCGTTCAACTATCCCAGCGTGTTCCATGTTTATGAGTAGTCGAGCTAAACATTCATTGCTCATTTCGTTCACACCCAATAAACTTAACAAGGTAAAACCTGTTTGATTAAACTATGGTTGGAAGCTGGTTTGAAATTTGTCTTCTCAAACTGGCTGCAAAGCTTAATCGGCAAATTGGAAAAACCTAAACCTGATTCATTTGAAGTAGTTTAGTTGGTG
>CM042751.1:27125229-27130982 GCA_022496165.2 Catalaphyllia jardinei | reverse complement strand
TCAAGGGTGATCTCTAATCAGGCGAGACCTTGTAAGAGCTGCGAGGTGACCCAAATGTAATGTCTAATGACAAGGTGTTTGAGACCGTATAACGTCAACCCAGTCAAAGAAAGCTAATTTGATTTCTGGTACCTTAAATAAAGCTTTTGAGGTCTCAACATTCTCAGGTGGGATTTTGTCTGGATAATTTCTGGTTGCTGGACTAATATAGCAACACTCCGCCCAGTTGTTCAGCTGATCCGTTTACATATAGCTAAACGAATTGTACACAAAATGGCACTGTGAAAATATCAATGGCTCATTTCCCTTCAGGTGTCGTGAGAAGGCTCCTGGGCCATTTATTGGAGGTCCTCTGGTAGACAAAGCTGTACACTCTGTCTTTGCTGCCCTTATTTGGCACTCGCAGGAGCTGAGGGACCAGCTTGTACTGTTTGGTAAGTGGACGTACCTGTACTTTGTTTTCTACTTACACTAATAATATGGTAGAAGGCATTTAATTCAAGCCATTGTTAAATAGTTGGAAGCATTACCTTTTGGCAATGTTATTCTTTATCGTCTTTCGCATTAGACTTTGTGTCATATCCAGTTGCAGTATGCCGTTAGATGATACATATGTATTCTTTTTGGTTTTTCAGCCAACAACACGCCCCCAGAAGCTGTCCCAGAAGGCGTTCAAGATGCGTATTTAACGGCCGAGTCTCTCAGACGTGGCTTGGTATGTGCTATTAACTACATTTTCATATCCTGTAGTTCCTTATTTTTGCTGGAGGTCAAGACTGTAGATTTGAGACAGTAACTTTGTAATACTTGTTTTGTGTGTTAATTCTCGGATTATCTCCCATCTGGGCTCGTTTTCCGCTTATGTCCCAGTCACAATTAAAATATAAAACACGAAAGACCTTGTTTGACCACTTTTTTAACGCCTAGAAGAGATGCGACACGTAGTGCAGTACTTTTCAGTAACGGATCTGGAGGTGTTTGGAAATGTGATCAAAAACTGTCTTGAGTGTTTGATATATCTTCTCAATCAAAACTAAAACTGAGGAGAAAACGGAGATAAAAGGTCATAAAAATTTATGCTAAATAAGATCAGATATCAAATGTCGTGATTCCATTTGTTTAAACTTGATGGATGATTAATTAATGAGTTTGAGAAGTACATATTATTACATATTACTTAGTTTATTTAGCAAGTTATTTCAACACCATCAAGTTGATATTAAATAGAAGGTAGAATTCATACAACACTTCAACTTACAGGCAACTCTTTGTTATAAATTTCAAGGTTGATCGTCGCCAGCGTTTGATTCTGCAAGCTGAAGAGGAATCTAACCAGGAGAGCAGCTCTTCCCAAAAAATCAACCCAGACACACCCGGTATGTACAAAACACAGTGCGAAGCTGCTACCATGATCTTCTGATCAATGTTAACCCTTTGACTCCTGAGCACGCATATCCGCGTACTTAATGATCGCGCTTTTTGTACCACGTGTGATATCATCAATTTAAATGTTTCCAGGTATTCTTGGTAAGCAGATGGTAGAGCTAGAATAGATCTATTCGCACAACAGTGGGTTTTGGATTTCGATGGCGTTTTGACGTAGCAAATTGAAAAACAACGTTGTCAGTTTTGGGGCAAAATGGCGATAAAATGGCCAACTCTACCTATAATTGATCAAGAGACCTCCTATCTCCGGGCTTTGCCCATAACTAACACCCAACCAGAGCGGCAAGACAGGAAATTCGGAGCGGACAAAGAATTGATTTAACTGGGTTAATAAAATGTACTTCATTTCACATTTCACGCCAAATCAATTTAAAAGTCAGCATTCGAGCCAGGTCGCCCCATCATGCCGGCGCTTACCCCCTGTTTACGTAGCACTGGGAGTATTTCTACTACCCCTTGGAAGGGCTGCTAGTGCATTGGAGGGTCCCACCCCCCTCACCCCCAGCGTGAGGGAACTTAAGCACGCACGTTTTTGAGGCGCGGACGGCAACCGGAAGTGAGCTATTTTCACTTTTAATTTGCTCTCACACAACTACATTCACATTGCTAAGTATCTTTTCTCCATTAGAGATTAGTAGTATAAAAATCTGGGGGGCAGTACTTTCCTAGCACGCGAAATGTTCTCTTCCGTTAGCCGTCCGCGTCTCAAAAACGCGCGTAAGCTCCTTATTATTAAAGGGTGCTTTCCATTATGCCAAACTGACCCATCAGAGATCTCTTGGAATACCTAACTGGGCCAACCAATAGAAATGGCTCTTGTCATTTTAAATTCTTTTACAAAATTCCCTAATTAGGGCAAAGAGCCGGTTTGTCAAAAATGGAACGGCGAATTACCGCAATATGTGGACCACCTCCAGAGGTGATCCCGAAAATTCCGGTCAGAAGAAACCGAAACGGACCTTTCCATTTGAATTCCGACCGAAATTTCCGGAATCTTTGGCATAATGAAAAGCACCTAAATTCTCCGGTCGGGGCTCGAACCAGGACCGCTCGATCCTGAGGCGAGCGCGCTAACCACAAGGTCACCTTCCATCTCAAGCTAATAATTTGGCTTCTATTTTTTTTTCCGTTTTTAAAAAGCATGTTACAGCAATGTGTTATTTTTGGTTTTAGTGATCGCCTGTAAAGAAAAGGCACAGTTTCTTCTCAAGTTTGCTGGGTTGCAGAGAATCACTGACAAAAGCCCAGAGGTACAATTGCTGTTGGCTAAATAAAATACAAGCATGATTAATATTTGCTATCAGTGACAACTGTTTTACAAACACGTGTAGATGTTTTTTAGTTCTATTGTTTTATACAATAACCAAATCAATGCGCGCGCTCTGATTGGTCAATCAGCTGTGGGTTATTGTGCCGGTAAACCCACGGAAAAATCGCGTGTCTTCTGAATTATTATATAAAAGCAATAGACCACAAGTTTTCTATGGGTTATAGGCTGATAAACCACTTGGGATGTTGGTAGAACACTCGAAGAATTCGTAAACCACTCGCCTGTGGCTCGTGGTTTACAAATTTTTCTCGTTTTCTACCAACATCCCGCGTGGTTTATCAGCTTATAACCCACAGAAACTTGTGGTCTATTGCTTAAATAAACTGGATCATTGAGTAATGCATTTCAAGAGTTTCGTTGGCTTGGCCATTATGGTAGATAAGCAATTATTATTCAACTTTCATACATTGTAGAGATTCCGTTTTCCTGATTGGCTGATTTTTACCACGTGATACTGGGTTGTGACGAAACAACCTCCTAACGTCATTATCGTGGTGTAATAGCCGTGGTGTAAATTTAACACACCACTGTCGGCTAACTCACACTTTGACGATTTTTTTGCAGTGTATTCATACAATTTGAATAATAAAAATGTTAACGCACTCATTGCTCGCGAATTATCGGGATTAACTTGCACTCGTTCACTTACAATGAACGAGGAATTTCTATCGAAATTTCTATTTCTATTGAAATTTCGAGTTCATTGTTAGTGAACGAGTGCAAGTAAATCCCGATAATTCATGAGCAACGAGTGTGTTAACCTTCAATTATACCATGCTCTACAAATATGGCAAGCTTAGCAGGGTCGGAAATTGCGCTTTTCTGGTCGCCAATGCGACTAAAAATTTTGCATTGGCGACCAGAATTTCACAGCTGGTTGCCACATTTTCCCATTTGGCGCCTGAAAAAAAGGTCAGTCGCCAGTTGGCGCCTGCCTAAAAAAGTTAATTTCCGACCCTGAACTTAGGCGTAATTTTTTGGGCGGTTTTTGTTTTATTTTTCTTCCGTATATTTTGGGGCGTTTTTAATAAAACAATAATTCCACTCGCCCTTGTTGGATATGAAATGAGGTGATTATAGCGCCTCATTGGCTATCTATCGTCTCATATCCATATCTCATATCCTTTTGTGGAATGATAATTGTTAATTAGCAGCTACAGGACGGTTAGTAAGTGATGCTCTCTTTTGTAATTTGACGTTCGTTATTCTAGGGAAGAGAAAACAGACGGTCCAAGTGGTTGAGCAGGAAGTCATCTTGGCAGAGGACTTCTACAGAGCATAGTGGGAATCTTCTGTTAGGACCCAGACAGGTTAGATATCCCTCTTCTTTTATTGATATATGCTAGGTTGGATCTGTGCATTTTAAATATCAGTTTGTTGCTTGGCTACTGGGCGCTTGGCTGAAAGCTTCCAAACTAAAAAGTCACGCTATTATTGTAGTTAATAAGTACCTCTCGATTATATAGCCTAACATGGATATATTTAAAGGGAGTTTTTTTAAAAGAGAATTCTTTCCAACGACTTAGTAATTTCTGCACATATGAAACTCCTGAATTCAGAGGATTTACGAGTATTGCATTAAATAGCGTCATTTACATCCCTTAAAGTATTTTTTTGCATGTACTTCATGGCGTGTTGGATATCATCACCTTGCACTCCGTCAAATGTTGAATTTTTTTTGCCCCCAATGATATCTTGGGTTTAATAAAATGTAGCGTATTTCTTTATATTTTCGACAGAGAACGTTGTCACTTGAAGAGATCAAGACTATTGACAAACACCCAGCATTTAAACTGATCCTTGACTTTGTGACAAATGATTCTTATTCTCATGAAAGGTAATTGAACGGGTTTGGGAATGTTTCTTCAAGTCAGCTGCGTACTCAGTACATTGTCAATAGATGGTTATTGTTAGTAGTGGAGTGAAAGCGAAGTGTTTTGAGGGGAATTTCGCAAATCTCAGCCGGTACCAGTGGCATATAAACCACTCAGAGCTCGTTGTAATGAGATGGCGCAAAAAAAAATTGTTGGTTTCACGTTAGGGCCTTAAAATTGCTTTGATCGCGTAAGCCACGTACAAGGTATCTATGGCTATTGTAAGGTTTCTGTGAGCATGTACAACTCGTCATGACATTTTCTAAAAACAAGCTGTCACCTCGTCACTTTAGCAAAAGAGCAAAAACCAACATTTATAAAACCAAGGCGATTATTTGGGGATATTTGCTTTGATAAGGGAAATAGATTGTAATATACTTTTCTCTTTTAACAAGGATCCAAGCCCTCTTGCAGCAGAGAGTGAAACATGCGAACGCTGTCGCTGATATTTACCTCTTTGCTGCCGAGTTTCTACGCATTTCGTCTGAAACCGATCTTGTCCAGGTATTGTTGTAATAAAAATATTACTATCAAAATGCAGGTAGATGCATCTCTACCGCAGTTATCCGTTGTTTTATTTACTTCTGTATTTTCTAAACAAACGTTTTGAAGCCTTGCATATGGTGTCAGATTTATTATATGTTACAATGCCAGAATAGAATTCTAACCAAAGGATGAGTGTTTCGTTTATCGCTTTATTTATCTATGTTATTTTTACTACACAGGCTCCAGCTGTTCTTTTCCTACAGCAGTTTCTGGCATCTCAAAAGTTCTTTCCAAGGTAACATCACTTGTTAGTTGATAAGGTTTCTTAGTGTTGCCCAAATCAACGCCAAGTCCCAGTGTGCGAGTTTTTACCTTGTATATATTGGGGAAGCCTTGTTTGCACTATTTGCCTCATTATCATAAGCAATTCAGTTTCTAATGGAGCTACAAATAAATCAGTTCTGAATATTGAAAGGTCATAGTACGATAAACTCTGCCAATGAATATGAACCTGATGTATTGAATACTTTTTGTGCAACGCGGATTTAAAAACTCAAAATTTTACAAAGAATGTATGAGCTCGTGCATTGGCGCTTTTGCCACCCAGAAATTTTGCA
>CM042751.1:27112729-27122729 GCA_022496165.2 Catalaphyllia jardinei | reverse complement strand
TCAAACCAATAAGAATCGGAGAACATTTAGAGGTGACCTATAATCTAACATATCTGTTTTTAATTTAAGGCCAAGTTCTGCGGCGTTTGAGTGTCTACGAGCTTTTGTCCTACATCTTCTTGACACCGAATGGAAGGTTTGTGACATTCAGATTCCACTGAGAAGTTAGATTTCTACTGATAGAAATGTTAAGTCAAACTTGAGATTAATTGTTTGGTATCTTTGCTTGGTAGGGTTATGATCATACGTTTGTTCTAGATGTTCATCTTCCTGAGTTTCTGCTTGATACAGCAAAAGGTAGTCGACGTTTTCGTTATTTCAGCCTTCATTAGAAGCCGCATTATGATGATAACGGTGATGATGACCATAATAATAATATAATAATATTAATAATATTAATTATACATGATAACCCCGTCAGTGCATGTAATTAACACTGGTATCAAAGGAGGTCCTGTTATCAGAGTACATAAGAAAAATAAAAATTCAAAAGATTATCCCCAAGTGTCGTTCATTAAACTTTTTACTTGAAAGAAAACTCAAGAGACACCGTTTATTCTTTACCCATTCAACAATTGAAAGTATTGGTAGCTTACTCATACAAGCCATGTTGTTCTGTAAATAAAGAGATGCAGGATAGCTAGAGAGCTCTTTAAAACAACATGAAAGTGGCTTGATAACGAAAAACATTGTTTTTCCCTTGTTTTAGTCTCGCAGATGTTGTAAAAATACGACGTGTAGAGGAGTATTTTTGACCAGCTTCGAGGTGTTTGGAAGGTGAAACACTGTCTTGAGTGTTTGATATTTCTTCACAATCGAAAACGGAGAAATACTAATTTACTAATTGAGATGAGATATCCAGTACTCAGTACCGTCACTGTCATGGTTTCTTTTATTGTTACTTGATGAATTATTAATGAGTTTGAGATAGTATGTCCCAACTTGTCTCTTAGCGACCGCAGTGAATCCCAATAAAGATGAGAAGGACATGAGTGAGCAGCAAGAACTGGATCACTATGAAGAAGGCAATACCTGGTTGGAGGAAGCTAAGCGGGACATGACCTGGGTCTACCGCCTGCAAAATGAAGCACAGACGATGGAGGAACGGCGGGTTAGTTAGCTCTTGGTAGTAACACTTCTTAAGTGATGCTGGTTGTCCTTTGAGCCCGGAGGGGGGGGGGGGGGGTACTAAAAAACGTTTAATACGGGGAGGCTCCGCCCCGAGGTCCAACCCCTTACCCTTTTAAATACCATTTTGGCAGATAAGGTACCCCTTTTATATACCTTTTATTGCAAAATGCTACCCCTTTCAGATACCTACTTTAGGAAGTCTTGTTCTCATTTTCATGTAGTGCTTAATAAATATACTGACAAAGCCATAAGTGGCGTCTACTGGAAATATTATAATTAAAGGCCCTTGTAAATACCTAACTGACCGATTTCGCTACCCTTGTATATACCTCATCTTGTGAAATCCCCAGCCTTTTATATACCTGAAGTGTGAAAAAGGTACCCCTTTCGGGCGGAGCCTCCCCGTATAGGCCATTATAGGGAGTACCTCCCGGGGGGGGGGGGGGGGCCTTTAAACGAGTCAGCTTACCCCTTGATGAGTTGTAGTTGAATTGACAAGCCAAAGTCTTAGAAGAGTGAGGATGGAAGACGAGATGCGTGTCAGTGTGATTAACACCAACAAGTAGTGATTAACTAAGAAAAAACGCCTCATGAGCTCTGAGCAGCGGCGAAGAGAAGATTGTAGAATGTTAATAGATCGTACGACCCTGAACCGTCTTTTTGAACGCGAATACTGAAAGCCATAGATCCAGTGCAAAAATGGCTACCTTTAAATTATTCTTTTGTTCGTATTCAAAACAGCCTCACTAACCTCGTTCGGGATAATAAATTCTTAACAATTTTTGTCTCAAAAGCGAGGTTAGTGAGGCTATTTTAAATGCGAACAAAAGAATAATGTAAAGGCAGCCATGTTTGCATAGGGTCTATAGTTATGTTAAAAATTAAGAAATCAATATTGATCAAGACTTTGAATACGGAAAGATTTTAACTAATACTTCACTGGCAGAACTGTTTTAAGATAATTAATTTACTGGAACTACGCCAAAATTAGCCCATCTAGTTTAGTCTAGCCTAAATTTGTCAAGTTCGTTGCTTTCAATCCGGGATCCGTGTTTAAATCTTCTCTATCCGTATTCATGTTTGTTCCTTTAAGGTTCATTATTTTTCTATCTTAGTAAACTGTTATTTTCAGGTTTCCTCCAATCCAAAGTTAATTTTTTTCACGAGAACACTAACTCAAAATATATTGTTTTTCTTTTCTTCATCTTATCTAGCGAATGCATTTATTCGTGGCACGGTTCTCGGACATTCTTGATGTGTCGATAACATGCAATGGTTGTGATGTTAACCTGTCGGGCAGGCGATACCGGTGTCTCGACTGTTTGGATGTTGACTTGTGCAATACCTGTTACACGTGTGAGTATGAAATTACCTCTTCCAACTTTAATTCTGAGAAGTAAGCGAATTTTACTCATTCTATTGTATCTACACACACAGAGTTAGAACAACCGCGAAATCGTCCTGTCGACCGGCTTTTTCTTAGACTGCGAGCACTCTCTCTTTTACTTGAAAATCAACGGGGATGAACGCAAACGAACAGAGGCGAGCGGGGGTTAACGCATTCAATAGCGCTCGCCCATCCTCCTGGTTCGCGTTCTTCCCTCGCCGAACATCGAGCTGAAGAGACACTACTCGCATTCTAGGTTTTTCTTTAGGAAAAATGTCTGTAGAAAATACACTTCTTTTAACGTGACAGAAAGTGACTTTTTTAAAGGACAAGTTTCTTGTGTGATTTCATACCTTATTTCATGTACACATTCGCTTACGACTTGTAGTATCTTTGGTGTTTTCAGTTGTTTCCTCTTGTTGTTGACTTGTGTTCTTTTTGGAAGTTTTTTAATTCTTTTGTTTTGGTACAGCCGGTGCGAAGCCTGATGGGCACTTGGAAAGTCACAATGTCATTGATATGAGGTCAGTGATGAGAACAAAACTGTCTGTAAATCCTGGCGATTTATCTGTGAAATTCTTTTTAAAAATACGGAGCATGGGTTGTCATACTTTTGGTTCATCTTTTTTTCTCAAAAACCCTTTAGTACTTGAGCTTGTCTTGAAAGCCATTAGATTTTACTTGTTATCTTAGATTTTACTTGTTATCTTATCTTATGTGTAAAATTCTTCGCCGCATTTTGGTGTGTTCAGTTGAAACTGTTCTCAGTTTTGCTTACTTCTCCAAAAAACTGTTCAAACTCTAATTTCCCTTAAGGAGACTGTATTACTAGAAGAGAACAACATTTCTTTGCAGCATAAGGCTGGTGCGATGAATCCAGTCATGGTTTCGTGTGATATACACTTGCCTGCATTAGATGAACGTTTACAGGTGTAATTGTGTTTGATATTCACTTGTTCAGGTTCAAGTGTGATGGGTGTGAGAGTTTTATAGTTGGTACGCGGTTTCACTGCAACGAGTGTGAGGACTTTGACTTGTGTATTGGATGCCATTCATTTGGCAAGTTCCCAGAAAAGTAAGTCGCCATCATCGTCATGTCAGTATCATAAATGAAAAATAAAAGCTCATATAATAACAAGAAACAATTTTGATAGTGCAAGGTAAGGTAAAAAGGCAAAGGCTCCATACGAGCGTAGTGGCCCATCAGGTCGGTTATCTCTGGTTTCTGCAGCATGAAGCGAGAAGGAATATTTCTACTCCTCTGGATGGGATGTTAGTCCATCACAGAGTTACACCTAGCAGAAAATTCACCGGTTCACATTTATGCACCTGGGTGGGGAGAGCTAGTCGCTATGAAAGTTAAGCGTCTTGCCCAAAAACACAACACAATGTACCCAGCCAGGGCTCGAACCCGGACCGCTCGATCCGGAGACGAGCGCACTAACCATGAGATCACCGCATCTCCCACATGCGAGGAAGATCTCCAAAAGAACATGAGGCTTATTGCGGAGGCCGCATCAGTTGGTAATGACAACGTGCGGTGTATTACTGACTTTATCAGACTTCATCAAATTGAGGTTCTGATTGAAAAAAAAGGAAAAAACCAAAGTCCAACCCCCCCCCCCTGTTTTCTGCAGTATTAATGTCAAAATAGCTTTGCCTTCTTCCTGAGTTAAAAACTTATATACGGTATGACATCTTTCCAGATGACTCACTTTGTCTTTAACTCTTCTTTTAGACACTCTGCGTCCCACAAAATTACTAAATTTCCACTAAAGACAGGTGAGACGAAGAATTAAGGTTCTTCAACTATTTTTATTTCCATGACTCAAAGTTGCATACATCGTGAGGTAGTGCAGTGAAATGATTTTTTATCGTTCAGTCTTTCTGCTCAATCTTGGATACAGAATAGGATGGATACAGAATAGGATTTACTTATCCTCTTATTTTCTTGAAAACTAACTCACAATGAAGTGCATACCCTGCTCTCGTTGCTTTCTTGTATCAGGGAATACCATCACTAGATTGCTAACTTGTTGTAACTTCTGTATGGCATAATTTTATACCGTTACTGCGTAATCAGACATTTTTTTTTTACTTTGATTTTGGCTTTACAACGATGTGAGATTGGCGGAGTAGTCTATTTGGGAAGAAAATGGTGTGGTTTTTGTGTATCGTTCCAGCAAATGAATAATTGCGTTAATGTGTTTATACTAAGGTTCACTTCTAGACACGACCGCGAATGATCCAACCAGTCGTGTTCAAATGTACACACATCACCATGCCTGGCTGCAGTTTGCTGCTCTAGCTCTTACGCTGGCTAATTCTATTAACGAACCAAACAAGTCTGGTAAGCATTTGGCTATTTTCATACTTGATTCACTTTTATTTCACTGGGATACCATACACTGCTAAATGTTTTAAGATATACACTCGCCACTACATCATCTACATATTTGCTTCCGTGTTCACAATAAACATTAGCGGATGAGTGGAGGAGAATTTTCTCTGCTACTATGTATGTAATGCAAATTTATCTACTACTAGTTAGACAACAGGTAATCTTTATTTAACATCGGTAAAAAAATGTCAGCTTTGAAAATACCTCATACCTATTAATGAAAAATATTTAAATAAAAAAAGCTGATTTCCTCGAAAGCCCTGCCTTATGGATCTCCTTTGAATAGACGTTTGAATTGTCCAAGGGACTCTGCTTCCTTTACGTCACAACGAAGGCTCCAAAGAATGGCGCCACTACAGCTTAAGCTATTTTTGTAATAGTTTGTGCGCATAAATAGAACATTGATTTTATTCTCCGTAGAGACCCCCATTAGTTTATATGAAGTTTCTTTCTTCTTATCTTATCTATTTTTTGATTATCAGTCTTGGGCTCGGACTACTTGCGGACCGCTGGCCATCTTCACATGGAATGCCTTGGTCTCATCACCAAATGCTTAAGCCACGCCACGTGTCAACCAGAGACAGGTAAGCCAAATGTTATGTCGAATACTCCCGTCTATACCCTCCTGCCTTGTACAAAGCCCAAACGGTGAAGTTGAAAGTTCTTTTGTTGGTTGCCTCGCTGACTCACAAAATCTTTGCGTTACAAATTCCTCTGTTGTAAACCAATTGATCAAAACTCCCTGCTTAAAAATCTAATAAGTTAACTTTCCTTAATACCAAATGTTTTCGGTCCACACCATGCTTGAGGAATCAATCAAAGGTCACTTTAAATTTGTGTTTGAGGAAAACTGTGATGTCGTCGTTTTCGAAAAACTCCGTTTTCAAAATGTTTTCCGTCCACAATAAAACGCCGGCGTTTTCAAATTCCTCCGGTTTAAAGAGCGTTTACGGAAAGTTCCGTTTTCTCGGGGTGACTGATTAGTGTGGACGGTAGGCCTGACCTGACTACGTTTCCACATTTCTTCGCTGTGGCTTGGACGTGGCTACAGTCAGTTAGGAATCCTCTTGAAATCGCTTTGTGAACCCGGCTGTAATCTGTGAATAACTGCTAGGCAATTCCATAGGTGACAGTGGAACAGACAAAAGAGAATCCTCTGGGGAGGCTGCATTGTCAACTGCTGCGGCTCCGGAGTCTATCCCTGAAGGTGAGAGTACAGAAGAAGCAGAAGGAGAGGACGCAGTGACGCAAGATAAGGAGGCGAATACCTCAGAGGTAACTGAACCCAAAGACGTTCAGGAAACGGCTGCCGAAGAGGGAAAGGGTTCAGAAGAAAGCGCTCCTCAGACGGATAAAGAAACAAAGGAAGAAGATGATGTCAAAAGTGAAGAGTGTTCGTCTGGGATTAAAGTTAAAGGGACTGATAAAGAGCAAATTGCAGAAGCACGGAGCCCTGAAGACGTTGAAAAAGCGTTTGCTAGCAAAGCACAGGAAAGACTTTTAGGACTTCTTGGAGCAGTTCTTCCGCAGGATTCAAAGGTACAAATTAATAAGTCCTAGATGTATTCAGTTGAGCTTACAGATGTTCATTTGGCCGGTGGAGTTATACCATTATACGTCGTCATGCAAGACACTGCGCACAGCAGTGAAGCATAGTACAACATTTGTCTTCTTACTGCCACAGTCCAAAACACACTGAATGTTAGGATAATACATTTTTCTTTTGTCATCATAGATCAGTCACTGGTCAAGTTACTGCTCCGGAATGGAAGAATTCATATCTGATAAATTCCTTCCTACCTTGTTTAAAATTATCAGGTGCGAGCATTGTTGATTTAATAATATGCATAATAGCAGCCATCCTGACTTTCTATCCTTGTTTCAACAGGAATGGCGAATCTGATGACAAAACTAAAAGCCTTGCTCTTGGTATTCTTGGGAAATTTTTGCAGTGTACGAGCCCGAATGTGAGTGTGTACATTTGTTGTTTGTTTTCTTTTCCTCGTGGATTTAACGTATTTTAGGAAGCTTGTAGATAATGACACATATTGAGAACTGTTTTCTGTAAATTTGCCAAGTTCGTCATTGGTGTCCCTTTGCAATATTTTCCAACCTTAACCTTTTGTTAACTCCTTTTTAGATAATCATACTTTTCCAATTCTGGGGTTTGTCCACCTAACTAACACCCTTGCTATGAGATTTCTTTGTATTGGAACTTGATCTGTGTGAAATAAAGTATGTTGTTGTTGTTGATTGCTTGCTTATATTTTGCTGGCTAAAGATGAGAGAAACAAAAAGTACCTGTCTCTCAAAGAATGACAGCTTGTCTGCTCGTTTGGTTTCATTTCTGTTTTAACGTCCATTTGAGATTTGTCAGGGATATGACTAGCTCTATAATGTGTTCAGGTTTCCGATCGTGGAGTAGCGCCATATTACACATCACCTGTGAAGACAAAGAGCGAGAGCAGTGGTGAAGAGAGATCATCTGGCAAGGCAACAGTCGAGTTTCTCTTTCAGCTCGGAGCAGAATATCTTGCAAGGTTAGTAACCACTCAGCCAGACGGCGTTCAATAAAATGGTGTAAAATATCAGACACGAAATATACCGTGTTTAATCACATTTTTAAACACCGAGAAGAGAGTTGAAAATACGGTGCGCAGCGGAGTATTTTCCACGATTTTCTAGGTGTTTGTAAATGTGCTCAACCGCTGTCTTGAGTATTTGATATATCTTCACAATCGAAACTAAAACTAAGGGAAATGGGGAAATAAAACAATTAAAATATAAAACAATGCTAATTGAGGTCTGACATCCAAACAACGTCGTAGTCACTTGGTAAATTTGTGAAATTAAGGGTATATATAAGTCGTATTTATCGCTCGTTGCTTGTGTTTGCCACAGATCGGATCTTAACGCGTCCTCTGGAATGGCATCCACATTACAGCAACTCGCCAGCTCGTCTCAGTGGCATCCCAGTATAGCAGACCACGTGGGACTGTGTCTCGAACGATTGGCCCAACCTGCAGCCGAGGTATTGTTAATCTTTCTTCATAATTGCCTGTCTGCTGGGAAGCAGGTTTTACGGTGTTCCCTTTTTACTTTCTTTTTTTTCCTCTCTTGCCGTCTGTTATAACGAACCTTTTTTTTATCTTATGTAGTAAGCTGTTCACGCATGCTGAATATTTGTTCTCATCACTTAACCGATATTTTTCTGATTACGTTCCTTGTAGAATGTAGAATTGAGTGCTGTTTTTGGACTTCTTGTTTTCGCGAGATTTCCTGATGTAAGTATGAAGATCAGCATTAGGCGTGGGTGAGAACTGGTAACTAGTATGGTTGATGCGTGTAGCCTGGTTTCTATAATGGAATACAGCCGTGTTTTAGTCACGTGACACATGCCTTGTTATGATGCATGTTGGGTATTTTCAGGTTGTCCGGACAGGGTCTGTGGCGGAAATGAAGGATCTTAGCGGAGAGAAACGGAGAGTTGTGGTTATAAAGAATTATCCCGACAAAGGATCTGTCACTGTTATGGACGTCAAATCACGCAAGAGGAAAACGGTAATAACGAAGCCTTCTGTAATTTCTTCATTGTTCTTAAAAGGCCCCAGTTGTTTGTTTAGCTATCTATACAATTTGAGATAAATTAATCAGCTTCCAACCAATCAGAAGCGAGTATTTACGGTAGCAGTATTATTAAGGGAGTAATGGCGCGAGTAATTTCAAAATCGGACGAGCGCGAATCGTGACATGACCTAATGTTATTTCTGTGTTATGTACAGTGGAGGTTCGTGGCCTCATAGTGGGCTCGTCCCCAGATCGAGTGGTCCTGGTACGAGCCCTGGTCATGGACATTGTGTTGTGTTCTTGGGCAAGACACTTTACTCTCACAGTGCCTCTCTCAACCAAGGAATATAAATGTGTACCGGCGAATTTAATCCTGGCGGTAGCCCAGCAATGAACTAGCATGCCATCCAGGGGGAGTAGAAATATTCCTAGTTTTAATTTCGTTTTGTAGTGAAAGGAATACTTGAGCGTTAGTACAGGATCGCTTCATATGGCTAGCAAGTTTGCTAAGTAACCAAAACTTGTCTTGATTGGCAGGTCAAAGAACATCTCCTTGAAGAATCTCCAGCACTTAGTGAAACATTCGAGACTTCAAGATTTTCGGTTCTTCTAGACATTGTTGTAAAAATTCTTCAACTCCTAAAAGACAGTAAGTGTCAGTGCCTGTTAATATCAATTCTAATCATCGCTGACAGGAGGATGTGCTGTTTCTCTTGACGTTTGCTGAGCTAGGTGTGGATGAAAAACTGACGTCTATTAGTTTTTTACGATAACAAACTGTCAAATTGTCCGCTCTCGCTCGTTGCCGCATCGTATAAATTATAAATTCATATGTCTGTCCGCTTGTTGACGATAAAAATTAGCCAATAAGCGCGCGGGAATTTGTGTTGGTATCGTAAACATCGTAAAAAGATAAAATTGATAACTTTATTTATCTAGCGTCATTCCTTTGTTTACAGAGACTTGTGTAAAACTATGCAATCAGTAACAAAATCTATATGCAAAAGGCACAAGGCTTAAAAACTAAGCACAGCTCGAAAATGTTAACAATGTCTACAAAAACAGCGAGTAGCTGTCCGCAAATAGTTTAAAAGAGGTATGTTTTGATGCCGATTTTGAAGCTCACGAAAAATTTCGACGTGCATGAAATCCCTTTCTCTATAGGTTTTTGTGAAAGACCTCCGCTGATCTAAAAGTTCGTTGGTTAATGTTTGAAATTTCAAGTAATCCGCGCGACAGGCGTAAAGTTTGTTTTCTTTGCCCGTAGTTTCTTACTATGCTGGGTGCGAGGAAAAGTGCAATCTAACAATTATTTCTTGTTTCTTCTGAACAGAAAAAACCGTTCCAGTTGAGAGGATGTGGGTTCTGTATCTTGCGTTAAAAGGACTCCTGGGGAACGTAAAGGTACTGAAGAACTGTGCTTTCTTGAGACAATTGTACTTTACAATATTGAACATCTTTGCACATTTTTTGTGCCTTTCTCGTACATGCAACAGCCTAACAACATTGAAGGC
>CM042751.1:27085252-27087752 GCA_022496165.2 Catalaphyllia jardinei | reverse complement strand
TATTATATAATTTTTAAATAGCTTACCCTAATGGAAATGATATTAATCGCTCAAATGTTTACTGGCTTCTTACATGTAGATCGTTGCAGTAACTTAATAGAATGAAACTGACTGTAATAATTATACGGTCGATCTTTACAGTAGCATTGTTAAATTTGCTCCGGACAGCAATTTATGTTCGACGTGACCGTAAAGCCATTTGTGCATTTTCTACAAAACATTATTGTGGGAAAAAGCCACCTTGGGCTTTGAATTGCATAAAAAGTGAACTCACCTTTTTGCCAAAGAGATTTAAATCTTTTTCAATCTCATAATTCAAAGAGCTTGTAAAGTTGGCTGTGAGAACTGAAAATGCCACCATTCCTAGTAACATCCACAGAATACTATACAAGCGGGCGGGGATGGACTTCGGTGCTGTGTCTCCATAACTAAAACAGAAACTTGTACGGTTACAACTTACTTCGAATTCCGACTGATCTGGTTCTTATGAAAATTATAACTCCACAATTAAACGTAGCAAGGACTTCTACTTACCCAACAGTTGTCATAGTGACGAAAGCCCACCAAAAGCCTTGCCACGTTCCGCGGATAAAGGAAGAAGGGAAATCCTCGGGGTTCTTATGACGATCCTACATTGAACAAATGATCAGTTATTTTCTATTAAGGCCAAGTCTACGTAGGGTTAAGCGTCGTTGCTTCTGCAACAGGAAGGGACTGGGAGCCTATCACCCAGAATGCTATTGTGAAATAAGCGAATTTTAGAAGCCGATTTTGAAAGGAGTTTGAATGATTACTAGACACCTCTTCTCAAGAACTCGGGGTAAACCTAGCGCAAAAATGGTTTGCGTTTTCGTAATGGAGTGAAATGTATACCATGTTTCACAATTTACCACCATTTTCTTTGTATGTTGCTTCTTTTGTCTGGTGCCCGCTTTTCAAATTTCGCGTTGATTCGTATTAAAAATCCCGGATGTGTCGCGGAATTCTGGGCGATGCAGTAAGAGTATTTGTACTACTACTGTCTGAAGCAGCTCTCAGCATCGCATTAATTCGCTAGCATTTATCACCAAAAGTAGTACACTGCAGATGTAATAATTGTCGCACTTACCAATATCCAAATAAATATCCCGGATATTACTGTTAGAATGAGTGTCAAGCCTATGATTTGGCCGCCATTAATAAATGAAAGTCCAAGCTGCTTCAGCGGTTTCATCTGGTTTCTTTTAGCAACATAGGCTGGCCCTTTGGAGAGATGTACTTTGATCTCACAGGGATCGTTCGCATTCTTTTTAATCATGACTGGCATGGTAATAGTTACGTTTCCAGTGCTGTTGGATGGTAGAGGTGGAGCTTTTGCGAATTTTGTTCTTGCTCGTTTGAAGGAGATTTTTTCTGGTTTGATCATCCTGCGAAGCAGTTCGTACAGAAGGCCTGTGACAATATTTACAATACATAAGTCAAGTTAGAGAAAGATTAGGTTAGAGAAAGATTTAAACTGATTTAGAGAAGTTGATATGACTTCTCCTAAAAACCGACGGTCGCAGCCCCCTGGTCCTTGCTTGTCCTAAAGTACAGTTTTCTGGTTTCTTTATTGATTCAACAATACGTGTGTTTCAACCCGTTTGTAAAATATATTATTTCTGTCTGATAATCATCCTAAATGAATGCTATTTAACAATTGGATTGGGGGCCTCCATTATCAGTGAACTAATACTTAACCGGAGGCGCAGCTAGCCGAGGTTACAATCACTCCAGAAACCGGAAAATGACGAAGAAAAGTTTAATTGGCAAAATTTACTATCTAAGAAATTGCTGGCCAGAGCCGACAATTTTGTTCATCTTTAAGCTAAATGTTAACAACAATTTTTGTGGAATTGCGAGTTGAAAACAATGCTAAGTGATATTGTTATACCCCCCAACTCAAATACATTTCCTGATTGGAGGAGAACGTGTCAAGTGCCATTGGTCAAAACTCAATGACGCCCTAGGGCGAACAAAACTCAATGACGCCCTAGGGAAACAACACCTTGAACTTTGGACGCGCACGTGATCACGTCGTGCAACTTGAAACCGCGGGAAATTTGTGTACCGGCCGGTCTGATGTAAAAAGCCACTGAAGTAGGACGTTTCTCATTAGAGACAGCATTCATTATTCAAGAAAAGGAATTTATAGTCGCAAAAACATATCATGCAGATATTAACAAAATATGAACGTTTTGTGTCTCCAAGCTTGTGGTTTGGCGCCAAAAATGGGTTGCTCACGTTCGTCAACTCGCTCTCGATCGTCGTCGCCAGGTAGGAAAGTATTTGTGTAATTTAGAACAAAACATGCTGTTCCTGATCAAATCAAACTCAGAATGCTTGAGTTAAGCGTTACAAGAAGCCAAAGCAACTTTAGTACTGTCTATATTTTTTGTTAGCTGCGAAGAAAAAGACTGTTATCGTGATTTTTCGATAGAACAGGTTGGTTTTGGCAGTCGCTCAATTTTGCGAGCGCAGC
>CM042751.1:27057752-27075252 GCA_022496165.2 Catalaphyllia jardinei | reverse complement strand
TGGAGCTCTTCTAGTTTGGTTGTCGGTTAAGCAAGCAATAACTTGTCAGCAGAGATGGGCGGCACACTGACAAGAATGGGTGTCTCCAGCTGTATACGGTCGAATTAATCATTTGCAACACAGAAAACCGCAGACAGATTTTTGTGCTCCCAGTGTACAAAAGGAAAAGTTATGCAAATAATAACGTCATGGGCAACGACTCAATTTGGCACGAAATTTCAGCGCTAATTTAAAATTGTGGAATTACAATGAAAAAAAAAAAAAAATTGCCGTGCATGGCAAGGTTGGGCGATATTTCTCGATACAAAAATCAAGTCAAAACACTTGATTGTGGCCGTAATTTGTCACTCCTGACATTAAAAGGTAATGAAATGGTATACTTGTGAAATCAAAGTTAAAGTGAGATTTCTTCAGAAATAACTTCAGTTAGGTTTTCTCAAAATTCTAATTATTCCCCTCGGAAAATTTTTGGAATTTTGCCAAATTATTTCCTAGTTTCACAAAGAGATAGCCTTCAGCTAAGTGTTTCTACCCACGTTAAATAAAAAATATGTATGTATGATATATATTAATAGATATATTTATTAATATTGAATGACTCACAGTGTCAAGGCATGCAGATTCATAGAATCGAATAATTGAGATACTACGCACGTTCTCATTGGTTGATAGGTGTATTAAAGGCGGGGGTACTGCACCTGAAGGTTGTTTTGACATCACTTAACACGGCCTTTCTGCCAATATCTCGGTCAAGTTTTAAGCAACGCTAAATCTCTCTGGCTATTCCCATAACCACCGTTTAGCGGTTTTGTGTAAATGCTTGGCTGATTTTTGGAAATTTTGGGAAAGAGATAGTATTTTTTTTTCTCAAAGAATAGGTTAAATTGAGGAAAATACGAAATATTGAAGATTTGATGGATTTGGAAAATTGAAATTTGAAGTGAAGAATTAGTAGACGGATACCAAACAGTCCCCTACCAACCTGGGGCTCTCATTTGGGGTGGCCAACTATCTGATAGTGCTTCCAACCTATTTTAATCCTAATAATTCCCTTTTAATTATACTTCACATTTCACTCCTATTCAGGTATACCCCCGCCTTAAATGAGAGTATGCAAACACGGTTGTGACGTTTTAGATTCGCTGGTATTTTTGAGAATTATACTATAAAAGCAAACTCCAGAGAGCACTTTTTCCATGTTTTACATAGTTTCGTCTAAACATTCAGGGAGGGGGGAAGGGGACTGGGTGATTTTCTCGAAAGTTTAGCAAACCCTCGACTCACGTCTCGGGTTTGCACAACTCGAATTCCCCCCCCCCCCCCCCCCCCCCTCCCCCTTTGTGTTTAGATGAGACTGTAAACACGAAAAAAGTCCTCTATTGCCCTATTGTCAAGTAGAGGTAGAATAAAGGACTGTTTTAGAACCTGTGAAATCGTTATGTCGTCAAGATGATACCAGCAACTACAGCTTGAATTACCTTAAAATCAAGGGTTTTTTTTTGGTGCTTTTTAGGGATAAATAGTTTTTCTCAAATGATTGTCCTGAAAGTGTCAGTCGGAACCATATTAGAATTTATTGATATATCAAACGTGACCTATTCCATGCAGGCCATTCATTTAGCACTGACTTCCTTTTCGAGATTTCCTTGCATGCACGTTGGATTACATCGATCGTAACTGCTGCAAATGAGTAAAGTTAACCGTGAAAAGGACAGTTGAACCACACTTTTTGATTCTTATTAGTGACTCTATTCCAGAGTGCTGCGTCATAACGTTGCAGAGCAACCACGCCTTCATTCGTCACCAGATCCTTGTGGGTTTTGTAATGTGTTGTCAGCGTAGAGTGTCGATTGAATGCTTTTTCACAAATCTGGCATTTAAAGGGTCGCTGGTTGGTGTGGATGATCTTGTGTCGACACAGCGTGCTGGACAGTCGAAAACCTTTTCCACAAGTTGGACAGGCAAACGGTCTGTCACTGGTGTGTTCAGCCATTCTCATATGCTTTTCGAAAGTGTACTTGGTTTTAAAGACTTTTCTACAATAAGGGCAGTGGTATTTAAGATCATTGACTTTTCCAAGCAGCTCGTGATGAAGTTTCCTGATCGAATAAGGAAGAGAATCGACTGCGTATCCATGGGCGGTCATTTCCGGCAAGTGCTCGGTGAAGTTGGCCATCACTTCATCGGTAACTGATTCGCCACTCACTTCCTCGCGATGAGTCTTAACTCTTACCTCATTGGCAGTAACTTCTTCTAAAGCTTTTGAAGATCGCTTACACTCAGTCTTTCCTGCATTTAGAAAGAGAGGGTTAATTTGGTGAAAGAATTCAGGGGAATGCCTGTTCACAGGGGAAATTCAGTGAAAGTGACACAAAAATACACCCAAAAGCTTCGAACAAAAAAAAGTGACATTAAAACAAGATGAGGTGTTTGTCTTCAGTGGCGGATCCACACCTTGAGCTAAGGGGGGCGGTCTTGATTTACTTGCCCTGCTGGCCTTTTTCCCTTTTGTCATTTCTTTTTATTTTAGCCTAAATATAAGGGGGGGGGGGCGGGCCCCCCGGGCCCCTCCCCTAGATCCGACAAAAGACTCTTTTGTTTCATACGTTGAATTGGTAGACTGCCAAGTACAAAGAGTTATAACAAACGAGGCCCACATCTGATTTCGTATTTGGTGAGAAACATTTTGTCTGCTCCATTAAAGGCTATTCGAACAACAACATTTGTAAAACTCGCTGTCCTCAGCAGTTTAGAGTCTATCAAAAAAAAGTTGATCAATCACTGAATAAGTGGCACTGAAGAAGCCGAAACGAGAGTTCTGACCATAACTGCCGAATTTGCGTCTGATTTACCTGAAATTCACTCTGCAACAGTGTTGTATATGAAATGTGATGCTGCAAAAATTATGATATTTAAAAGTCTGAAAGTACTGGTTCAATCGTGTACTGCTTTTCAAACTGGACCGATATACTGTAAAACCTTAATTCACGTCACTTGACGGAGAGGAAACCAGACTGTCTCAAGTGGCGTGCACTGAACTGAAAAGCCGAAACGAGGGTTCTGACCAGTACTGCCGAATTTGCGACTGATTTATTTGAAATTCACCCTGCAACAGTGTTGTATTTAAAATGTGATAATGCAAAAATTATATTTAAAAGTCTGAAAATACTGGTTCAATCGTGTATCGCTTTTCAAGCTGGACCAATACAGGAAAACCTTAATTCACTTCACTTGAACTGAGAGAAAACCAAACTGTGTCTCAAACGGCTCGGTCACTACATGTACTCGCGTGTTACTGATTTTTTTTTCCTTCGTGTCGAACTCATGCGGTTTAAGTTAACGTTTCAAAGGGACAAACGAACTTGGCAGAATTCAACGAACTTGACCCTTACCACGAGTGTCTGATGCATTTCGATGCCTTCTCGTACTTCTTCTGATGCTAAATGATCGCGGCATATTTGCTTTTCTCGCTGTAGCTTAAAATTCGGAGAACGTCCTCCACAAGTTGGCGTTAATAGACTTGATACTTCTGAACAAGCCTGTGAGCACATTCCCCGATGCATTACTAAAATTCAACGGTATTTTTATACTCTTGCGACCAACAGGTAAATAAGGCATTGGTGACTGCTATATATCCACCTGTCTAGGTATAAGCCTTCATTACCTTTTAGGTTCATTAAACTCTAACCCTGTGCCACCTGCCTAACCAGAAAGACTCATGGCCGCCTGGTTGCTGAGGTTGTTATATCGCGTGAGATGACGATTATAAAGCAAGAGGATTACCCTTGACGTAGTTTGTGACACTGGACTCATGCATGTGACACAGGCAGTTTACATTCAAATCCAGGTGATGTATTGATATCTTACTGGTATATATTTATGTCCATATGCTCTCCACAGAAATTTACGTATATAAGATTTGGTAATTCGCGCCCGCTGCCTACGTTGTGTGGGGGTTGCAAGGTTAAGAACACTGTAATTGAAGCAAGTTCAAAGGATAACAAAAAGTCCTTCACCAGCTGTGCCTATGGATTTTAAAGGGATAGTTCAGAAGAAAAAAAAAACAATGGAACGTTAACAAATCGAACACTAATTAGCAGTGAAAAACAATGGATATTCGTGGATTGTTACGTTGTGGGTCAATAACGTCTTTGGGAAGTTAGTTCAAACTACTTAAATCATTAATTGTGTTTCCATAACATTAGACGCCTAAATTCTTTTGTCTTAATGAAAACTTTAGCAAGTTGTGTTTTAACTGAACAGGAATTAAAGCGACGTTAAAGGCCTGTCTCTGATTATCACGCGGCATCAGTCACACCAATTCATGCACAGTGTCGTTAAGGTAATTTTACTTGAAGTCGAGATTTTAACTACCAGTCTGAAAACAGAACAATACATGGATTGAGTAGTCTACAAGGCACATGTAGCAGATTGTCTTCCACACAATGGGGCGGTTATAAGCTTTCGCGCAAACCTGTAAGTGGAGTCTCTTATTTACTTTCTTAGCTAGCGATAAAATAGTGCTGTAGTACCGAGTTCTCAACATTAGTCGTAATCGACGAGCGGTTTCTTTATCCAAAGAGCAGTCTATTTCTCATATATAACAGTTTTAATTATGTAACATTCTTTTGGTGGGTGTTAAATGAATTGAATTTCTGTAGATTGAAATCCGATCGTCAGGGTTAAGTCTAGCCGATATTTGAACTTTACTTTTTAAACTAAGAATTAATAGACCAAAATTCAGCCTGAAACAATAGACCTCACTACGAGGCTCTGGGGAATAAATACAGTGTTTGTGGGTTTTATTCCCCAGAGCCTCGTTCTGGGGTCTATCGTTTTGAGACAATTTTGGTCTATTTTCAAGCTAATCGCATGAAAGGTTAAAATGCGATCAAATGCTAAAAACGAGACAAAAGTTTCATATCCTGCATATTGTGCAGCTGTTTCAGTGGCTCTTATTTTAGATTTTTTTTACTGTTCTAGTGTTGTTTTTGTTACATTATTGTTACTAAGACTGACTTCGACAAATTTATTACTTCCTAACCCGGAGCTTAGACCAATGAAAGTACGTAAGATCGACTATTAATTAACCAGAGGCAATAAATAGTTAACTATAGGATAAGTTTACAGTGATATTAAATGCAAAAAAAGATTAATAAATGGCTACTGTTGTCTCAAAACAGTTCATTATTTCTCATTACACTGGCCAAGACAGGTATTTTTTAATCTTCCGCGATAAAATGTCTGAATAAACCCCAGCTGTCGTACCATCCAACTAATCCTGGTATTGTTTTGCGAAAAGAGCGCGGATCTCTTCAGTCTGTGAAAGGTGAGTAATACTGAGGTTACCGACTACTCCAAAAGATTTAAACTCGAAGGATTACAACAGATCGCCCATCAGGAAGGATCCTTCTGACGTCACAGAAGACCTAACAGACATGGTTTTTTGAAAAGTTATTAGTTCTCTTCTCTTTTAATCTTAGGGTTCTTTTTATTCCATAACAGGTCTTCGTGAACAGGAGTAGAAAAAATTAAACTAAGCATATTGCAAGTTCGTAAAATAAGGCAAAATGTAAACAAAAAAAAAGGCTAGTTTTATTATAATGTGACGCAAATGTTTTAATCAGGCTGCAAAGAGTTGTCAAAATGCTCCATGGCTCTCCATGGCTCAGGCTGAATAGTGTCACGCGCACCATAACGCAGTGGTAATGAAACAAATTGTTAAGAGTGCTTGTTAATGGCGCAACTGCATGGGCAATCAATAAAAATCAGGCCCTTTAAAAGCTAAGCCACATTTTTATGAAGTGAAATGCCAGCTGCTTTCCAAGCACTGTGGTAAGCTAAACCTAGAGTGTGGAGTGCCTGTTTAAGACAAGTTAACATGGTGGCATGCAAGCTAGCGATTGACTTACTGAGACAGCATTCCTGCAGTACACTCGGATTTTTATCAATTTTGAAAGCGGGCTTTCGAATGAACTGTCCTGATACGACTGACTTGGATTTGTCAGAGAAAGAAACCTGTTAACCACAAAGAGCTTATTTCAACCATTGAGTCGGTCTTTAGTTTGGTAGTAGGCCCCAGGTGTGCAGGACAACGGGAAGCTTGGCTGCAATATTCCGTTTCCGCAGGTTTCCTTTAAAATCGTCCGCTAGTTCTATTGCCTTATTTTCTCTCTCTATATATATCAATATACCTTTGAGCGGGATGTCAGGCAGACACGGCGCAGTACTTTGCTATTTTCGTTTGCAGTCAGGAAGAGGAGGTGCGGCAGGATCACGGACGTCTCTGCTGATGAACAGTTAGTCATTGTAAGAGCTCCTATAGGAACGTCGATGCATGGCTTCCAACGGTAGGACAGGATTTTTGCTGCTCAATTAGGCTTTGGTAGAATGTGCCCGAAAAAAGCATATTATGTTTTTAGCAGTGCTCTTTTTTTTTAGAAATCACTGATGCCAAAATTATGCTCCCTGCCACCTAAATTATGCTACTTAGTTTTTAAGGAAAATGAACATCAATAGCTCAACTCTATCAATTTTAAATTTAATGAACACTCAAATAGTCCACCTTCCAGTATTGGTCTTTAGCATCGCAAATAAGCATGTCGGCGCATCTCGAAAAGCCAAATGATTAACAAATGATATCAAAATCAAAGGGTGTTCAGTTTCTCGCTGTTTTGTAGCGGCGTTGCATAAACAAGTAGCCTGTGAGTATGGTCACGCTGGAGCACAAGCTTGAGCAGGGTAACTGCCATCACACAATCGAGCGGAAAAGCTTCGAGACGAGAATGTGCCTCTTCACCAGACTCCGATCCCACCGGCTCGCTTTGTTCTTGACCGCCCGCGGATGTGGCTCAAAGGTGAACCTGCGGCGCGAAGACTAAAAAAACAAGTAGCTCTGGGCACGAGAATGACAAGGCGGAAACCTGGACATCTCGTCATCCTCGGAGACCCAGGGGGGGGGGGGGGGCCCCTTAGGGGTGAGGGAAAGTCGTTACGGAGAGCAAAAATTGGTGTCCAGAACTAAAAGATAACAAAGTGGCCCAAAGCCCGTGACTCACCTGACCGCTGATGAATGTTCGAATTAGCGGCCCCCCCCCCCCCCCTTAGCTAAATCCTTTGGTCTTGAATAAAGTCATATCTTCGCAATTGTCTCCACCAGCAGGAGTACGTAACGTTGAATCACCTGACCGCTGATGAATATTCGAATCCCCCCCCACCCCCAACGTGTATTTGCACTAAAACCTTTTGTCTTGAATAAAGTCATATCTTCGCGATTGTCTCCACCAGCAGGAGTACGTAACGTTGAATTAAAAATGAAGCTAAGGAAGTCAAGAATACATAAGTCCTCAAATGATGAGGTTTTACAGAAGTTCGCGTTTTTATTTCAATAAGAACTTTGTTAGTTTGACTAATTTACAAATTGATGCAATAAGTTTAAATGAAGAAAGTTAAATTTGTTTCATTGTAATGTTATGAAATACTTAATATATTTTTTCTTTTTTGTCGCCCTGGGAAAGCCAGCATACAATTTTCTTTCTGACTGCTGTTAACCCTAAATCAGCGCGCCAGACGAGAGAGCTTGACTGTGTGTTTTGTGCGCAAAATTCCGACTTAAGTGAAAAATGAGTTCTTTTGCGCCTATCTGTAACTAAGAAAGTTAAGAAAGTTTCTTTTTCCTCAAGTATCACAATCTCAAAAGTGACGAAGGCAGTGCGAGAGATTTTAAGGTTTCCGTCATTATTTCCTTCTTCGCACAAATCTAAAGACCTTGTCATTTACGTCAAAATACGTGATTATTTCTCGATCATTTTCTACGCAAAACACAGAACGCGTGAATTATAATTAGAAAGATTAACCTACAAATGCTGTTGGTTCGATTCTCAAAGATTTTCGGAGCAATCTCGCAGCAAAAAATCATGACATAGGAAAAAAGTTAATTTTACAACCTAAGAAACGGTTAGAAACATACTGTATATCATTAAAAGTGCACTGATATTACAGCCTAAGACTAAGCCAAAACACGAGATATGAACCTGTCATAGTTCATTTTAATAATTTCAAACTTTTGGTACATGTACTACAAGAGATCAAAAGATTCCAAAGAAAAGATTGCTTCCATAAGAATAACCTATGATCATTTCGTTACAGTTCTAAGATCTCAGAAGCAATTCTCCTTAGTTATTACGCTGAATTTTCTTCCATTTTTGTAGCTATATTTTATAGCTAAGGCAATGAGAATCTACATGTAGTAATTCCCTCAGGTGGTGTTCTCTATTCTACAGTAATCACTTGACTGTTTGAAATTACATAGATCATCTAAGGATATTTTATAAATTGGTCATTTGAGAATTTAGGTTCAGTAAAGAAAAAATCAAATCATTTATTAGACCTCCCGTCATGAGACTTCTCCTTCATTTATGTCACTGCCGAAAAACACGCCCGATTCCCAAACCTCCGGCAGTACCTGACTACGAATTCCCTTGTACAACACTTGATATATAAAAATTCTCAAGTTATAAATGTCTGTTATCCAAAATTGCAACAAAAATCTAAATTGTTATCACATAGATTAGCAAATATTTTGCCTAAATTGCAAACATCTCTCGACTTGGTTTGAAATGACCGAGGCGGGCCCTGCTGTAGAATTCATCGTGTTCTACAAGGTTTTCATTTAAATTTTACTCTCCTGACAGTTGATGTCATCCATGTTAACAACATTGTTTTGTAAAACAATTTGGTCGTGCTTTTCCTCTGTCAAGCGCTTGCGACGATAACTTTCATAGTGAATGGTATCTGTTACTTCCTTCAGATCTTGCATGTGTGTTCTGCGGAGACCAAACACACGTAATCAAACAACATGAAACATCGAAAAGGTTTTACGATAAAAAACAGATACTTAGACATATTTGAGTTGGAACAATTTATATATAAGAATACAACCCCGGCCAGACAACTGATTTTATCACCGTCATCGACATCATTTGCCCATTACACACCGCTTGATGCTGCAAAGGGTGTGAAAAAATAATTTCTGCTTGCGATAGCTTAAAAATTTTATCAAACTTACTTGATTAACATGTCTCTTAGCTGCGCGAATTCACAATGGTTCTTGTTTTCAACTGAAGTGAAAAGTAACAATTACGAAGTTAGACATTGGTTTCAGACAGGGTACATGTAATTTCACTTATCTTAAGGTAGCTCAAAACAATTTCCAGCCCTTAGTTTTTGATGGGTCGTTATAACCACTCTTTATTACATGATGCTACAATCAGGGTATCGAAAAAAACTGCCCAACCATCGGTGAATACGTTGTTATCATTGTCGTAACTCAACAGGTTAACAAACCAACAGCATGACCTGCTAAAAACACCCTTAATTACAGTTTTAAGGGCTTATAATTCATAAACGGCACGGTGAAGTTTTTTAATATTATCAAGATTTGATAAGCATGATAAGGCGCAGTTTTTGGCAAAGTTTAAAAAAATTCTGTAGGTGGCGTTCAGAGCCACAGATATGTCTCAAACATCTGTCCATTTTCCTAAGTTACATTACTGTAACCTGTTTCACAATTTCAGGCTGACAAGTGTAGAAGACTTCGGATAAGCCCAGTCCCTACTGTCTTCTTCTAATAAGAACGTGTATATCAGAAAATTTTCCTCACTTTCGATGAGTCCCCATTTTGTCTTCCTTCCGAGGACAGGTTTTCCCGACACTGTGACGTAACGGTCACTTCCAATCACTGCAAAGGGGAGCTGATCCTAAAATTAGACATCAAAACATAATGCTATAGAAGGTCAGGGTTTTTGCCGGCATCTTGAAAAGCGTAGCATACATTTTTCATGTTCGTCGTTTGTAATAATGCTTAAAAAACGAGCAGCAGTGTTTAAAACACTTGCTGCGAGTTTTTTGAACAGCTTCAAAAACGTTTGTGGTAGATCTACTCATTTGTAGAATAATCCTGTGGTTGACTATTATTGTTCTGGAGAAAAGAGGCAGCAAGATTTAGCCGTGTCTTTATCAAATTTATCATTTCGTTTGTATTTCCTTTCCTAAATTATTAATAGGTTTTTGAAATCCGTGTCAATCTTCTCCATCCTTAACTATTCTTGTCCCTTTATGGTTCAATATAAATTATCTCTTTTAATTAGTGTCTTTCCATCTGTCTTGGTAAACTATGACTTTCAGGTTTCCCTCAATTTAATGATAATTTTGTACGTCAGCACGGCCAAAATATCGTCACTGAACTCCTTTAAAGATATCCTCTCAGATGAGTTATTAATTGAAATGATATCATACCAGAAAAAAATGTTTTCTAGTATTCGACTAACCCTGATTCTTGAAGTTGTTCTCGCTTCTTCTTCGTCAAGGTCTTGTCGGTTTAGTACAGGATAGATATTGATGTGGTTTTTCTCTATATCCTCACGTAACTGCAAATAACATTGTCGATAATAATGCAGGCAGTTATAATACTCCGGGATCTATCAACACACTTCTATCATTAAACACATCTATATTTTATCAACACTTGGAAAACATTTACGCCAACCTGACTAGCGGAGTTGTATTTTTAGCAAATTTTAGATTATAAGCTTGATATTTTTGTGAAGTGAGAGCTGATGAGGCCCGGCAAAGGCCAAATTAATTGTGCATGCACACTCATCAGTTCATTGAAAAATTATGCTACATACTCGTCGACTTTCACAGGGTAGAAATTTTTGAGCTCACAACAAGGCTGCTGCCTAACAGGAGCCCAAGAAAATGCTTTGGGCGCCTATTTTTTTAGCAGCAACTCCCAAAACATTACCTGTTGGGCTCCTAACTTCTCGGCTTTTGCCCTTGTGGGCTCCTTGAAATATTTGTTAGGCAACAGTCTTGTCACAATCTTATTGTTATATAGAAATCTCGGTCTTCGTAATTTTGGAATAGCTTAGAAAATTCTGTATAATGTGTACAGAAAATTCTCTCAGCAATGGCTAAATATACCCATGTTTTATACTCAGGTCTCTTGATTTCATCATTGCTCAGTGATGGAAAGAATAATTCTTTCCATCACTGAGCAACTGTAATTATTACAGTTTGGTTATCTCCCACTTATCATATAACAATTAACTTATAATAACTAGATTTCTGTTTATAAAAAAAATTGTTATTCAGTGAGAGCAACTGCCATTTCATCTGCTGAAAGCACATTACAAATAGATTTTAAAATCAATGCATTTTATGCAAACATTTTGCATTATTTTGAATACATGTATGTCCTCAACCCAGCCTTCACTACTGATCAAGATGGTACAGTCACTTTCTGGCAAACAAATTAGTTCAAGAGTGCAATGCTAAGTTTTCTGCATAGTAGTCGAGTGCAAACATACCCTTCTTCTAAAGGCCTCGCGCTCTTCAACTGTTAATGTATCTGCTTTGGCAATCACTGGTACAATATTAACACACTTGTCAAGTCTTTTCATGAATTCCACATCAATGGGTCTCAGCCTGTACATGGACAAAATTAACACAATTAGAATGTACCTAACTTTGATTTAAGCTTGCAACTAGACTACGAGTTGTCGCTCTTTCACTTTAATAGTCTGAACATGCAAAAGAAAACTGCAAGAAGTAACTGGCTGGGTGAACTCCCGGGGGTGCCTCGCCCGCGTCTTAGCCACAGGATTTCACGCGGCCATTTATTTCCTCACAGTTTATTTACATTCTTGCTTGACAGACTAACAAAATTTAAATTCACCAGTGTGTACATGCATCCTCTGTTACATTTTGCAGTATCATGGTATTACATGTCAGCAGGTGTACAGTGTTTGATGTCTCAAGAAAGAGAAAAAGCTGAAAAAACAAACATTAATCACTGCTTACCTGTGCCCTGTTGGAGCGATAAAATAAAGACAACAGTGAACTCTGCTGTCAGGAACCCTGGGCTTCCTCTTGATGCTTGTTTCTTCTATTAAATATTTGTCATATTGTTCATGTATGTATTTCAAGATTGGCTCCCAGCTGCAGAGAACAATTATATCCAAATAAACATAACACATTTTACAAGTTTGAACATTAACTGTGTGAATCACTGAGTTACGTTATCAAGTGAAGGTTAATTCCAAAAATTGCCTTTGTGATGAGGCGGGGGAGGGGGGTGGGGGACTAAGGAACTTTACCTGCACTCCAAGCATTAGGACGGATTTGTAAACAGCCCTTGCATCGCTGGACCTCTTCTTACAATACTGTCAAAGATATTCAGTAATTCCACTGATTGTTCTATTCTTGTCCAAGCAGAAAACAAAATAACCCCTACAAGGCTTGAACCCAAAATTATCAATCTGTATCACTGTGCATTTTCAAACCATTAACAATTATTAAGGACTCTCAGCTTCCCAATCAACACAATGCTCTTGGGAAAATATATGTCTTACCAACTTTCATTATTGATTTGATCACCAAATCCTGGGGTGTCTGTGATGGTTAGTTTTAACCTGACACCTTTTTCCTCAATAACTGAAAAATAATAAAAAAAAATCAAAACATAATGTACATGTAATAAAACATTATGTTACATACATGTATGAATAGAATGGATTAACATAATCTATTGTAACAGGGTGATTACCCTTTGTGCTGTTTGTCATAATCTAAAAATGATGGTACAATTTTATGCCTAAAGATTACAAGCTAAGGGCACGTCATCATACCATGACTAACTGACTTGACTTCAACTGTCTTAGGAATAGCGGCAGCAGCTCCAGTTGAAGACATTCTACTCAGTCTTCCTTTAAACAATGTGTTAACCATGGTTGATTTGCCCAAACCTGTTGCACCTGAAAATGTGAAAAATGAGAAAAAGTGGAAAAAGGAGATCGTGATCAATTTTCAGTTCAATCTTTAAACACAACTGCTGCCTGTACATGTATATTGCATAGAATTTGCAACTGTTAAATATGTCTATTATTATGTCTATTATTATTGACTACTAGTCATTTTACAAATAATTCCCCTTCACATGTTAAAAGTTGCAAACAATGTTGATCAATTTACATGTGTTAATCAATTTTACATAGATCATGCAATTCAAGCTTACCAACAACCATCAGATTGAATTCAAACCCTCGTTTGAGAGACTTCTTGCGGATTTGCTCTTGCACTGTATCAAACCCAACATAACCTTCCAAAACAGTCTTTAGCTTTCCCCAGTGGGTCATCGTTTGCATGGTCTCCATCATGATTTCAATAAAATTTTGGTAAGACAGCAAACCTAAGAAAATAGTCAAGTGGTTAACATAAAGCTACATTTATCACCTATTTAATTTACAGTGTTATATATGTGTATAGCATTATGATGACAAAACCTAAAATGTCATAAAAAAGGATTCTTGACTAGTACATTCCAATACTAATTGGGGACACTAATTAAAACTAAGCTAAATAAAATAAAGTAAAATTATCCCAATTAAAAAATCTAAAATTCCTAAACTTTCTAAAAAATTAATATGTACAATATTTATATCAATTTAACAATATAAAATTTTTAAAACATATATTAGCTATTACAGAGATGGCAAGCACAGCTGCTGTTGTCCAATGCAGAGAGATCTCTACAGTCTATCATTCATTTGAAGTCCATTTGAAGTCTTTCAGAGTGGGTGCACTTCTCTCAAGTTGGACAACTTGGCCCATAACATTGGGCCCAAGTATCTGATAGAGTGCCTTCCATACTCTACAGTCAGTATTATATCTTGGAAGGATAGAGTCTGAATTTCAGAGGCTATATGGCTTTAAATCATTTATTTTGAAAGTATTTTCAAAGTTACCTGGCACCATTTGATGCTTAGCCTTGTACATTAGAAATAATATGTCCTTCAACCGTTTAGTAGTGAGAATTCTACTAGACACTAAATGCAATTAGCTGAGCCATTGCACAGTATCAGCTATTTGTGTGCAGTGGCTTAAGGTCATCTACAAAACTAATGGTGATTTTTTTCGTTTTACCAATGATTTAGAGGAAAGTTGTGATACAAATGAACAATTAAATTTCTGGGAATACTAAACATAGGTCATGGACATTTATGTTTTCTTGACTTAAAAAAAGTTGACATAAGTTATATTGAAAAAACTGATATGCGCATGCACACAGCTTCAATTTCAAATGGCAATTCAATCACTGTGCAAAGTTTAATAAATATATCAAGAAATAATTGAAAATCCTTCTTTGCAGTAAATGTTAGTAAGAATTCTACTATTATAAAACAATCAGATTGTTTTGTCTCAATTTCTAGGAGGTAAAACATGTACTAGTTGATTCTGACTTCAGCCTCATCAACTATCACCTCATAGAAATCTTGAGCTCTTAATCGAATTGATTATTATAATTAGACATCCCTTACGGCCAGACAGCTCTGCCAAAGACAAAAACAGATACAAAGACAGATACAAAGACAAAGCTGTGAGGGCAGTCAAACGTAACACTGTCTACTAATTAAAATTGAATTTTTTCTCCTTCAAGTACTTTACTAATTAAAGGAAAAATTGATTCCCCTAATTGTGGTATTAATAAAGCAGAAACAAAAAACAAAACAAAACAAAAACAAAACAAAACAAAAAAGCAACAGAAAAGGCATGATAAGCGACACAAGCAGAACAGGTTCTTGAGCAAATGATCCATGATTGAAGTTATTTCTCAAATGCTGAATTCAAGTTAATTCTTGACATCTATTTTTAGCCATTAATAACCCAACCGGGAGCTGCTCATGCACACACAAGGAAACATTCCTCGAACAGCACACATCTATTTGGTTGTTATAAACTCCCTGGTACACAATCTAGTACCTTTCTCAGCCTTGCTCTCTGCTTTGCTGTTTATTGTTTCTTTCTCGCTCTCACTGAGCTGTGCTCCCAACAGTTGCACGGCAAGGGTGGAGATGGTTGCCACGTCAACATAGCCAGTCTCTTCAACATCGGCAAACTTGAAAACCTTTGATAGGGCTGGAAAATTGACAAACATCAACATTAGAATTACAATCAAATACAAACTTACAATACACATGCATTGCAAGTTACCTTTAATCAAAATATCTATTTGATGTTTCTTTATTCCTTGTTTACTTAAGATACACAGCCATGGCTGACATAAACTTTGATTTTGCTTTGGTTGTATGAGGTAGTAAAAAAATAGTATTTCATGTACATAATATACATTTTTGATACACTGAACACAAGCATTTATTACTATGTTCAAGTTAGTGTTTCAGGTGCACCATTTTCAAACAAAAAAATTCATACTCATAGCAAACACTAGAGTCGCTGAGTAATGCACTTAATAAGTAACTTTAACTGCAGTAATAATTTATTTTGTCACGAAATTCAATTGTTTCAAATACAAATTCAGACACTCCAGATCAGTAACCAGGGAAGAATTTATTCATAATTGCCTATCAATCAGACAATCAAAATAAGAACAGGACTAGAGGATTACGCTCTGTATACATGTAGGGCAGCTTTTATTTTATTTCCATCCAAGTTAGAGATCTCACTAGATAAATAATTTAACAACTGATAATATACATGTAGTTTGGTAAAATACATATTAACATACGGCATCTCAACCAAAGAAATCTTGAATCAATTGTAACGATTTATTTTGGTTGCAGTATTTTGGGGGTTTTCGAATGAATCAATATACTGTACATTTAAGTTACACCTAGGCTGGAATGTGTAGAACTTCAACAAGTGGCTAATTTGATAGCACACTCATCTGATGAATAGCCAGCCATATGTGGCTATGTGGAACTGACTGTAAGGTTGTGGAATATGGAGCCACTTTGGAAAAGTTGATGGAAAAATAAACAAATTAAGCTGGCAGCATGAAAGCACTTACTGGCCAACGAACTACTCAATTATACAAAATAATTAAAGATATCTGGCTGCAGGTATAATCAAAGGAGGCAGGCTCATATATTCATTCAAATTTCCTTCTAAACCACAGCATATACCCTGATAAAATATTACCTGTAATAGAACATTAAGAAATTACAAATATAGCTAAAACAATAACAAACAAAATGAACTTCTGACTTTACAACTGTAATAAACAAAATATCTGTACATCAACAAGGATTTTGTACCAAATTGTTAGAGATCTTAAAAGATTTACTTAGAGTAACTTAAAGGGACCAAAGACAATAGATTTGACAGGTGGCATGGCTTTGTTGGGACACTCCCTTCCCTCCGCAAAAAATTTTTGGTGTGAAGCCAATTTCCCTCCTAATTCTACCCTTTAAATTACGAAAGTTATCTATAACATAACAGTAAATAAATTATATTTAAACCACAGAGGTCTTCGTGATTCCAGTGGGATCTTAAAATCAACAACAAATAGTGAAATACTCGCGGATGGTGTTCTGAAACTTTCAACAATCGCGTTCGGAAATCCCACAAAAGGAATCGTAGCCGATAACCACAAAATATTTCGCGTATTTTGTTCACATGCACTTATCGTAAAGATTTTCAAGTGCGCTTTAAGAAGCCTAGCTTATACTGAACTAAATTGAACTTTCTTTCAGGACTTAATTCACTCATTCACGATGAGTGAATGAAAAGTTGAAACCCTTAAAGCAAAGCACATGTGAATTTTTTATGATTCCAGCCACCAGTAAATTGTACTTAATACTCACAATCGCGAAAGCAAGATTTATCCGGAAATTCCGAATCCATGAAGTACTTGGTCAACGTGAAATAGCCAACTGATTATTCGATCGAACGCCAAACACGAGTGGAGTTTAGCTTAAAAGAATTGATTACTTCAAAAGCAAAGCGGGATAGAATACAAAACAATATGCTTGTTATGAGAAACCAACCAATCGGTTTATCGCATACCTTCATAAAAGTTTAAAGCGCATTGAACAATAATGATTTTCAAACCACGAAAATTTATGCTTAATTTGAACTGCAAAACGACAAAATGAACGCAAAATATGCGATTCTCGAGCTCGAGAATTTACATGGGCGGCTGCAAATTACAATTAAAAATCATTTATATCCAAAAAGTTGCTTAAAAGCGATTTGCTTAACCAAACTAATTAACTACATACTTATTTTAAAGCGCCAAGGAATTTAAAACCTTGCTTGAGAGAGGGGCATGTGTACACTTTAGTAATGAGACTGCAACACCATGATGAGTGAATAAAAAAGAAAAACAAATTATCCTGGCTTACCGTCAACCTGAGCTCCTGTTAGGAGGAATTGCTGAAACACAGAAAACATTGATCTGTCAGAGAGAACAACTGTAAAATTGAGACGTGACAACACTTACCCGTACCTTATCTGGGGAAGCCATCTTCACATCATGTGTTGCTGCAGTCCCTGCTGTAAGCGGAATACCCTTTAACTAGTGACCAGTCTACCAAACCAAACAATGATGTAAGGCTGATACTGCGTAAAAAGCTTAACGGGGCAACGACACGATAGAGTCTAAACTGAAAGCCAACAATTGCAACCGTGGACAGCTGTT
>CM042751.1:27037752-27047752 GCA_022496165.2 Catalaphyllia jardinei | reverse complement strand
TTCTAGTGATTTAAGGTTTTTGTCTGAATACAGGACGGTTGTCATTCAGCGAAGAGATAAAAATGAAGATTTTCAGAGCGAATGAAAACACCGTTACTATACAATAAAAAAAGTTATGGTCCAAGCACGGAACCCGGGGGAACGTCACACGTCGCTATAACTAATTTGTGTTGTTTGGGTCCGGTCTTGAAGGGACGAAGAGCACGAGAAGAATTTTTTTCATCGAAAGCCATAGCCGATAACGTTTATCAGGAGCCCACGAGTTTACCCAATAAGATGACGTGATCTACTGTGTCGAAAGCTTTTTTTAAGTCTATGAAAACACCGCACGTGATTTTTCGTTTGTCGATCCATAGTTCTCAATATTTGCACTGGGTGCAATGGTCTAAAAAAAGTAAATGGGAATGTAAAAACCTTAAAGCATGTTAACATGCATACTTATCTCGACAAGAAATTGAAATGAATTGAGTCACACTTCTTTTTGTTAAGCGTTGGAACCGCCCCTTGTGAGTCACTAATGTGTTGTTTATTTATCTCAAGTGTGATCTGTGCTGGTTATGTCGGATATACATGCCGTCACCCGAACCGAGGATCGGTAATTGGAGACCACCTGAGGAATAAAAAGCAGATAAGTATGGCATTGAATCAGATAACATCATGCGAGAGTAAGAAAGGCGGTGAGATCAATTGGCAAGTTCAAGAGGTTCTTGATGGGGGGAGGGGATGGGTTGGGGGTGGGGGGTCCACATGTCGGATGTCGGTTAAAATTTTCGACCGATTGTCGGTTGTCGGGAAATCTCAGTTGGTTTTTTTCGTCGCTAGGCGGTAATTTTTTTCCTCGTTTTGTCGGTAGTTTTAATATTTTTCGCCTTTTGTCGCTAGCCGGTTAACCCCATTCAGATCCCCGTTCAAGACTGACTTGACTGGCTGGGCTTGAACACAAAATAACAAAACGCTGAAAAAATGACTGTAGCCGTCCTGATTGCTTGATCAGAGTCATGTCAGTCAGTCAGACAGTCAGTCAGTCAGTCAGTCATGCAGTTATGCAGTCAGTCAGGCTATCAGACAGTCAGACAGTTTTTTAATCAGATAGTCTTTCTGAGTTACTCAATCAGTCAATCAGTCAGTCAGTTAGTATATCAGACAGTCAGTCAGTCAGTCAGTCAGAAATAGCCCGTTTCTCATTTATTCAGTCAACCAAACAGTCAGTCAATCAGTTTCTCAGGCAGGCAGTCAGTCAGTCAGTCATTCAGTTAAATCAGTTGGTCGGTCGATCCGATTGGTATAGTTGCAACCTATCTATACCAAACCATAATTTTATGTTACACAAATGGAAATTGCTGAAATCAGATCAAAACGTTATAGGGAGTAGTAGTAGTAGTAAACTTAATTTCAACTCGGATTGAAGAGTAGCGCGTAAGCGCTAATATCTCCGAGAAGGTAGTCTGAGGGCAATGTAGACCAGGAGGTTCGTTTAACTTTCTGTTAGAGAACAAGGGCGTTCCAAAGTGTAACAGCCCGATTTTTAACTCCGTATTTACCTGCTTCAGAGGGTGGTGTAGTGTGAGAGAATTGATGAAGAGAGAATGCTATACAAAATCGATTCTGAAGTACTGACAGAAGTTCAAAGAGAGTAGGATATTTTTTTTTGGTGGGGGGGGGGGGTGCATATGCATTTCAGACCATTCCATATGCTCCTAACCGTTTCAAATGGTCTCAAACTGATGTTCGCGCGTATGACGGGCACATCATTTCTTAATTGAGAAATGAACTATCCTTCCGGGACGGAGGTTTGGTCAGTATTTGGATCTCTGAATGGCTGCCTAGTAATTCATATGCAGTTTAAAAAAAAGTAAAACAGTAGACATTGCAAGAATAGCAGAGGAGGGCGTAACCTTAATTTGCTTGGAGTTCATTTCGCCATGTCCGGGTATTTTCTTGTTTGTTTGTTTGTGTGCAATTGTTGTTGAATGTTTCTGAATAATCCTCTCTCTCCCAAACCTATATTCTAAGACACCATATTTATAAAGAAAACACCTAGAGAAAACAGAAACTGCGTTACGAGTCTATCAAGGTATGCATGTACGCGTGCGCAAACTGGGCGTAGTGGCGGAAAATCGCACGAGAAAATGTCGTCCCCAGGTCAAGGAAGTGGACGACAGGAGTGATGATCAGACGTTCAGTAACACTCGCATTGTACTTATTAAAAAGAAGAAAAATGATGTGAAAATAAGAACGTGACACCGTGTGGGTATCAGTCTTAACCACTGACTTCCTGTTGAACTTTTCTACCGGACGTTGTTGTTGTTTTTATAACTTCCTTCAACAAACATTAGATAACTGCTTTCAAATTGTAACTTGAACGAAACCAGGCTACACGTTATTAAGTTTGATACCGACAGATTTTAAAAGGACTTTGAATTTTCACCACACAGAGGACTTACCTTAATGGCTGAACTGTTTTTCTGCGAAGAGCGACTATTAAATAGCTCAACTGATATCTTCTTCAGACCATTGTCACCATAGACACCGCCTTGGACTGATAACCTATCGACATTGCGCCCTACCATATCACAGGATCCCGCATATTGTCTGTCTAAAGACAGCTTTTATCGGCTTGACTTCTATTATCTTGGAAAGAGTGTTTGCAAACAGAAGGGTTTCAATAGGTTTGTATTTACAGCCAGTATTTACAGTTTGAATTTAAGGTTTAATCTTAGCCTAATCAAAACTAACTTGCAAAATTGAACTAAATCTTAAGGCGGTGACAATCAGTGGTAAGGAAGTTATCAGCTACTTACTTATCGCGGGGGACTTGTGAACGCGAAATTTGATAAATTAGGGTTACAACCTTAAATTGAATTAGACTGAAATGGTCAGATGCGAGCAATTCAAGGGATTTTAATACATGGCAGCTCACATATGGAATTTGTATAAAGAGAAACATGATTTTCTATTGCTTTTAGTGCATGTGCGGTTCTCTTGATCGCGCTCGATAACCGAAAGTTTAAATTGCAACGTCAAACAATAGACTCGAAAGGTGTAACATTAATGACGTCACACATGCCCGGCCCCAGCTGGACAACATCAAGACGATAAAACACAATATAAATCAGATCAGCAGCTTTGCACTTCTCATATATCAAAATGTACCTGCAATTATATTGTTTATCAATACAAATTGAATCAAAACAAGCAAGGAAAATTAGAGTTTCAGGTGGTTTAATAAGAACAAAGCCTTTCTTTTGTGGGCGAGACCTTTGTCTTCTAAATCTGCTTCCATTAACCTCGGCAATTGTGGAGAAGTTGACGTCAACGGAAAGAAGCCACTTGTGGCTATTACTACAGGTACAACGCGTGATTCAATATAACGGAACGTCACTTGTTTTGCAGTCGCCCTGGCCTCAACTTGGTTTTCAAGAGAGTTTCATTCTACAACTAGCCGAGGAGAAAATTGAAAGACTACATCGATCTCGGGTAAGAAGTAATTTATTATTAAATATACTTTTGTTTACATGAACAAATTCAGCGTCAATGCATGAGAGCTCTCAATGTATTGATCGCATTGAAATAATCACAGAGCAATATCATTGGTGTGCCGCATAGCTCAGATCATTCACTCGTATCGACAATATCACCAAGTGAAGGACATCGTAATATTTTGTTTCCCAGTAACGCAAGGTCCCTCTCTTTGAACTGTGTTTCAAGTTGAGACCATCATCCGCGTTGGCAACGACTTGGGCACTCGTATCAAACCAAAGGTGCATGCATGCAGACTTACCAATTCCTTTACGTAAATGCCCTGTGATTTTACATTGATATCCCTAGATAAGAGAGTTATCTTTTATCTGACTTTGTAAAGATGCCGGGGCCTGTTTGTTGATATTTTAAATGCATACGAGTGACAACAAAATGTCGGCATTGATTCAGTTTTTCGTTTCAGGTCATCAAAACACGCTTACTGTGGTAATTCAAGGTCACTAAAGCCATCTGCGGGATATTTGTCTATAAAAAGTCACGATTTACATTCAAACCAAATTCTTCGTATACTTGTTGCGAGTGAAGGCAAGAGCCGGAGCCACAGGAGCAGGCACCTGACTGAGAGATCCTGCGTCAGCTGCGTCAGGCCTTGCGGAGTTTAAGTCGTGAACATTCCGCTTGGACTGATTTTGAAGCCGAGTAGTAACTGATTGTCGACGGATTATCCAGTCTTCAAGCCCTCGACAGCCTTACTCTAAGCTCAGCTACCTTCACTGAATTATTTAAAGATCAAAGAATATGAACATCAGATTTAAAGGCCGTAGTGTATTGAACCGAAGAAGCTTTGCGACAGGGGAGTCAATATACGACGAAACAAGTTGGCTTCTAATCTCGGGGAGCAATTCCGACATCACAGATCAGACTCAAATCTTACATCAAAACCAAGCTTCGAATGGTTGGAGCTCAAAAGCGCAGTGTTTTGAACCTTTGAGAAGAACAAGTTCGGTGACAGCGTCGAGTGGCTTTCCACAAACCATACAAAGAGTAAATGATGGTAAAATTTGCGGTAACGATTGCGAACGAACTAGTTATCCACAGATTGTAGCGCTTGTAAGTAATGATGTGAGGGGCTGTCTTCCAAGTCCGACTCTAATGAGACGTCGTAATGCCATATGTGATGAAATTGAAAAAAGAACTATGGCGATGCCTGGCAGAACATTGAGACAAAAAAGAGTTGATATGCTTCGATCGATTGCCTTGGCGCAATTCTCATTGTTGTAATGTCGCTGCAATGTCTGTGTGCGCGGTCTGCACAACCTGAGCCTAAACTTAGCGCGTAGAATCGACGACAGACTACAAGAGGGATTTTCAGTTAAAATGCAGATCGAGCCCGGATGATGAAAGGAACTTTTCCTTCCCTTCTCCGAGCTCGAAGACAAGCAGTGATCAGAAGTGTGACATTCTAGCTATTCATTGTAGACAGAGGTAGAGATCATAATAGTCCTGTGTGTTCATATTATGGAGGTGAATGTAATGGAGAGGCCGGCCCCATCGTAATGTATTGTAGGTTTTGTTTAAGTACAAAAATGTTCGATGAAAATAAGCTTTATTTCCATCCAGATAATAAAATTCCATAAGGTCCCATCTAACTAGTATATAACAACGAAACAATACTTAAATACAGGGAGAATACGGACACCTATATTATTAAATGTGCTCAGTATCATTGTGACTTTGTTAGTGAATGTTATTGTTGCAGAACTTTTTAAGTATGTCCGTGGCAAGAGTAAATTGCAATACCTAAATTTTGACGTTCTTACTGATCACAATTATATTCGTCATTGACTTCATTGGCTTTTCTAAATTCCTTTGGTTTTCTAGAAGGATCTTACTGTTATTGTTTGGTTTAAAAGGGTCGGAAGCTTGACCCTTTTTATTAGCGATTATTGTGTGTGCTTAGATTGAAAAAGGTTTCAAATTACCGAGTTGATTAATTAGGTCCTGGAGCTATAAAATCCTGAAATAGCCGTTTGTAACAAAATAGTTTGATTTTACTTAGAAATGCGTCGGCAAACGTACGTATAGTTTCATCGGCATTGCCCGCACTTGACGGCCATTACAGGTAATGTAGTGCAGTTTTTAAACTTCGGCTGTTTTCACTTCAATCGTTCTCCTTGAACAAGTTTTCTTGCTCTACCGGTTAATCGTATAAAAACAGTTTCACTGCAACATGCCGCCAGGTTCAATACTTGCCTGAGTCACAGGAGTGTGACGTATAGTCACAAGGAGAAAGTCACGTCGGGTGAGTCATGTTTCAAAATATGGTTTGCCGAATGCCAACATTAGACCCCAATTGTTCATTATCTGCGTTTATTCTCTCCAAAACCTCGCTGCAACTTGTCTATTACCAGGTTCACGTGCACCAAAACCGGCCTTCCAAGTTCGAACCATGAAGAGCAAATATTGGAAGGCGAAGTATGGATTATGATCAGCGCTACATGAAATAAGCTGCAACCATTAGAAGAGTAGGTCCGCAGTGTTTACAAATACAAAGGCTTGATACATGATGGTACATCCCAAATAGCCCTACAGGGTCTCTCATGCCACGTGATCAAATCAGCAAGGCGTTACTGTACAGCAGTGCATGTGGTGGTAGTAGGTAAGGATGTCATTTTTTTTTTAACTATGACGTCGTCCGGAATGGCTGAATTCTGGCACCCGTTGTCCGAAGATTTTTATCTTTGTTTCTCCTCACTTGTGCAAACGTCAAACCTGCCTATTGGATAACGGCAGAAACGAATCTTTCAATCACACGGAAATGGAAAATACGCTGGTCAGGTGGAAGAGGAAAACCTGAAAATTAAAACCAGTTGAACTAAAAAGGTCAAATTATATTCACGAAAATATATTTTTTATTTTTTTTCCTATGCTGTCAAGAGCCCGATCTACGTCTAGGAAAAGTTATTAACAAGCTCCAGAAAAGGCTGTTGAAAAGGCCTTGTGATATTTTTTATTAACTGTCACTTATAGTTTAGACGTTTTTAGCATATTCAAAATGAACATATTTGTTTGACAACTTAAAAGGTCTCAAAAAGCTGCGTTTGATTTAAAAATATATCTCCAGTAAAAGGTTTTTCTAGTATTAATGCCGCTTGGAAAACCTGACTTAAGTGATAAAGGCTCATAACATGAAACAGACAGCAAGATTATGTCGCCGATTTTTTCTATACCGTTCCAGAGTTACCTGGTTTTGGCGGGAGTCCAAATGAAACTTGCTTGTTATATTTTTCTTAATTTATACATTCAACACCATTTTTGTAATCTGTTGTGTTTCTAGAATTTGGCGTCGCCTCTGGGTGTTTGTATAGTTTCAAACGAGTTTTTAGAAAGTTTCAATACATCACATTTATAAAACTGATAACTCACTACTTCCACGATAGTAACATTACTGGGTTTGTTAGTTGAATCCCACTGAACACGGCGTATCCCTGTTTCATTTTCTAAGTCCGTTTTTTTGTCTTTTGTGGTGTCTCAAACCCGTAAAAATAAAACGTGTTGTCTTAAGAACTGCGCCAGAAAATTCAATAGACAACGCAAACTTGCATTAAATACTTCAAACAGTCATTTAAGGTTTCTTTGCTCAGCCTTAGCATGTGGCAGCTGTTTCATTGTTTTGAAGCGAACTTTTCAATGCTTGAAATTATTCTATTTAGACGCTGTGCCATATATGGCTTGAATTAACAAACGAAACTCCAACTGGCCTGTAAATTTTACACGTTTGTGGATTTTCGAGGGAGAGCTGCATGAAACGTTCGTCGCCAAAATATTCCTAAGACTGGTCATCTCTTCTGTAACGAGATGCAAGATCTTTCGACGGTGTCTGTGAAGACAATTGTGTTGCTAGCTGTTTTACTCTCGGCAGGTAAGCTTATAATTTAGTGCTCTCTCAAAGCTCAACGAGTGGCTCAGTCATGAATGTCTTGGATCGAACTATTCACTTGCAGCTCGAAATAGTAATTATGGCTAAAATCTTTCTGCTTGATACAAAGCTTATGACTATATACGATTGTATAACCGCTTCATCTTGAGGTTCCTGTTAGAGTAACTGTTATGTTCATTTGAAGTCACTGTTTTTAGACCTTAGTTTAGGACCAACAGGGATTAAAGAAGAATTCTTTGACTTTAGAAAGGCAATTTTAAAAGAGGCTTCATTAATAACAAACGTAAAACACTGATATATGAGACTGATTCATTAGGATCATACTTAATTCGAGAATTCGGATCGAAAAAATATAATTTTCACTTCACCCAGTGACATCAATTGAAGGATCAAATGAATACATATATGTTTTACCACCGTCATGTCGAGTAAAATGTTTAGATTTATACTAATTGAACTCAAAATTTCGTGTTTTAGACTAGGAAATTAAAAATGTGTACTTTGGAGCACGATTTACTTTTCCAACGAAAAATACCCTTTTCAGTCAAGAAAATCTGAATATACTTTTAGTTTTTCCGCTTTGTTTATTCAAGGACAATTGCCCTGTTAGCCTGACTAAACAATGACGTTGACAACGTAGCCAAAATTTGTCAAGTTTCTTGAGAGACGGTGAAAATAACATTGAAAGTAACATTGTGCCAGGTTAGCCATAACTGCAGTTTTATATATTTCGACCATGGGAATACATAGAAATTGTTTTCTCAGTCTCGCTTACGTCATTCAACAGAACAATAAGAACCCCGTATTATTTTTTTTTTATTCTGAGGAGTAAAATCAGTTCACCCGTTAGGCTAGTACAATAATTAACAACTATTCACCGAGGGCGGAGGTGACTAGCGGTGGATATTTACCGAGCCGCGAAGTATATACTAAACCAGTGAGATAATATACAGCACAAAACAGTAATTTGGATGACTTCTTCGCTTGCCACGAATGCAAACCGGACGCCATTTTTTGGGTTTACCTCGGTGTAAGAGCCTGTGAACTTTTTCTTTGTTTTGTAGCTATTGTTAGGGTTAGGGTCTATTATGTTGACTTCTTTGTTTTCTTTGTTTTACGTCACTTGTGAGTTTCACAGGTTCTTACACCGAGGTAGAGCCCATTTTTTCTCGAGTTGCTCGAAGGTAAATAGCAAAGGATATTCAGAATTTGACTAGCCAATCAGCGCGCGACTTCAACGCTATCTACTGTTTAAGTAACGGTCCATGTAAGAAGGATAGCGCACGCGGCAAGGAATGCAGAAAGGTGCTAACTTTTGCACAACATTGCTATTGTTCTATCATACTTCTGATTGGCTCAATCAGCAAAATCTACCAAAACTTCAGGTAGCTGTATCTTTATTCATCTTAAATTTTTCAACTATTTTCCTTAGGACAAAATCTCTTCCGAGTCTAAATACCACAGTAATCCTATGTGGGGAACATTGGAAAATTGGAGGCTTTTATTGTCTTTGTTTACGACTGTTGTGATTGGTTGAAATGTTTTCACACAAAGGAAACTAACTTTCAAAATAGAGTTTAAATACATTTTATTTCATAAACCTGCTTTCCATCGATTGATAAATTCTACGTCTAAAAACACAACCGTTTCCATGTGGGGAAAGCGTATTGCCGCAGAACAATAGAAAATACTATAGTTCTTATCTGGATCATTACTTAATACTAAAACAGTGGATAGCACTGAAGACGCGCGCTGATTGGCTAGTCAAATATGCTTTGCTATTTACCTCCGAGAAACTGGAGAAAAAATGGCGTCCTCGACAAGCGAAGAAATCATCCAAATTAATTTTTTTTGTGGTGTATAGTATCTCACTATTTTAGCATATACTAAAAAAACTATTCACCTTAGTGTTAGACTGTTCACAGCCCCTATTTTGCCGTGAGATCGTAGGTGTTGATCGTTGAGTTCGACGGGCCGCCATATTGGTCTGTTGATGCGCGCGAAGCTGGAGAGCGTACAAAAACTATTGTACTCTCCCAGTTTCGCGCACTTCAAGATACCAACATGGCACCCCGTCGAACTCAACGATCGACAATCTCACGGACAAATAGGGGACTGTGAACAGTCTACCTCAGTGTCGGTGGGTAGCGGTGGATATCTACACTGAGGTGAATAGTTACACGTGAATAGTTTACAAACCTCACAAACCTCACATGCTTTCAAACCTCACATGGTATTTTAATTGTTTGGATTGACCGTTTGCAAGCCAAAAACCCAGATGTGGCCGAGAGATTATTGTTTTCTGTACATGCACTCAAAATTACTCGGTGACAAGTTCATGTCCAAAGCTATTACATGTAACTCTTTGGTTTGGAATTCAAATATTTAAAACGGTTGTTTTTTTAATTCTATATAATATCAAGCTCTTTTCAAACGTTTTCAAGTTTTCAAATGTGTAGAAATCTCGGGTTTTGAATTTCATTGTACGGGAAGTATCTTTACTACGAAAAGTGAACTGTTCATCATGTAAAGCAAAGTAAAGTAAAGTAAAGTAAAGTAAAGTAAAGTAAAGTAAAGTAA
>CM042751.1:27019572-27028633 GCA_022496165.2 Catalaphyllia jardinei | reverse complement strand
AGCCTCGGAGCCATGTTAGAATATTGATATATCAAACGTGGCCTATTCTATCTCGTCATCACTGCCTCAGGGATCCCATGAGATTTCAAAGCCAAGACAGTCACATGAGGAACAAACATTGAATGATGTAGTTACTAGAGTCAATTTATTAACTGAAACGTAGTAACCCAAACAGACTAATATGACAAGTATCAACTGAAGATACAAGTATCTTTCTTGTAATAAAGACCACGAGGAACGGAGCAATGAATGCTGTAGTTACTACAATCTGTGTATCAATTAAAAACGTAACACACCATATGCAGGTGTACATAACATTAAAGTAATGTTAAGAAACACAAATGTAAAGTCTCTTTCTATAAGATATTTCGTTAAAGCTTAGGAGAACAAAAGGGACATATTTCCCAACAAGTCCACTGTCCACTGTCAGGACAATCTTGAGAATAGCAGAAGCAAATGTGGAGGATTCCACAGGTTTGTCATAAAACTTATCAAAGCATCTTGATGATGACCACCCAGCAGTTTTAAGGATTTCTTGGATTGGAACAGAGGCTGTTTTAGCCTTTGAAGTAGCTGCAGCACGTGTACTGTGTGGCTTAAATCTTGTATTGTTGCGTCTACCCCAGCAGAAGTCATGAGAGTGCAAATCCACCTAGAAAGAGTCTCTCTGGACACCCGTTTGTGTGGCTTAGTAAAACTGACAAAATGTTTAGTTTCTGTACCCCTGAGAGGCTTTGTCCTTTTGAGATATTCTTTTAAGCAAGTACATACACAAAGGGATGGGTTGGCTGGGTATGCTCTCAAAACAACTGTGGGTGCTTTGTAGCCTGGCCTGCTCTGTTTAATGTGGGCAGTAAGCAGGAACTCGTAACCATCAGGAACTTCTTTCATGCAGCCTTGTCCAATAGCGAGGATGTGAAGACTCTGTTCTCTTTGTGCAGACACCAGAGCTATCAACATAACCAGTTTAAGGGTCAGCATTTTCAGATCAAGCTTATTCACAGGATTGATGGAAGCCAGATAAGTTAACACTGGTTGAACGTCCCAAGTTGACTGGTAACTAAATCCCTCAGTTTGCATATACCTTTCATAAATCTAGAAACAGGTCGGTGACAACCAATGGTATTGTTGTCTTCGGAAAGGGTAATTGCCGGTATGGCACTCCGAGCAGTGTTGATGGTAGTGTAACTCAATCCCTTCTCATGGAGGTTGACCAAGAAGTCCAATACTGTTGTTAAAGGTGGATTGTGGGGATCAATCTGTCGTTTACAAAAAAGTCAGTCCACTGCTTGATGTACAGTTTATATTGTTTCTGCGTACCGTCTGACCACGACTGCAAGATGATTGTTGCAGCCTTCTCTTATATGTTGCGCTGCTGGAGGCTTTTCCCGAGACCTTGGAAGCCATCAACTTTAACAGCTTGCGAAGTGGGTGTAGAGCGTTGTTGTGAGGTTGTGTTAAGAGATGGTCCAGCCAAGGCAGGGGCACTGGGTTGTGTATTAATAGGTGAAGGAGCGTTGTAAACCAAGGTTGAGTCTGCCAAAAGGGGACGAGGATTACACCAGTCGCTTGGTCCTGCTCTATTTTCTGCAGACAAGTTCCTTTCAGGCTGAAAGGTGGAAAAGCCTAAAAATAATGTTCTTCCCACTGCATGAATAATGCATTGACATGTTTCGCACCAGGGTCTGGTTTCCATGACACATACATAGGGATATCGATTTTAAAATTAAGTCGGGAAGCAAAAAGATCTATATCAAAGGGCCCCCACATGTCGTTAATGTGATCAAACAAGTCTGAATGTAGAGACCATTCAGTGGAAGTGTTGAATACTCTAGACTCAGAGTCAGCTTCCACATTGATGTTTTTACGGGTGGCGAGAATCCGCTGAACGATAATTCGGCTTTGCACCTGCACTCACCTTGCACAGCGGCTTACAGTCTCTACAGATTGACAGTCCTACAGATGTCTATGTCTATGCGGGGTTTTTCAAAGCTTGACTTTTCAGTCACTGTCTAAATTTACCCCATCCAGGGAAGATTGCGGCAAAGCTACGGTAGGTTAAGCTTGCAACACCGGAAAAGTTGAGATTGACTTAAAATACTCATTAAAATCCTTCCTATTTGTTTTTATGATTTTGATCATTAAAAAAAAAGAAGAAAAAAATCCTAAAAACTGTCATTTATCGAGGCAATACAGTACCCATAAATCGAGCTACAAAAGCCAAACTTGGAACAAGATAAGAAAAATGAAAATAAATATTTATTTATTTCTTAGCCAGGATAGACCATGCAAGAGTTCGGAGCAGATAGCGCAGGAATTTAGAGAAGAGGGTGCGAGATGCGGTCATCTTTAGCGGGGTCCCGGGCATTTGCTTCTCCCCTGGAAAATTTTCAGCTAACTGAAATTGTGATTCTTTGAAATGGGATTTCTGGTCTATTTCTGAGGACAAGTGAGCGGATTATACACGTCTCATTCTTTTTAATTTAGGATCCCCCCCCCTGGACCGCCCCCCCCCTTAGGACCCCCCCCCCCCCCCCCCCCCCAAAAAAAGAAAAAAAAAAAACAAGTGGAGCGTTCCTTTGTCATTGAATAGTCTTTGTAAACAAAATAATTCATGGTGTTTGTACCTCCTGTTGCTGGTCTCTTTGATCGTGGGACAACCCTATTGTCAAATACACTTACAACACCACAAAGCTTCAGATTCCTTAACATAATCACCTCTGGGTGCTCTAGTAAAGCAACGTTTTCAAAGTTTCGGAATCAAAACAAAACGCGAAATGATCAGGATAAAAATCACTTTGCTGCTGATTGCTCTTCTTAGTGGTAAGTACAAAATACCTCAATTTTTTTCATTCTTTACAATATTTGCACATTGCTAAACAGACAACTGAAATGAATAAAAAAGATTTTAAACAGGGTGAGCGGCTCATGGTCCGTCCACAATACGTTGGAGGAATTAGGAAACGGAGGTTTACTTCTCCGGTTAGGCTTACCGTCCGCACGAATCCGTCATGAAAACAGAGCTTTTTGAAAACGCTCCTCAAACCAAAGGAATATGAAAATGTCGGCTTCGTGTTTCGGTGTGGACAGAAGTTTTGAAAATGATGAGGTCAGTACAATCATGATATTTCCCTGCCCGACTTTTACTCAAATACAAATCCAAGATGACCGATAAATGTTGCGTTTTTAAATTTCTCTGACGTAGTGTGAACGGAACACATTTTGATACGTTTTTCGGCGTTGTGTGAAAGGGGTCTGGAACTGACTTTGAATCTAATTCTTTATTCACATATTATTTTCTATGTCGCTTCTCGCGACCGTCTCATCGTTAATTGAGACTGACCAGTGTTGTTTCGATACAAGTTGAAGTTGTGTCTGTCCTTACATCGAAAATAAAGAAACAAATCGAAGTAAGAAACAAAACATTAAGAAATCGATAATCCTTGCTTGACCACCATGAAGATAAATTATTAATTGTCGTAATGTTATCGCGGAAACTTTATTTTGCAAAATTGAATAAAGCAGACAAAGGCTCAGAATTGGAGGCATATAAAAACAACAAGTTCTGGTCCCGATAATTCATGAAATGCCATCGTGTAATTTACTGTATGGTATTGCCATCATTCGCTTGCGTAAAAACAGTCGATCCTTGCTATATTGCATGATTAAAATGTAGTTCTAAGATTGTTTTGTGTGTGTGTATACACTATAACACGAGGGGTATCCGGCACGACCAAAATCCTCTTTATTCATTTCACCTGGCTAACCATGCGCGAAACACCCATTCATTTTGATCTCGTCCTGTAGCGCTTCCTTCTAGCGTCAAAGGGCAAATCACCTGCATAACTACCTTAATCGCTTTGCGCCCGCCTAGATACCCTGCTCTATTCTGGTGTCGAAATTCGCACGAAATTCGCCACTGACGGGAGACTCTTCAGGAACTGTTCGATCATCTTATGGCGGCCACAAAAATAATGTAATACTGACATGTAACAATTTACAAGAGGCCATGATCCAGCCATGTTCTCTTGCGCTGCGTCAACAATTTTCCACAAAATAAACACATCACAACGCTTTTCATTGCTTACATATCGATACCGCTGATGCCTGAAATCAGCTTTCTTGTTCTTGTGAAGAGACCTTGCAGGAAGGAAGCGGACGAAGGAAAAAGAGATGGCTTTTACCCCAGATCCCTCTCTTCTTTTACTTCCCTCACTTTTCATAATGTAACCCACTGACTGGAGCCCTATCCTGACTGAAAATATTACTTTCGGGAGCAAGTTTCGTTGGCGTTAGATATCGAAAGTCGTTTGAAAAAAAAGAAGGGCAAAAAAGTCACAGGACCTTGTAGCGGGTATAGACAGGTATCAGAATGATCTACTAGCTCTAAACGACCCCAAACTGAAAGTTAAGTCATTCAGATGCAAAGAATAGCAACGAAAAAAGGAAAGAAAATTGTAAACGTGTGTAAGTTACAAACGTACCAAATGCACTTCCTTAGCTTAGAAAGCCTTGTTTCTTTCCTGCCGACACGACATCTGACTATATTTTGTGGTCGGTAGTTTTCGCCACCTTGTCCTCTTTTCCTAGAAAAAAAAGGAAAAAGAAACTGGGCAATCAATAACGCATTTTATTATATAGACACGAGTGTTTTACTAGAAAATACACCACTCGCAAAATTCATATGAAACTACAGGCGGGCCTTGAGTGGCGTATTATCCATATCCTCACTATCTTAGTGAAGATATCGATGATTTCACTGATATCAAGTTTGTCTCTTAAATTGTACTCAAATTCGTTGGTAGATGATTGAAACATCTTCTGGTTTTCCTCGACAGTCTTCGGCAGTCTTCGGCGATCTTGGGAAATCTTTTGAAATTTTCGGAAAATGTTTGGGAATTAACGGATTAACGAAGTTTGCATGCTAAATTTTGGTCAAATTTATGTTTGACAAAGGACAAACAAGAAACCCCAGCACTGCAAATAATTTCATTTCATCGAACACCGGAGCGTGAAAAACACAAACATGGCACACCGTAGGGTTTGAGATCACCGCAACACGGCAAGTCGAGATTTTTTTCACCGCATCATCCATCAAGAGAAAAATCAACACCGTATTACCGCAAATTCCCATGCCCCCCTCCAAAAGTGATCGTCAGCTTTGTGTCATGCACCGCCATGACTCTGACTCAAAATACACTGGTCTCCAAACGAAACACGCTATTTTACTTATAAATATCGGCTCTTATGCCGGGTGGGGATAAATAAAACTATGGTGGCCGTCTTTAGTTTTCTGTTTTAGAAAATGATGGCGTCACTTGAATTGTCTTTTATCTATCAACGTTTGCAGATCTAATCTATCGCATTGTAAGAAGATATGACTGATCATCGCAGTTATACAGGTGTGAAATTGATTAGCCTAAACAACATTTTTTGGGCTTAAACGGGATTCGAATTCAGGACTTCTACGACACCAGAGTTGTGCTCTACTCACTGAGCTATCAAACCATATGGGAGCTAGCCACATTTTTAGTTCGTAATATACCCGTAGATGGCGAAAAAACAAGTGAATATATAAAAGATCATACATTTGGACCTCGTGGAAAGATACGAAAATAATTTTGATTCATCATCATAGTTATACACACAACGTAAAACTGAATAGTTGTGAGATCAATGCAAAGCCTGACTTTTTTTTATTGCAGCTTGTTGAAAAGAAATAACGCACATTAATCGAAATGTCTCTCTTTTTTCTAGTTATGGCCCAAGCCTTGAAGTCAAAAGATCGGTCAATTTGTGATTTGCCCAAAGAAGTAGGTCCTTGCAGAGGTGCTTTTCAGAGATTCTTCTATAACAAAGAGTCTGGAGAATGCGAGAATTTCACTTATGGAGGATGCAGAGGCAATGAAAACAACTTTGAGTCCAAGGAAGAATGCGAGAGGCAATGCAAAAAAGATTAAAGTTAAGGTGATTCTGATAAACAAGCACGTTTTTCAGGTTTTAGTGTTTTTTTTTTTATTTTTGCTGCAAAAACAAATACAATGAGCCCAGATGTTTGGGCGGGAAATTTCGAACGAGCGCATATAAGTCATGGAAGGTCATATAACGTTCAGAAGAAAGTGAGGGGAAAAGAAGGCAAAAAACACTCTTAAAAAAAGTGATAAGTCGGACTTTTTCTTCTCAGTTTATTTTGACATAGTTAACTGGAAACTAACTCACTGATTGACGTGTAATGGACTGAAGAACTAATTAAAGAACGAGCATACGAACGAATTACAATACCACACACTGGTAATTAGATAAAGATAGGTGCCGTTCAGCGAGTATGAATCGGTCTTTTTTACCACCATTTAAAGTTTCCAAAGATTTTTTTGTGGGCCTCCAAAACCAAAATTTAAGCTCAGCTTACTAGACGCCGCTATCTCTTCCCTTTCTTCAGGCAAAATATGTCCACGACTGAATTCGAAAATTAAGAGAAGATGACAGATGAAAGTCTTATATCCAGTGCTAGAATACTTTGTTGTGTTCGCACCTTGTCTTACTGAAGGTTTCTTTTCATATTTTATTCTTCTCGCCGTGAACGTTCTTATAAATTCCAAGGTAGGTACGGTGTTTCCATCAATATCAGAATATTTGGGGGATAATTAATAAATCTTACATATATTTAGTAAATAGAAATATTATCCTCTTAATTACTAACCGAGCGCGAGGGCCGTACTGGGGAATATTGGCCCGAGGGCGTGGCAGTACAGCCCGAGCACAGCAGCGTTGTCCGTAAAAAAACGACCGAGGGCCAATATTCCCCAGTACGGCCCGAGCTAGCTAGGTTAGTAAGTAGTTTATTATATGCCGGGCTCTCAGGCCATGTTTTGTTTTGAATTTGCCAGCTTTTGAAAGCAAAAAAGCACAGCCTATAACCAATGTTTTCTTTGGCAGGGCCTTGTATTTTCTTCGCTATTCAGTTCCGGACACGTTTATGCCAGAAACAACCCAGTTCAGCCAGGGATTTCACACTTGATAAATGTATTTTTGTGTGCGACGCTCACACGCTAGGTCGGCACAACAACAACAAGAATATCTTTATTTGTACCCAAAATTAAATCATATAGAGCTACTCTACAATCCCAGGGTAAATAAAGTATTCACTTCACAAACTATTCACTACACTATCTATAAGCAATAACAATTTATCAAAACTTTGTCGGCCTTCCAATATCACGTGATCGAAAGGGATTCTACTAGGATGACTAAGCAGTAGTTCCTGCAGATGAAAAGATTGAGTGCTAGTAGTTGGCTTGTGCGAGTAGATTTTCTGTCTTCGTCGTGTTCGCCATTTCGCTTTTGTGTACCATTTATCAGTTTTTTTGATAAATCATTTTTATTTTCCCAGCTTTCAGTTGCCCAGTTAGGTTTTTTTCTTCTATAGCATGTCTTGAGATGCGCGCGTTTCCTGTTTGCACTGACACGTATCGAAAATCCATCTTCGTATCAGCTCGAGTTCTTATCCCTCGTAATTTCATGCCTCACAGGTTCTTGCTTTCAGCATATGGTTCTCTTTACAATGTCTTATCAACTTCAGTGAAACACGAAGAGGAAACTGAGACAGCTTTACAACATCTCATTAAAACCAGCCGTGACAATCAAAAGACAATATATTATCTGATAATTCTAAGGTCAAATGCATATCATTCTTTATAAGATTCTGTCTTTCTTCTGCCAACCCCTTCTCCTGCAAACTTAATAAATTAATTTTCCCTCGCTCTTATCTCATACTCTCAAGGGTAAACAGGTAATAAATCAGCCTTGTGGGTTCACCCTCCTGTTCAGCAACGTCTCCTGATTTAAAGCACGTTAATGTTTACAGTAATATTTATTTTTAAACTACCCATATCGTTTAAATCAGTACCCAGGGATTTTATGTAGCATGGCATTTCTATTTAGCATATAATAAAGCAAAGATCTTCATTGACGTGAAAAAAAGGCTCCCTTCTTCTAACTGTCTTTCACAACTAAAGATAGTTCCCGTGCAAAAAAAGGGGCGACACCGCGACAACGGTCCAGAGTGAGCTACGTAACAGCGGCGCTAACGGACTCGCGTAAGCAAACTACGTATTGTCTAAACACACTAACAAATAAAGCCTGCTTTGCAGGCGTCAGGTTAACAGGGAAGGGATAGGGATCGTGTGGAACAAAAAGCGAGGAAGAAGAATATGGAAGGGCACCCTATCCCGATAAAGAAGCCCGTTTGAAAAGCAGCCCAGTTTACCTTCCTCAACCTTTAAAATTCAAAATAGCAAAAAGGACGCTACGCACGCAGGTACGCCGTGAGGACCTATGTTATATGGCTCTGTCTCACAAGGACTGAGAACTACCAAATTCGCGAATTTAATTGGCTGAAAACGATATTGATCGGGGTCTTGATTTTCCCATCTAGACCGGCATCTAGACCAGTAATGTTTTGCAGTGGAAACAATATTATTCTAACAATATTTATTTCTGTAAGTGCCAAAAAGCTGAGGGACAAAAAAGGAAAGAGGACGAGCAAACTTTGCAAGAATTAAATTCGTTCGGCTTATCGTTATTCGCAATCAAACTGTCAGTTAGTACAAACCAGATAGATCAAACGAATTAAATTGCTTTTGTTTTTGCCACGCAATAAACATCTTATTAACCGAACTAAGTAAGTCTGTATGGGGGAATCTTGACCTCGGTTGTGTGTACAGACTTCACTGCGTTCGGTCTGTACTTAGGACCTCGGTCAAGATTCTTCCATACAGATATCGACTTAGCTTGGTTAATACGAGCTACGTAATAATTTCATTACTATGGGTCTACTATAGCCGAAATTTCCCAAAATGGTGGATGTTCGTAGCATGGCGACATCGAAGCGCTTAAATCGTCTTCCGCAACTCCTTTTACTCCTGCAAAAACCGTTTAAGACTTTAATTTTGCCCCAGTGATTTAAAAATTGGCTCATTTGTAAAAAAAAAAGTTATAAAAATAAAAGATAAGTGATATTTAGAAGGTTTTTCGAGACATTAAGAAATGTTTTGGGGTAATT
>CM042751.1:27012072-27014572 GCA_022496165.2 Catalaphyllia jardinei | reverse complement strand
TAGGTTTAGTCTATTAGTCGTTCCCGTTTATTTTCTCCCTTATTCCTGTATTAGTTGGTTGAATTGAATCTGGGCTTTCAATAAATTGCATAAGATCATCCTTGAATCCTACTCGTTCCTGCCCGCCTGTCTGCCGCATTCTGTTACAGGGAAGCTGTCTATTGCGTTCTTTAAGGAAATGTTCTCTTCAAGGCTCGGGCAAAAGGAGTCAGTTGAGAATGTAGTTATGCGTTAAGGTATCAGTATGCCCCAAAAACAAACAAGACAATTAGTCAAAATTTTCAGACATGGTTTTTGAAAGAAAGATGTCAATACATAACGATGTTGATAGCTTCCTCTCGCTCAAATCCGACCGGAAGCGAACTTGATTAGTGAACCTCTGTACTTTGGGAAATACGGCGCTTTCACTGAGAAAACGTAGCATTTTTTTTACTTTAATGGATATACCTTCGTACTCTACAATCCTTAAAGCTCTCAGAAAACACATAATTTGCTGGGGCTTGCGTGAAACGTCTGACCATTTAGCGGCCCGAGCAAGTTATGGTCATCTGGGGCATACTGATGCCACCATCGAGTGTTTGTTTTGATCGTTTCAACTTTTCTCAGTCTGAATAAGTAAAAGGTAGTTCTCGTTATCCCACAGTATTTTTCACCCGATTACCGATCGAGAATCCCTTTTATTTTGTTTTTTGCTTACTGCTGTCAGCTGTCAGTATGGGTTCCGTATCAGTTCGGCTATAGCGGCTGTAAAAATAAATAACAAACAACAACTCTGCCAGGTTTAAAATTTTTAGACAAATTTTCTTTTTACAATAATTTAATATCGATCCCTCACTTAGTCAATTTCCTTCTCTTCTGGTGAGGTGAAAGACTTTACTTAACGTTCTCAATCAACTGTTATGTCAAGTCGACCTGCAGCTAGTCTCTTACCAACGCCTTTCACTTAGTTCCCACGATCAACTACAACTGACAAAGTATCAATTGAAACAGACTAGTGACGTTACAATATAGCTTAAAAAAGAACTTCAAACTTGTAGATAATGGCTCTTAATGCTGTATCCTGCATTGTTGTAATTTCTATGGCAGGCAATTTCATTACGACGAGTGGTATTTCAAAATTGTAGCTAGCTCTGCAACATTATTTATAAACGTGAAATAAGGAAGTATTTGACATGTTTGACAAACAGATATCATATCGATAGTCAGATGTAAATTAATAGACACTACGACTACAGACTTAATTGAAACAAATCGCAATAAATGAACGAAATAAAAAGATCGTTTTAAAAGCTAGTCTGCTCGCGTCGACAGGACCAAGTTGTGTTTCTCGTTAGTCTCCATTGAATACTCGATTGAGAAGGTTCACTGCTTAAAGTAATTGCGTAGCTTCCAAGGAGGTCCAAAGTGATAAGTTATTAACCAGTCATCCCAAATAATAACTAGATATTATTTGTCTTGGAGATAAATTATGAAACAGCATTGGCCTGCCTCAACAATGTTTGGGGTCGATTTTAAAAACTTTTGTACATGGTAGCAAAATATGCCGCTTGTTTTTAATTAAAAAAGTTCAAAGCAGCTCACTTTTGATAAAAAGGCCACGAATAACATACACTGTCATTCGCGAGGCATTAGATTGTAATAAAGAAAATGAAAGCCGTGTGACCAATCCAATTACAGCGCCAACTTTTTATTGACCAAGCTAAAAAAGATATACCGTGTATCATTTCGGTGACACGTCAGAAGTTCTTTGGACACTTCACTGAAGACACAGCATCTCAACATTACTCAGTACAGAGGTATCAATATTTTTTCGTGTTAAGGAAATATAGAGGGTAGAGGGAATAGAAACGAAAATGTTTTAAGGGAACGACGAGAGGTAAAAAGGTTTCTCTAGGTCTTATTTTGATCTTTTGATTTTTTGATGAGTTTTCAGACATCCGTTAGTGATGAAAAAGCCATTTGACGGCATTTGCAACTGAGTTGTCGACTTGTAGGCCTTATGTAAAATTACAACACGAGCTCAAAATTCACTGCCGCCAATCCTCATTTTCGATCAATTTTCTTAAACATCTGGCACATTCGTGTTTTTTTTTTTAAACTAGGGTATTCTTGGGAATTTGTCCACGAAAAAAAATTTGCAAATTGCATTTTAAAATCAGGGCATGGTGGTAGAATTTGTTTGTCTGAGTCATGTATAAGAGCTATTGTTGGTCGACTGGCTGATAAAAGAACGGATTCCTAACAATCAAGAATATCTGCAGGTAACGACACTAAGAAATCTCATGTTATTTCTTTCTGACCAGTTAACTCGTCGTCTGAAATATATTCTGCCAATATCAATAGAGATGCTTAATTTTATTGTGATATTGGGGGAGGTCTGAAGAAATTCAACTGTATTTCTTCCCGTTGGCCAAACTAAACAGGTCCACATCAGCTTTCGCTGCCATATTTTTAACCTGCTTTGTTAAATAAAATATGTATGTATGTATGTATGTATGTA
>CM042751.1:26993939-27011972 GCA_022496165.2 Catalaphyllia jardinei | reverse complement strand
GTATGTATGTATGTATGTATGTATGTACTAACAGTAAGTCGGCGATACTCACTCACTTTTTGACACTTTCTGACTTTCGACTGAAGAAAGTAGAAGACAAAATGTCAAATGTCCCAGTCATATCAAGGCACAAAATTGGTCAAGTAACGATATGAGACATGGAATACTTGCCACGCAATTTAAACTTAGCAGGAACCTGAAAATGAAATAGTAGAAGAAGAGTACTTTGCGAGTGTGCTCGCAATTCGTTGTAGCATGCAGGTTTTCTTGTTGCTCATTTAAATCGACAACAATGATTTCAACTTCCAACGTCTAAGAGTATGCTAATAAGACCCAGGATTAAGGGTAAGGAAGTGAATGGCGCATGTAGGTCTTGATCTCAGGATCCCCTCTTTCAAGTTATGTTTATATATGGTATCAGTCCTCTAGTGGTCATTACTAATAGCGGGGCTCCGGCGGTCCGAAGGGCGACGACGATCTACCAGAAAACGACGATGTCACGAAACACTGCAGGGTCATCCCCCAGCTACAGCTGTTAGGTCGACCAAAGAATGCAGCCTCCGTTCACAGCGTACATCTTCGTCATTGGAAATCCATGTTGTGGTCAATTAACACCTGTCAAAACTGGTATCCCGTGACCGTATCGTGGGCTCAGATTTAAATCTTTTGCAGGTTCAAGCCAGGTTAATTTATTGTAATCAATGGTTCCGCCAACAGAACCTTAATGGTTTCCTAAGGAGCTAAGCGAGCAGGAAAATATCTCGCTCGCTTTTAATTAAAAAGTTTAAGGCAGCTCACTTTTGATAAAAATGGTGCGGTACAAATAACATTAACTGTCATTTGCGAGATACTGTAATTAAGAAAATGAAAGCTGACCACTTCAATCACAGCTTCAAATATGTATTGAAAATGCTAAAAAAAGATATATCGCGTGCCATTTCGGTGACACGTCAGAAGTACTCTGGACACTTCACTAAAGACACATCATCTCAACAGGACGCCGCATTATAGAGGTATCAATATCTTTTCTTATTAAGAGGGTATAGAGAGTAGTAGAGAGCATAGAAACGACATTATTTTAAAGAGAAACATGAGAGATAAAAAATTTCTCCACGTCTTCCTTTGATCTTTAAATTTTTTGATGAGTTTTCAGACATCAGTATATGGGAAAAACCATTTGACGACATTTGCAACCGAGTTTTCGACTGTTAGGCCTTACGTTTAAGTACAACACGCGCTCAAAATTCACCAACAATCCTCATTTGGGATTAATTTTCTTAATAGACATCTGGAACCTTCGTATCTCTTCACGAGGGTATTCTTTCATCTTTAGTGCCTTGGGAATTTGTCCACGATATATTTGCAAATTGCATTTTGAAAGCAAGGCTTGGTAGTGAAATTTGTTTGTCTGAGTCATATATAAGGGCTATTGTTGGTCGACTGGCTGATAAGAAAACGGATTCCTGAAAATCGAGAATGTCAGCAGGTAACGACACTAACAAATCGCATTTGTTCTTTTTTTCTGGTGAAAATAACCCATCGTCTAAAACATTTTCTACCAGTTGAAATATTTAAACATATTGTGATATTGGGTGAGATTTGACGAAATTCAACTGCATTCCTTCTTGTTGGCTAAACTAACAGTAAGTCAATATTCACTCACTTTTTGAAACTGACTTTTGACTACAGAAATAGGCACAATGTCAAATGTGCCAGTCATATCAAGGTGCAAAATTAGTCAAGTTAAGATAATGAGACATACAATGCCTGTCAGGCAAGTTAAACTTAGCAGGAACCTGGAAATGAATACGAGAAAAGTACTTTGCGAGTGTGCTCGCATTTTGTTGTAGCATTTTTTTAATGCTCTCTTGGATCGACGTACAATGATTTAAAATTCCAACGTACAAGAGTACGCTATCTGTAACAACACCCAAGACGAAGGGTAAGGAAGTGAATGGCTCATATAGGTGTTGATCTCAGGGTCTTCTCTTTCAAGTTATGTTTAGATAGGTATCAGTCTTGTAGTGGTCATTACTAATAGCGGAGCTCTGGCGACCCGAAGGGCTACGACGACCCACGAGAAAACGACGACGGAACGAAACACGGCGGTCATCTCCCAGCTATAGCTAATAGGTCAACCGAAGCATGCAACCTTGGTTCACAGCGTACATCATCGTCATTGGACATCTATGTTATCGTAAAATTGCTCCTGTCAAAACAAGTTATCCGCTAACTAGAATCCCGTGACCTTATCGCGGGCTCATGTTTAGACCTCTTGGAGGTAACGTGACCATGTACTGGTTTTCGACTGCATTGCAGTCTCAAGCCAGGTTAATTTATTGTAATCAGTAGCCACGCTAACAGTACCTTGATGGTTTGCTGAGGAGCTAAGCGAGCAGCAAAACATGTCGCTCGTTTGTAATAAAAAAGTTTAAGGAAGCCCACGTGAGCTATCGGGCGTGAAAAGTAAAAATACTATTAAGATGCTTTTCGTCAATTTTTTGTGTTATTTAACAATTAGCATTTTAACTGGTCATGTTATTGGTAATGAATAAATGTGTTATTTATAAATTACAAGTAATGTTATAAATGACAAAGGAAATTGGCTTTGCTATTTACATATCGCAAAAGACCATGATTCGGATTTATAAACTGCAAAAGTAATTTCGTGCAATTTACAAATCGCATTCCACCCTCTTTAAAATTCAAAAATCGCTACTCGCGTTCTAAGGTCAAATACGTGATGTATGAATCGCAAATTCGCAAAAGTGTGATTTTGATCTCGCAGATGTGATATGTAAATCACAAAAGTGCGATTCATAAATCGCAAATTAAATGTGATATATGAATGCAAAAAGTCTGCTTTATAAATCGCAAATGTTATATGTAAATCATAAAATAAACCACAAAACTGTGATTTATAAATTGCAAATGTGATATATAAATCACAAAAGCGTGAGTTATAAATCGCAAAAATTCAATTTATAAATCGCAAAGTATGCGATATATAAATCGCCGATTGTGCGTTTTATAAATCGAAAAAAGTGCACTTGCACGACGGCTTTCGACAGCTGTCTCCCAAGCAATCAGTAAGACCTTAGCCAATACCCATTTCAGTAAGCATGTTGATATCTTTTCCATCATTATTTTTCTAGTGATGCATTCTACTTAATTGTCGATTGCGATGAATGAATTCGCAGTATGACTCACTTGCTTCGGTAACGACTTATTGTTTGTTATCTTTAGTGCGGTTTTGTTTCCTCCGGTATCCCTCAACGGTGGAAAGCCGTCGTGCAAATGCTTCTGTCTCTGCCATTTGGCTTGCTTATCCTCGATCGCTTGAAACTCCCACCAAAAGTGCACGTTTTCCTTGTTTTAAAATGCCACTGTGCAGATACGAGCCCACAAACAAGTTTTCTGATTTGTGATTTACAAATCGCACTTTTGCGAATTACATATTATTACACAATTGCGATTGATAAATCGCAATTTTTCGATTTATATATCACATTTGTGATTTTTAAAACACGCTTTTGGGATTTATATATAACGTTTACGATTTATAAATTACACTTTTGTGATTTATATATCATATTTGCGATTATGAATCGCACGTTTGTGATTTATATAGAAGCATTTTATAACATTTGCGATCTATAAATCACACTTTTGGCATTTATTTATCGCATTTGCGATTTATGAACCACGCTTTTGTGATTTACATGTCACATTTGCGATTTAAGAATCACACTTTTGCGATTTCCTTTGTCATTTATAACATTAGTTGCAATTTGTAAATAACACGTTTCTTCACAAATTTGTGATTTACAAATAACAAGACCAGTTAGAATGTGGTTTGTCAAATAACACAAAAACATTGACGAAAATCATCTAAATAGTATTTTTACGTTTCCATAGCTCACATTTGATAAAAAAAAAGACCCGGTACAAATAAGGCATTAACTGTCATTTGCGAGACATTGTACTAAAAAAAAATGAAAGCTGACCAACCCAAATCACTAGGGTCAACTTTATTGACCAAGCTAAAAAGGAGACATCGTGTTCCATTTCGGTGACACGTGACAAGTTCTTTGGACACCTCACTGAAGATACAGCATCTCAACCTACGAATTACAGAGGTATCAATATTTTTCTTGTTGTGAAGGTATACAGGGTGGAGAGCCTGAGAGGTAAAATATATGTCTAGGCTTATTTTGATCTTTAAAATTTTTTACGAGTTTTCAGAATTCATCATGCGATAAAAGCTAATTTGCCAACATCTTTAACTGAGTTGCCGACTTATAGGTCTTATGTTTAAGTACATCACGCGCTCAAAATTCACCACCAATCCTCATTTGCAATCGATTTTCTCAAACTTCTGGCACTTTCGTCTTTTTTTCACATGAGTACTCTTGTCATCTATACTTCCCAGAGAATTTGTCCACGAAAATATTTGCAAATTGCATTTTAAAAGCGAGGCTTGATAGTGCAATTCTGTTTTTCTGAGTCACATACAAGAGCTATTGTTGGTCACTTTTGACGCTTTCTGACTTTCGACTCAACAAATCAAGGCACAAAGTTGGTCAAGTAGCGACAATAACATGCAATACTTGTCAGGCAAGTTAAACTTGGCAGGAACCGTCAACTCGTTAACGTTGTAGCATTTTTTATAGCATATAAGCCACCTAAGTTGTCCTCGTGAGATAGATTCGAATCAAAGCTAGATTTGAAAATTTGTATACCCCCAGGATTTTTAAAGCCGGGAATGATGAGTGACAGATTCTTGTGGATGTAAGTACTACCTCGCGGTGAATTAACTCTTTTTGTTCTTCTCCTTTCTTGCGGGAGCTGATTAACCGCCGCGAAGTCTACTAAGTGGGCACTTCTTCATGCTGATTAGTTAGCGAGCCCATGACTCGAGTCCAAGTTTCGAGAATCAGCAATATTTAGCTCGTTTGTAACAGTGATTTTTGTAACAGCAAACTTATATAATGTAAACTTCAATCAAACCACAGCACAAAGGTGGTTCATTCAGAACTGAAGATATTCTGTTTATTGGATAGTTCACTCATACCCAGCAGAGGGACCATCTACCAACTACGGCACACTTAAAAAACATCATCTCCAGAAAGCTAATTATAGATTAAAAAATAACGGTTCAAAGGTTTGGTTTTGTTAAGAGGATATGGAAGGCATGAAGCGATATGGTAACATGACGAGAATTGTAGTGAATCTCAATACACTTGGTAAAAGGACCGATGTTTTGACATTTTATGGGCATTTTTGTTTCCTGTCATCTAGGATTTGGACAATTGGTCTCGCGGCTGAACATGCATACATTAACACATTTTGCTACCATCCATGGCTAGAAACTATATTAAATGTATTATCGTTTTGCAAAAAAACTGCCATATTTTTAAAATAAATATATATTTTTTTCACATTACGCTACTCTACTTACCTAACCATTCTTACTTTACTTACAATACGGGCTACTTATACAGGAAATACAATTACTTAATTTAATTTCAATACAAGCTACTTATACTACTAACAATGCAATGCTCTACTTACTTGCTGAACATACAGTTACTTACAATTACTTACACTATATATTGACTTTGAGGAGAGAGGAGTACTTCTAATAAATCATGTGCATGAATAAAGACAAATTTGCAAGGTCGTACTTGATGAGTAGCTTACTGATAAAATCCTGAATGGAGATGGCTAGCCTATTTAACTTGCTTGAATAAATATATATATATTTTTTAAAATAAGTCAGTATATTAAATGGCGATCCTTAAATATAGTTTTAGTATTTTATATTATTACTCTAAGCGAATTAAGATTTTATATTATACAAGTACATTGCCGTTGACAAGTCGCATTTGTTTCAGTTAGGTCAGACTCTATAACCAAACTGCTCCAAAATGGCTAAGAAAGCAAGTCTTGTTGATATCTTCGTCATTATCGGTGGTAAGTAAGCATATAATATCCCCAACAGAACAAAAAAAAAATGGATAATAATAATGAAAAATAAAACCATCATCGTCCGTTTTTGAATTTGTTTGTCAATTTTTGACCTCTATTAGAGCGGGTAAAACATATCCAAAATGAAGTGGCACCAATGAATGGTCTAGGGATTTTATTGATTTTAATTTGTTCTCATTGTTTACAGCATACTTTCTTAGTTTCCCAAGCCTAGTCCTAACTGTTGTAGAATATTTTTGATCGGAAAGGTAATACCTCCATAACCCATAGAAAACGGTGCGCCTTTCACGTACCTACACTGAGGTTTTACGACCCCAAAAACTCCCTGTAGAAATCTTTGTACACGTAAAAGGTCCAACAGAAATTTCTCCCTAAAAGATTCTCAAATCGTTATTTTCGCAGGCGAGAAACGCCTTCAGGACACGTCGTCGTCGTCGTCGTCACTAAATGACAGAGGCAACATTATAAAGTGTTTTGTAAAGTAAACTGGGAGAAATCGAAGTTTCTATGTTCAACACAATATATACGAATTGTGCTTGAGATATTCTTCGCATGGGCAAGCATCTTGTGTCGGCCTGAAGCCAAAAATCCATTGAATCAAGCAAAGATAATATCTTTACTTGGTAACGCAGTAATGATTATTTTGTTGATGCCATGTCTCCATCACAATATCATATCTGGATGTCTTTGAATGATAAAACCTTTAATGCAGTTTATTTTCCTTTACAGAACCTCACTGACATTCTACTTGCTTATATGCTACGCAGGTATTATGATGGCGCAAGGAGAAAATATCTGCCACCTGCCAAGCGAGACAGGTCCGTGTAAAGCACGTATTCCACGCTATTACTTTGACAAAGAGGCTGGGGGATGCCGGCAATTCATCTATGGTGGGTGCAGCGGCAATGCAAACAACTTCAAAACTCTTGCCGAATGCCAGACGACTTGTCAGGGACAGCAGACCTGCCGTCTTCCAAAGGAACCCGGTCCATGCAAGGCATACATTCCACGCTACTATTTTGACGAGGAGGCTGGAGAATGCAAGCAATTCATCTATGGTGGGTGCGGTGGCAATGCAAACAACTTCAAAACTCTTGCCAAATGCCAGACGACTTGTCAGGGACAGCAGACCTGCCGTCTTCCAAAGGAACCCGGTCCATGCAAGGCATACATTCCACGCTACTATTTTGAAGAGGAGGCTGGAGAATGCAGGCAATTCATCTATGGTGGGTGCGGTGGCAATGCAAACAACTTCGAAACTGAGGAAGCATGCATTGAAGAATGTCTCAACTAGAAAGAAAGGTAAGGACCGTTTCTAAGATACCACTGTTGAATTTTTCTTCAGTTGAGAAGAACGTCGAGACAATTAAACCATGCCGGCTTACAGAAAGCTGATTCATATCTGACTTAAGACCAGCCCTTTGTCTCGCTCGGGCCGATAAGATTTTAGTATAATGTATCGCACCAACTCTCCTTGGTCCTTCTGATTTATAATGTTATTAAAAGAATTTTTCACTACTGCTCTATCAACTTGTTTTCGGTCTTTTTCGGCACTTTTGAGTTTTCGAATCCTACGAATTTGGACAAGCCAAATTATCCCTGACGAGACCAAAGCGTAACAAAGGTGTGCTAAAAATATGTACAAATTTCCAGAATCCCAGTTAGACCATAATTTAAATCATTTCTGTACAGTGACTTAGCTGAATAGGACATACAGTAGACGGTTTCTCTCTGGTTAACAGAGAGATTAAGAAATCACGACGGCCACGCCGAGGACAACGTGGATTCAGAAAAGTGATCTTTTTGTTTACCTGCGAATCTCGTGATACCCTGAAGTCGTTTCTCACTGTCAAGGCTGAGTGGTTATAATAGTAACGACAATATATGCCTCCAACTTTTTTCCAGATAATTTCTTTTTTGTTTTTTTTCCACAGAACTAAAGTGCCCCGAAATTGCCTGGGGAGAAACCACTTTCCGTTAAATGATGTTATACCTGTAAGCGATATATGGTTAATAAATAGACACAAGGAAAATGAAGTTCGTTATGAGATTTTAACTGAGCATGCTTGAGTACAGCTGCCTCAAAAACAACAAGTCCCTCAAAGAAATTATGACACACTCCTCTAAGTATATCTGAAAATAAGAACGTTAGATAAAAGATAATCTTCGGTCTGTAGCGAAATTAATTCTTCAAGTGCTACTTGACACAATGAAAGAAAAAGGAAGAGGTGATCACAATAACGGACAAATCTATTCGGTAAACATTCTCGATGGCAAATCTCAGCAGCCAAGAAAAATCGTGCTTGTAACTTTGAAGGACCCTAGTCGGCCTCAGCCGTTTTCTATGTCATCGAAATTATTGATATTGCATAGTGAATTTTTTTTTATTGTATGCTGTGTCCTGAATGTCGGGTTGTTTAGTGCCCGATTGAGTTAACCCAGGAAAAGGTAAAGGGGGTAAGTTTCTAAAGAAACTGTGGTGCTGCGTCGGTGGGAGTATTACAAGATAATTTGGTTTTATCAACTGAGTTGATAATGTGAATTAGCCACCGTAAAGAGATTTAGAAGGTGACGTTTCGAGCGCTAGCCCTTCGTCGGAGCGACTCGAGGAATTGTGGGTTGTGTGTGGTTTATATACAGAAATATTGAGCTACGCTATTGGTTGGTGCCTGGCAACGTGAAAAACAGAATAAATTAGTTGAATGAAAAGCGTTCGTTGATACCGTGAGGATTAAGAGTGCTGATTTGAAAAATAAATTTTTGTTCTAGAGTTTTGCGGTTTTCTGTGCTTCCTTGATGTAGGGAGAGGCCGCAGACTGTCATATGTTGCGTAGAATGATTCGGCAGATTAAAATGTCTAGCGACCGGTTTAGATGCGTTTTTGTCGTCTTTCTCTACGTCGCGAAGATGTTCTCGAAATCGGTCGCCTAGTCGTCTACCTGTTTCGCCGATATATAACTTTTTGCAAAGGGTGCAAGTTATACAGTAGATGACATTGACTGAGGTACAGGTAAAATGATCAGTTATCTTATTGGATCGCTTGGGTCCCGACAATTTTCGTTTGAAAAGCACTTCTGACTTAAAAGTTACCTATGTTTTTGTCGCGTTTGAATGAAATTAATGGCGGTTGCGAAAAGATTCTGCCAGTATCGGGATCATTTTGAAGTAATTAAAAGTTTTTCAGAATGATGGATTAACTGCGTGGTTGTGAGGGTGAAATGTGAGAGTGAATGGAATTCTATTGTTATTCTCCCTCTGAGACGTTTGTAGTGCTGACTGCCGATCAATTTGTTGGGCGCGATGATGGCCAGCTTCAACAATAGAGGAAGGATAGCCACGTTTAATTTGTTGAAAAACTCGCACATTTCTTCTGATTTTAAGGAAAAATCAGAGTCTTCACTACAAAGGCGACGAAGTCTAAGAAATTGATAATAAGGAATGGAATTCTTGACATGTGATGGGAAAGGGTAGGAATGTCGATTTGACTTTTGTAACTTTGCGGTGAGGTTTTCTGTTCACTGTTTGATATATACTCAAAACAAAGCAGAAGAAGAAGAAAAGTAATAATTCGAATAAATTTTAATCCTGGGCTGACGTTAACAGGCTTCCAAACAATCCTGCCCTGTTGTCAACAAGTTAACCTGACATGAGTCCGCGATCGAATCGAAAACTAGCACTTGATCAGCGGTCAACCTCAAAAACACGTGACCTCGATGAGCTGTACACTTAATTAAGCAAGCAAGGGCTGCATGTCTCTGTCAACCTAATATTTGGAGTATGGCCGCCATTTTGCGCGACTCCGTCGTCGTCGTCGTCGCGTTGTGCATACGCGCCCACGAGCAATGCCGCTGGCCATGATAACCATGAGAAAATCAACTCGGGTTTTCTTTTCTTTCCTGTATGAGTATTGGGCTACGCTTTGTGGCCCTTCGGGCCGCCAGAGCTCCGCTATAATTATCTTTAGAAGTTTCACAGGGATTTCGATCCATTGTTACATGCTCCGAATAAAATATAATAGCCAAACCCGGACTCTTGAATGTAAACAAAAACAAAGTTGTTGCTGACTAGCGTTCTCTAAGTTGAAAAACCTAGAATTAACTGTTTCAAAACAAATAAAAAAATGAGATCGTAAAAGTTTTTTCCGGACATTTCAATGCCCCGTGAACCCTAGCTCCCCACAAGGCTAATCGGGACCGGATTTGTCTTTGCACAGCGCGAAGCGCCGTCATGGACATGCGAAAAGATTTCACACTTTGTGTTTTAAATGCGAATTGCACGTGTTGTATTTTAGCTTGTGTAGGCTCTTTGTCCGCTTGTTGCTGGGCGGGAAAGCGAACTTGTTTTTTATTACGTTCGGTCATTTACATCAGTCTTGAATTTTATGCTGTTCTGCATGTAAGCTTATGCTATCGGGAAAAAAACTGATTTAAAGGATATGTTTAATTCTCGCTATATATATAATAAACAAATTATAGCATAGAAAGTGCTTTGTAAGGATTTTTATTCACATTTAATCTTCTGGCCTGTTTGGGTCATGTGGTCAGCAAATGAAAGTTTTTACAACATGCGTTTTCTCGTTATGTTTATAACCGCAATTTGTGTGTTACTTTGGCACAGACTATTTTTGGCGAAACCGCAGTTCAACAAGCGACCACATATCTGTCAACACCATGCGCAAATCACACAATCACACACTTTCGCGGCACAGATAAGACTATCTTCTCACCTTCAATACAAGCGAAATGTCATCAAATAACTCTGAAAAAGGCTCAGTCTATTGGCAAATAAACACCTCTGGACTTTTCCCTTACACTCATCTTATGCAAGTTCCCGGATGTAAAGTCACGCAATAGGCGGTGACCACATTAGCCAGCTCAAAGTTGAAAAAAAAAAAGCGTGAACACTGGAACCTCACGGTAAGAATACACGTGATGAATCGTAAAACTTGTAACCTTAGAAAGCCTTTTTTAAATCTTTACTTTATTTTATTTGCTTTGTTCGTCATTTCCGCCACTCCTTTTGATTTCGAAAAATGTATTACGACATTCACCACTATACAATATTGTAATCTCATTTTTGTAAGTTAGTAACATCTAAACCTGAAGAAGGCTGGTTTGGCCAGCCGAAATATTGTTTTTAATATATCACGTTGTGTCAGCCTTGCAGTAGTCTTTGACTTCTCATCGTTTTTATTTTTCAAGTTTGGCTGATTAGATCTCTATTGAGATCCAACGTTTAATCAAGCAGGATCTTGCCTACATCCACTTATACAAAATATTTGCCTGCAAATAGGATTTTTATGTCCTTTCTTCCCTTTAAAATGTTGTTATAGCTTTCTTATGTGGCTTTTGCATTGGGAAGGAGTGTATTGTGATTAAGCTCTCCCCCCCCCCCCCCCCTTTAGGGGCAAGTGGGGGTCACGTGACTATTCAAGCCATGTGAGTGCAACTCGTGGATTTCATCTTTTTGCAAGATTTTTTCACTGAGATCTCAAGGGAAAGTTTTTCTTACTGAGAGGTGAGCTATCGACTTTGTCGGTAATCTTCGCTAACTTAACTGTATATTGTTGCCACGAGTACTTGTTTACTGAGCTCTTAAGCCATATATTGCAATTTTTTTGGATCAGTCGTAGCGACCAGCGTTCGCCTTCTCTGTCGAAAATCGTTTTCACGTGCCTAGTCATTCTTATTCTTAGTTCATCCGCACTGAAATGGCTTCTTCCCCTCCCTTGGTCCTTATTTTGGGTCATTCGTTTGTCAGGAGGTTGAAGGAGGACTTACAGTCCAACTTCGATGTTCGGGCCGATACGAACTTTGGCCTTGCTGGCGACGCCATCATACATATGCATGGTGTCGGTGGACGGACCGTGAAGAAATTACGCGACCACGATCTTGGGGTTATTTCATCACGGAAACCCCATGCTGTTATCCTTGAAATCGGTACCAACGATCTGGCCGACCTCGGGCCTGAGGTCGTTGGGTCAGAAATCGAGGAGTTGACGAAGGTTTTGTTGGGTTCTTTTTCGGTTCAAATCATCGGTGTTTGCCAGGTGATTCCACGCTTTCGAGCGCCATTTTTCAACGCTTCGGCTCGGATACTTAATCAGTATTTAACCGAAGTTCTCGAAGACAACATTAATGTTTTTTTGTTGGGAACACAGTGGTTTTACTGATCCCTCAGTTAGTCCCTATTTAGCTGACGGAGTTCATCTCAACTTACTCGGTCAATACAAGTTATATCGTAGTTATCGGGGGGCTATTTTAAAAGCAATACGCAACTGGAAGCCACGCGGTGATCTTTAGATTTCCAGCCTGGGACAGTTAGCATGGGCGGCTGTCTCGCTATATTCGAATTTATGTTTTGCTTTACCAGTCGAGCCTTTTTGCTCGTCTGAAATCTAGCCGTTATGGTTCGTGTATAATTTTAAATCGAGCAATTTTTGCTCGTGTGAAATCGGGCATTTGTTGCTCGTGTGTTAATTTTAAATCGAGCCTTTGTTGCTCGTGTATAATTTTAAATCGAGCCTTTGTTGCTCGTGTTTAATTTTAAATCGAGCCTTTGTTGCTTGTGTTTATTTTAAAACGAGCCTTTGTTGCTCGTGTGAAATCGAGCCTTTGTTGCTCGTGTTTATTTTGAAATCGAGCCTTTGTTGCTCGTGTGAAATCGAGCCTTTGTTGCTCGTGTTTATTTTGAAATCGAGCCTTTGTTGCTCGTGTTTATTTTGAAATCGAGCCTTTGTTGCCCGTGTGAAATCGAGCCTTTGTTGCTCGTGTGAAATCGAGCCTTTGTCGCTCGTGTTTATTTTGAAATCGAGCATTTGTTGCTCGTGTGAAATCGAGCCTTTGTTGCTCGTGTTTATTTGAAATCGAGCCTTTGTTGCTCGTGTTTATTTGCTGTATTACTTGTGTTTATTTTAAATCGAGCCTTTATTGCTCTTGCCTTTCCTTGTGTTCTTTTACAAATCACACCTTTGCTTTTTATTATTCGGCAACAGGCAATTGTTGTTATATTACAAATCTTACTTGATGTTTCTCTGCCCTCTTTTCTTCTGTCAAATTCAGCCTCAATAATTATTGTTGCTTGTGCTCCAAACAAACAAACAAAAAAAAAAGGAAAAAAAAACAAAACAAACAAATACAAAAATAACAAAGAAAACAAAACAAAACATAAAACAAAACAAAAACAAAAACAAAACAAAAAAAAAAAACGAAAAAAACAAAAAACAAACAAAAAAAATAAAAAGGCACAACAACAACAATAAATTAAATACAGAAATTAAATACAAGATGAAAGAAAATAAATAATAATAAATAAAATAATAGAATAAAATACAAATGAATAAATAACTTAAAATAGACACACCATGATGCTGTTGTTGTGACCTTATTTGTTACACAACTCTTCTGCCTTCTTTCTCCTAAGTTAATTTCCTTGTTTAATGATTGCCTGTTGCTTATCTCACCACACTTGTATTAATAATTTTTGGGTGGTCAGGTCGCTCGTTTCCTGTTAAATTATTTTGCAGATGCCTCCGAGACGCTCCCGCCGTTCTAAATGCCCTTCTGCAGAGGCCTTAGAGGTTATTGCATCCACACCTACGCGACGCACTCGGCACTCAGGGGCTATTGCAAACCCATCCAGTGAGAATGATGGAGGTGGGGCCATATCTGAGGACCTTATCAGTACTATTGTCACTCGGGTCACAGCTGAAGTCACTCGCCAGCTCCAGACTACTTCCTTTCAAAATCCTGCACAGCCAGCAGATGGCTCTCCTGTCTCTTCAGCCCAAGGTACATGTAACATTGAAGTTCCTGTTGCCCAGGCCTTGGCAGGTGAGCAAGGAGCACAACGCCCCAAAGAGGTTTTTACCTCGGTCAGCATGGCGGTGGATGCATGCATCCCTGCTAAAATTAAAGCTAAGATCTTACAAGAGGAGTACATAGAATTCGGGACATTACTAGTTAAACCCTCCTATAGTGATAAATATCACCTCACATTAGAACCTGCTAAAGAGGGTACCACTCAATCCTTCGCAATCGAGCCAGTTACAAGGTCCAAACGTATAACATCACTCGATATGTGGCTTCAGGCCTTTCATGTTTTTGTGGGTATTTATACGGGGTGTTACCCCAACGAGGCTCCGGGTTTGATGAAATATGGGGCCACCATTCAGGATTTGGCTGCCAGGGGGCACAACTGGCGATTTTATGATGAAAATTTTCGCTTTTTACGACAATCCCAGGCAACATCCCTTCCCTGGGGAACCATTCATTGGGAGCTGTGGTTAAAATCACAGTACCCCCCTAAAAGATCGCCACCATCCACTGGTTCGTCAAAGTTTGCCAGTGCCTCCTATATCCCTCGGGGTTATTGTTTCAAATTTCATAGAGGAGAGGAGTGTTCTGGCTGTAATTTTAAACACACATGCTGTAAATGTGAGGGCCTCCACAGGGCTCTCCATTGTAATTTTCGTTCCTTCAGTAAGAAACCTGTCCCCAACTCCAACCTTCGAGGATTCACTAACTCCCCCAGCAGCCAAAATCCCCGACAGTTTACTCCAGCTGGGACTGCCAACACCGTAAAAAAAAGTAGTTTGATGTTTTTTCTTGCTGGGTATGACCATTCAATTGTACAATTCTTATCACATGGCTTCACTGAGGGTTTTCTCTTGCATCACGAGGGGCCTCGTTACTCCTGTTATGCACCCAATTTACTTTCGGCAATTCAAAACCCTGCCATTGTTGATGAAAAAATTGCAAAAGAGTTGGCAGCTGATCGCCTTGCAGGTCCTTTCTCCTCGCCTCCTTTTCCAGATTTTCGTATATCTCCACTTGGCCTGGTTCCTAAGAAAACTGAGGGTGACTTTCGTTTAATTCATCACCTTTCTTACCCTAAGGGTTCATCTTTGAATGAGGGAATTTCTGAAGAACATTCCAGTGTTTCTTATGCGACTGTGGAAGATGCAATTCGTAACATTAAAATGGTTGGCCCAGGTTGCTTCCTGGCTAAAACTGATATTAAGAACGCATTTCGCATCATTCCCATTCACCCTCAGGATTATAATCTTTTAGGGATCTTTTGGCGAGGATGTTATTACTATGACCGATGCATGCCGATGGGTTGTTCCAGCTCATGCAAAACTTTTGAAACTTTTTCCACAGCCATTGAATGGATTGCCCAGCAGAAATTACATATTCCACATATTTTGCATTTATTAGATGATTTTTTGATAGTTGCTCCAACGCACAGCCTCTGTAAGAAACAGTTAGATCTATTTTTGATGCTGTGCCGCTATCTTGGCATTCCCATGGCACCAGAGAAAACTGTCGGTCCTGCCACTACTATCACCTTCGCTGGCATTGAGCTAGACACAGTATTAATGGAGGCTCGGCTGCCTCAAAAGAAACTTGCTAAGAGTCGCAATTTAATTGCTGGCTTTTTAATACGTCGCAAAGTAACTTTGAAAGAAATCCAGTCCCTGACAGGTTTATTAAATTTTGCATGCTCAGTAGTGGTACCCGGACGGGCATTTTTACGCCGGTTAATTGACTTAACAATAGGCACCAGAGACCCATCCTTTAAGATTCGGCTCTCCAGGGAGGTAAAGGCTGATCTTTTAGTCTGGAATAATTTCCTTACTGAATTCAATGGGCGATCTATTTTCTTGTCAGATCAGTGGTGTAACTCTCACCAGCTGAAATTATATACTGATGCTTCGGGTGCCCTTGGATTTGGCGCTATTTTCGGCAACAACTGGTGTTATGGGGAGTGGCCTGCTAGTTGGCAAGGCCGAAACATTGCCTTTTTAGAATTCTATCCAATTGTCCTCAGTCTCCACCTTTGGGGTCATGAGATGACTAATAGCCGCATTTTATTTTTCACTGACAATGAGGCATTGGTGCACGTGATCAATAAGCAGTCTTGTCATGATAAGGAATTAATGTTTTTTGTGCGTAAGATGGTGCTGGTATGCCTCTCACACAACATTTGCTTTAAGGCTAAGCACATTCCAGGTATTCAAAACAAGTTAGCTGATTCTTTATCCCGTTTACAATTGCAGACCTTCAAACAGCTGGCGCCACCTTGCATGCACCAACATCCAACACCTATTCCTCAACATCTGCAACCGGCCAATTGGCAAATGTAGCTTCATTTTTGCTCCGCTCCAGTCTTCAACCATCATCAATTCCAACCTATCAGCGGGCTTGGAAAATTTTCCAGCAGTTTTTTAATTCCACATTTCAACGCCCCTTTTCTGTGCTCCCTATTTCCCCTTCAGTTTTGGCTCTATTTATCGCTTATTTATTTAATGCTCAGTATGCCCCATCCACGGTCAACACATACATTTCAACGCTCGGTTATGTTCATAAGCTTAGGGGTTTTCCTGATCCTTCGAAAGTGTTCTATGTTTCACAGATACTTAAAGGGTATGGTAAAGTTGGGTTTCGTCTTGACAGCCGATTACCCATCACCCTCCCCATCTTGGATAAGCTGGTGTCCTCTGCCACCTCCCTTCAGGGTTCAACTTATCAAATATGCCAGTTTCAGGCTATGTGTGCATTGGCATTTTATGCCTTTTTACGCATAGGTGAGATAACCTCGGTTCCAGGGGGTTACTCTAACCCCCTACACCTTTCTCAGATCACCAAAATATTGAATCCTGCAGGGTATTTGATCGCTTTTAAACTGACCTTTGGGGATTTTAAACACAGCTACAAAGAACGTCCATTCTCGCTTGTTGTCTCACGACAGACACATTCCTGCCCAGTAGATTTGTTATCCAAGTATCTGGCTATGCGAGGCTCCCGCCCTGGTCCCATATTTATTACCGTGGATGGGTCGCCAGTCTCCAGATCAACCTTTTCAAATCAGTTGGCTACAGCCATTCAATTATGTGGTTTGCCACCTGCACGGTACAAAGGACACAGTTTTCGTATAGGTGCAGCCTCTCATGCTGCAGAACATGGGTTTACAGATACACAGATTCGTTTGTTAGGTCGTTGGAAATCGAATGCGTTCCAAAAATACATCAGGGTGCCAAGCCTTAGCTCTTAACAAGATTGCTTATTGTACATGTTTAGGGAAAGCTGCATGTGTAGATTAATTTAGATTTGACCATCAGCACGGTAGGCTGGTTAGCATGGGCGGCTGGCTTCCCATGTTGATTGGGGACTGGTTTCTAACACCGTCTGAAAGGATAGAGTTAGCATGGGCAGCTCTTTCTAGCAGACTGTGCAAGCTATTTTGCACTATGTGGATTACTTTTTAGCAGACTGTGGGAGTTTTATCTCTGTGTATCTTCAAATCTAGTTGACCATCATCATGGTAGGCTGGTTAGCATGGGCGGCTGGACATCCATGTTGATGAAAGAACAGTTTCTCACACCATCGTAAGGGGGAGAGTTAGCATGGGCAGCTCTTGCCAGCAGAATGGAAAAGCTGTTTTTAATGTGTATGTTTGGGTTGTTATAGCTGTTTTCTTTAGCTCGAGTAGTAGATTCTTTACATCAGTTAGCATGGGCAACTGGTGAACATTATCCTAAGATAATGTGATGAGTTTCTTCTTGCATTAGTTTGTCAAGTATCAGTTTGTATGGGCTACTGTTGACTCGGTTTGTTTTTTACACCATTTTGCACTGTCTTGCTCATTCTAATACCACAGCGCTTCAGTTAGCATGGGCGACTGTTGCCTTAAGTCGGTAGAACTGTATTTTATAGGGGTGGCTATGCCACATGGTTGGTCAGAGAAAGTATTCTTAAATTGTTGGCTGTGATAGGCTGTCTCATTGAACAGTTAATTGTTAATAGGGTATATTAATGAGTTAATTTAGTCATGATTATTGTGGCTTCAGCCAGCATGGGCGGCTGTTCCACCCAGTATTATACCATCATCTGTTTCTCTCTGATTTTCCTATACCCATGTTTTTGTTCAGCATTTTTTACTCTCCTTTCTGTGCTGCACTTGCCTGGGGTGGGGCAGCATTTGTGCTCGTCAATGCACAGATGCTTTTGGCGTTTTCTTTGCCCGCACCTTTACTGGGCT
>CM042751.1:26972123-26982950 GCA_022496165.2 Catalaphyllia jardinei | reverse complement strand
AAAATCGGTACTTTGCGAAATGAAAATTAGTACTTTGCGAAATGAAATTTGGTACTTTGCGAAATGAAAATCGGTACTTTGCGAAATGAAATTTGGTACTTCGCGAAATGAAAATTGGTACTTTGCGAAATGAAAGTTAGTACTTTGCGAAATGAAAATTGGTACTTTGCGCAATGAAATTTGGTACTTCGCGAAATGAAAATCTGTAATTTAATGAAAAACTTTTGTGAAGAAGCTTCTGCGAACCTATTATTCTATTACAATCATGACACGTTTCTTCGGTCGCAGGTTCGAGTTCTTGATCCTTCGTCGACCGCCACCAAAGGCATTTGTAACATGGTGTCTCAAAAGTGCAGATCTAGAAACTCAGACCGCAAACCCGTAAAACTTAGACCTTCTGGGTATCTCGAAAACTTAGACCCAAGAAAGAAAACATTTTTTCCATGGCGTGTTTGCCCCGAATCGCTTCAAAACATCTTGTTTAATATCTTACCGACAGGCCGCTGGGTCAAGGTTAGCGCGAGGAGCGTGCGTGGCAGCTTTTGCAAAGCAAACATAGTGTCCCGTTGCCACAATACTTGGGTATAATAGGAAACATTAATCAATTGTCAAACAAATTCTAGATTTAATGCATTTGTAAACAATTTAAAATCAATTGGATCAGAGAATACACCAACAGGCCAATGGCTAGTTTGTTTAAAACTGGAACTAACTGTTAAGTCTCTAAATTGAACATTACCATACATGTACTCCGAACAATAACTGCCTCAACACTGCTCTAAGGTCGCCCTCTGAAATCCCTTCGAAATATCTGTAATTTATAAAAAGCGCTGGAATAAGCGTCATTCGTAAACATTTCCTGTAAAGTCGTAAAAATAACATATTCTCCCTTCGGACTGCCTGTTCCGGGGCACATTGGTACACGTGCCCGAATCCCGGAGGGATACGCAAATGCTTTCTCCGTGCCCGACCAGGAGGATGCCCAAGTTTTTGCCTGGGTATCATAAAAAAAAGATTATGCTCTCAGTCTCTCTGCAGTCTGAACGGGGCCATTTTTTAGTCGAGCGAAAGACATCAATTACATCTTAGTCTTGCAATGAGCTTCAAAAAACACAAAACTGAGAATGGAAAACGCAAACTTTCAAGCTAGAATTCTTCACCAGATGTTTAGATGTTTGATATTTTTGCAGCTTGATGCGGGACATGCAAAACAAGGTAAGAAATGTATTCGAATAACACGTTCTTGAAAATCTTCTTCACAAAAGTTTTTCATTAAATTACAGATTTTCAAGAACGTGTTATTCGAATACATTTCTTACCTTGTTTTGCATGTCCCGCATCAAGCTGCAAAAATATCAAACATCTAAACATCTGGTGAAGAATTCTAGCTTGAAAGTTTGCGTTTTCCATTCTCATTCTCATTGTACTTTTCCGTCACGCAATATTAACTCAACAAAGAGATCCGAGCATCGGGTAGTGCGGGTGGCGTTTAAATATCAAATTTATGTAACCATCGAATAGCAAAACAAAGCAAAGCCGGTCCACCAGGAGCCGAAAGCAGTGATAGAGGAAGCATAATGCTCAGTGCTAATTTCGCCGAAACGATTCGCGGCAAACAAGCGAGCAAGCGAGCAAGCGAGCAAGCGAGCAAGCGAGCAAGCGAGCGTACTTGATCGCTCTTGAAAGTAACGCGAACTTTCCCGATTTGGCAGCCCTGTGAAGTTTTGCTGGTTTGGAATCACAGCACAAGCAGCCAGGGTTGCGTTTATGCAGTTAAGTCGAAGGGCATTACAGCCATCATTCTGCTGAGCTGTCTGGTACATTCTTCCAAGTTTTAATGGTCATGTTTTGAACATATGACAGCCAAAACACGGCAACCGATCGGCCGTGCAAAATTTGATTTGAACAGAGTTTGCATTCGCAGTCTGTAGCATATAGTTCGCGTTTAATTTTATTGTACATCTTTTTTAAAAAACAGAATGTGATTTTGAAAATTTTATTGTAGTAATTAAATGCAAAAATTACCTTGAAAAACGTTTACTGCGTACTTTGTTGCATAATATTTTGTTGTCTTCGCTTGAGCTCCCTCGACGGGGTCGTCTAGCTCACTAACATCGAGGCATGCAAAGCGCTGTTGTTCTTCTTTCTTTTGCTTTCTTTCCACGGGTCAGAGGGAAAGAGATGGTCAATCCCCAAATCAAAACTCGGAAAACTTTCCTTCATTTGAATTCCATAATATTTGTACTTGAGAGTTAAACTACCGGCTTTGAAATGGTTTCAAATTGTGCCGGGGAAACACACAAAGCGTGACGTGACAACCGTGTTTGCATACTCTCATCTAAACACACCTATCGACCAATGAGAATGCGCGTACTGTCTTAAATATTTTATATATACTAAAAAGGAAGGAAAAGACTCTGTCAGGTTCTCTCTGTCAGGTTCTCTCTGTCAGGTTCACTCTGTCAGGTTCTCTCTGTCAGGTTCTCTCTGTCAGGTTCTCTCTGTGAGGTTCTCTTTGTCAGGTTCACTCTGTCAGGTTCTCTTTGCTCGGGTATACTCTGAGTTTGACTCCGGTTTATTTGCTTTTAGTTATCAGGACAGTTTTGTAAATATGATAAGGACTCGTGTATAAAATCAATAAAATTTCCATCATAACATTGCACACTAGCATATTCAGGATAGTTATGAACCACGGACTCGCCGTTGCCTTGTTTTTGCATTACTCATGCGGCTTTTCACGTGTTCCACCACTACATTGGTCAATACAATTCTTATTTGCCGTTTAACACGAAAAAACAAGCCGCTTTCCCTGACTAGTTGAGCGAGTGAACTATTCTTCCTGTAATTGAGAGATAAACGCGAGTGGCGAATAGGATATATATAGCGCTTATCTGTAACTTTGGCGCGTCGGCATGACGCGACAAAGTTTCAGTTCTATTGTTTTCCAATGAAAGAAACCAGTCAAGTTCGCGCGTGCGCTACATCGTGATAGAGTCCCTTTAATCAGTTACCTTTACTAGATGATCAAATATACTTTTGTTTCCGACACTATGCGCAGACGCAGTTCAACAGTTCCATTGGAAACATTTTTATCACATTAAAACACAGATCTCGCGAACAGAGAATTTTCCTCGTAGAAAATATATTTCCGCAAAGAAGCAGCCGAGTTTTTTATGATTCTTTTATACTGCTTCTTCTCTTTAAAAAACGAGAATGAATTAATCCTTTACCACATATAGGGGCTGAACCCGGGCGGGCGAAAGAAGAGTCCAGGATAACTTGCATGCGCATGCTCAAAACGAACCAATCAAAAATTACTAGGTCCCAACCTCGCAGCTCGCGTCAATGTGTCGCGCAATGCCTTTTTCAGCTCGCGCTCGCGCAATTTCTTTGACGTTGATATTGTGGTAAAAACGTAACTATCGAAATATGGCCATGGTTTATCGTAGTCTGTACTTTTATCGCATCGACAACGAACACGCGTCATTACTCTTTTCCCAAACATTTTTTCGTATTGTTTCTGCATATTAAGCGAGTTTGCAAAAGTTTTTGAAAGGAAAGTCTGACGCGTACAAGTAGCTCATTTGCATAATGCAGCGCGTTTTCCGAGTCCGAGTCGGTGTTTTCAATTGTCAACAAATCTTGGCAAAGATTTCATTCGTTATCTTTGATATTGTTATAAAAAATCGAATGTGGTAAAGCGTGGTACTGGTGAAATTCCACTGATCTGGGATTAATTGCCATGTTTTTAATCAATCTGAATGCAGAAATTGTTGCTTGTATATTATCATTCAGAAAATCGCGCCACAAGCCAAATCTGGAAAATACTTCCAAATATGGTTTTCCCCCGATTTGGGGGGAAAAAATTGCGGCGTTCTGAGCATGCGCATGCAATTTATCCTGGACTCTTCTTTCGCCTGCCCGGGTTCAGCCCCTATATGTGGCGGGAAGAAAGGAGAGTCCAGGGACTGGACTAGCAGTAAGGTGGCTCTACGGCATTTGGGTATGTCTTAAGTTATTCTAAGTACGGTAATTGTACCGCAATCAATGATCCTGAATATTGTGAATTTGTTTGCAGTCAAACAATTTTGCTATATTTTGTCCCGTACACGATTATTTATCGAGGGGGGTATTTGTTGGAAAGGTTTATCTACGGTCTAGCACCACTCTTCATGTTTGAGCGCCTGCTAGATTTTAGCTAGAAGTATATTGTCATAATAGATCGTCAAGCATTCGACATACCGATCAACAAGCAAAAAACGAGGTACATACAGTATAGTTCTCACGAGTTCTTATTCTTATTTCAGGTACTTCAAACTTATTGTGTAAACTGCTTTGAGCTTACACGGTATTTAGCTAACATGTCAATTGATTTGCATGAGCGCTCGCGAATTTCGGCTGATGATACTACCTAGAGATATTCCGAGCTGGAAATTCGACTTTCTGCAATAGATCACCCTGGTGATCACAGGCAATTGCAAGAAGCTACAAGAGGTTCTTTCCAAAGGCCTAAGCCGGCAGGGATTTAGTTTGATTTTAGTTTTTTTTAATCGAGCCAATTAATTAAAGTTATTAACCTTCATTTCGCAGATAAATCAAGTCTACGTGTCATTTGAGCTGAGTAGGTTACGTAGATTTTCACATTTTTCAGAAGGAAGCGTTACGAGTTCGAGCATGAAACTTGGCAAGGTAAATGTTAAATGTTAAAAGTTAAAGGTTGTTAGGTAAAATAATCGAAAAGTGAGGTACAGATGCACTTTTATTCTGTTAAACATGACCTATATTTGCCGCCATTTTGAACAAGCTTCAAAATTACGGTGCTTTTAAAAGAATTCGGAAAACCACCATTTTAACACATCTGAGATTAGTTTAAAACTAAAAATAAATAAGGATGCTTGGTCCACATTTGAGCGAAGTTTGAAGTCAATTGAACTAATTTTAAGACTTTAGCAGCGCTTCGTCCTCGCACTTTGTTTCGGTCATTTTATTAAACTTTGACCGCGCTTTCAAATTTCCGCGAATTTCTAAGAATTAAAAATTCGCTGGAATCTTTAAGAATATGATTTTTAGAATTCGGTCACCTAAGAGTATTTTTGTTCAAAATGTGAGCAATTTGCCAAATGGGTCGTTTACCGGTGTTTCTCGATCCTAACAGTCAGCCATTGATAAGCCTAAGTGCGGCAACGACGCTGTTGTCAATTGAAAAAAAAAATCAACAATGCTTACCTTTCTTTCTAGTTGAGACATTCATTAATGCATGCTTCCTTAGTTACGAAGCTGTTTGCATTGCCACCGCATCCACCATAGATGAATTCTGTACACTGTCCAGTCGTTTTGTCAAAAGAATAGTGTGGAAAATATCCTGTACACGGACCTGCCTCACCAGGTGGTAGGTTGCAGATATTTTCTCCTTGCGCCATCATAATACCTACGTAACATATAAGCAAGTGGAGAATGTGAGGTTCTGAAAAGAGAGATAAACTGCATTAAAGGTTTTGTCATTCAAAGATATGCGGATATGAAATGGTGATGAAGACTTGGCATCAACGAAGTGATCTTTACTACGTTATCAAGTAAAGAAATGTTGCCTTGCTTGAGTCAATGATTTGGTGGTCTCAGGCCGACACAAGATGGCTGCCGAACAATATGTCAAATACACTTCATATTGTGTTAAACATTGAAACTTCGACTTTTCCCGGTTTACCGTTACAAAGACTCTAATGTTACCTTTTGCCTTTGGGTATTAAATGCTGTTATTTAGATATTTAAAAGTGTCTGTCAAAATATTAGTGACGAGGTGTTCCTGAAGGCCTTTCTGAGGTGTGAAAATAACGATTTAAGAATCTTTTTGGGAGAAATTTTCCGGTGCATGGATCTTTTTCGTGTAGAAAGATTTTTACAGGGAGTTTCTGGGGTCAGTAAAACTGCACTGTAGGTATGTGAAAGGCGTACCGATTTTCTATTGAGCATGGAAGGATTACCTCTCCCGTCAAAAATATTATACCAGAGTTAGGACTGGGCTTGCGAAACTCAGAAGGTATGCTGCAAACATAACCTCCAACTGAAAATCCCTAGAGCATTCCTTGGTGCCACTTTATTTTGGATATGTTTTAACCCGCTCTGCTAGAGGTCAAAAATGACGAACAAATTGAAAAGCGGACGCTGATGGCATTATTTTTCATTATAATTATGCATTATTTATTTTTTGTTTACTTACCACACATGATGACGAAAATATCAACAAGACTTGCTTTCTGAGCCATTTTGGAGCAATTTGGTTATGGAGTCTAGTCTAACCGAAAAAAAGGCGACTTGTGAACAGCAATATACTTGTATAATATAAAATTTTAATTCCTTTAGAGTAAAAATATTGAAATACTAAAAGTTTATTTAAGGCTTACCATTTAATTTATTTATATTTTTAATGGCAGTTTCGCAGCAAAACGATAATACATTCACTATAATTTCTGGCCATGGTTTAGTTTGCCTGTACCCAAATTTATTTTTTTTAATGACTTGTGTAAATGTTGTGTAAAGGTAATGATAATAACTGAAATTTGAGGCCCTTCCCTCTCCACACTAGCAAAACTTTGTGCCATTATAACCTAAATCAGTAACTAACAATAACTTATCATCCATGCAAATAACTGCATACGACCATATGAGTTATGAATCCGTCAATCAGATCAGTGGGTTTCCAAATGTAATGTGGAATCTATACTAAAAACAAATCAAACATAAGAAGTGTACCGAGTTACATTAATGTCCCAATAATAAAACTATCATGTTCCTTTTATTAGTCTTTAAAAATTCATTTTATTTCCTGTCATTATTATGTTAATTTTCAGATAACAGTAGTGTTACATAACTTTCTGGGACGATGACCTTATACCGGATAATTCAAATAGGAATGTGGCTCTTGTAGTTCAATAAATAATACTGAAAAAAAAGGAGATTGAGATAGAGCCATCCTTAACAAAAAGAGGTATGCAGCTGATGTTCTGATCAACCACAAGAAGTATCTGGAAAGTATGCATTTAAGATATGTTGTTATACATGGTTGCATAACTGGCTGGTGATGAGCCTTTTTACCCTGGTGTAGCATGAATATGTAAAAGAGCAATGACACTGCATTATATCCTATTCATCTTGTTCACCCATTTTCCCGAAAAGTCTTCCATGGTGTATGGCACACTAATCACTCTTCCCAACAACAATGCGTACTGACATGTGTACCAATGCCAATTGGACATTAAACACATTAAGAAGTACCATATTACATATTTACTATAGACCATTACCATCAACACAAAAGCAGAAGGAGAATCGTATTGAAGCGGACAAGATCGTGGGAATAGCCATTCATCCAGTTTGGAAATGTTCCCATTGACAGAAGCTCATGTGAGCAGGCTCTTCTTGAGCCCAAATCTACAAGAATCATCATTAGATGTTCCAAGTAAGCTAAATTAATATTGCTGCAGGGCCATCATCGAAGCCCCTAGCGCGCATATATATCCACTCCATAACAAATGGCAGAGGAGTTTTTTTTTGTTCTCGGCGCCGCATTTACCTTTAACAGTTAACTATTGATAGACTGGCCTGCCTAGACTAGCTATTTACGGGGCAGTCCAACGGTAAAGTGTAAACTAAGAAATGAAAATTGATTGATTGATTGATCGATAGATCGATTGGTGGTAACCAGTTGAAAAGCCAGTGGTTAACCTAGTTTCACACACATATTTTTTTATTTTTTCCATGGCCATATGCAACATTGTGTTCTCATATTTATTTTATAATACTCGTAAATTAATTTAGTAGAGTGCACAATAAAAGTTGATTGATCGATTTTAAAATTTGATTGTATAAGACCCTTTACAATAAAATTCGAAAATGGAGGACACGAAAGATCATATGAAAGTGAAGACCTTTATTACATTCCTTGCAAGGAGAGACGATCAAAACTCCAACACAACAAAACTTTCCTGAGTTCAACAGGTTTTTAGTCTGCAGCTCCTTACAAACCTATGTAAATAACCAGAAAGATCAGGAAGTATTAATAGATCTTACCACTGGCAAATATTATCCCTTCATCTATTAGCACGGCTTATATTTAAATCCTCTCGGGTCAGCGATGCAATTTCCACAGCTGATTTCCATAGACGCTTCAGTGTGTCCATAAACAAATTTTACCGTGTCATTGTTTGAGAGCTATTGTTGCGACTATAAAGACATTGATCCAGTTCAATAACATTTAGTTCAGTTTTTGTACGCATTACGTATCTGAAATTGTGATCACGTGATAATGACGTGATCGCGACCTCGTGCGTTCGTTGTTGTTTAGCTAGTCGCCATATTGTAGGAATATTTTGGTGAAAAAATACAGTTCTCTCTTTTTATTGGAGTGTGGAAATCGCTTTAGGCGACAGCTATAACAACTGCACCCCGCTCTCCATTTTATCGAATATGAAGAGAAGAAACAAGATCCCTGAGTTTTTCTGAACAATAAGACGGTCCACCACAAAATGCAAAACGAAACCCGTTGGTAAATTACTAGACAAGTCTCTCTCCTCTTCCCTTTATCGGATGATGATTTACAGACATCCGGTAATTGCTGCTACCAGAGCCCTCCGTTTTGCCGACCACGTGACCAAACGAAACGAAGACTCTGGGGACAAGAATGAAATTGACCATAACGTGGATGTCCAATAACGAAGGTGTACGTTGTTAACCAAGGTTGCATGCCTCGGTCGACATATTAGCCGGAGAATGACCGCCGTGTTCCGTGACGTCGTCGTTTTGTCGTAGGTCGTCGTCGTCCTTCGAGCCGCCGAGGCTCCGCTACTAGTAATGACCACAAGAGGACTGATACTATATCTAAAAATATATTGAAAGAGAAGACCTTGAGATCAAGACCTACATGAGCCGGTCAGTTCCTTACCATTCATCCTGGGCCTTGTTACAGATAGCATATTGTTGTGCGTTGGGAGATTCAATTATTGTTGTCGGTCCAAGAGAGCAGTATAAAATGATACAACGAACTGCAAGCACACCCATAGAGTACTTCTCTTCTATTATGTCATTTTTAAGTTACTGAAAATTTTAACTTTCCTGACAAGTATTGAATGCCTTGATATGACTGGCACATTTGACATTTTGCCTTTTTCTCCAGTGGAAATTCGAAGTGTCAAAAAGAGAGTGAATATCGACTTACTGTTAGTTTAGCCAACGGGAAGGAATTCAGTTGAATTTCTTCAGGCCTCCCCCAATATCACAACATGTTTAAGCATTTCACCTGGCAGAATATGTTTTAGGGGAGGAGTGGATTTTCCTTCAAAGACTTGTACTACTTTGATAACTTGGAAAATACAATATTTCACCTTTCTTGGAGCACTCCTTACGAAATTGTTCTTTTTGTTTTGGCACCCCAGCTGTAGAATTGCTGGTTTACTCCGATTTTCATAATGAGAAGCGATAATCCTCAGGTCGACCAGTATGCTTGCTGTAGGTGATATGGTAAAGTCGTCACCAGGCCCAGTGTCTCATACTTGCTGGAGCTTAACTTGGTTATTACTCTTCTTCCCAGGATGATAATTATCGGCTCCCGTTTAAACATCTGGGTGGAGAATGACACTGTGAAAGAAAATTGCCTTTCCCAAGACGACATGACAACACCTTAGTATTCAGGAGCGCTCTATCCGGAGTCCAGCCCACTAACCATTAGGCCGCGACCGTGCTACGCACTAGGCAGTTGCTTTTGCATAGAATCCGAATGCGTTACTATATTACATGGTTACTTTAATCTGCCGGAAGCTGATAAAATGCAAGAGCGAAAAAAATGTATGGCCAGCACTTAGAAAAGAACGTTGACATCCTGCCGGCTGGATTGTTATTTACAAGGAAAGAAACTATCTGCGATCAATTAAGCTAATTAAATGTGTTCAGTCTGTGATCGAATTTGTTTCATTTGAGTGCGCTTGAAACGCAGAGAAGCAACAGTCTGGCTATTACAATTTAGTCTCCTGGAAAATTAAAAATATAAGTATACGGAAGTTGATTCTCAACCAAGCTGGCTTACCTGGCGTTACAAGGGATGAATTAAAAAAGATTGTTATTTTCCACGTCACCGCCGCAACTGGAGCCGTTTGCGTGACCAAAGTGAGCCATGTCAACACCCTTTCCAACAAGAAGATCAAGGAGAAACAAGAAATTGAGGAAACCGAAGAAAGTTACCGCTGAGGTTTCAGATAGCATATTTCAGGAGTTCGGTATTGTGATACCTATTGTATCCCATAAGTATCCTAGTGTGGGGTGACTGCGTGCATGTTTATCAGGAATAAATTTATCTTCCACGTTCAAAGATTCTTTTTTTCAAGCTTTAATGTCTTTAAATCGCTCCACTGGTTAAAGGATCATTGTTTCATCATCATCTGCATACACATTTGAGCAAAATATTTCTAAATTAAATTGTCACACACAATTCAACTGATAACATTTTCGACGCCATATTGGATGTTGTTTCACTTGAAAAGTCGAAAGAGCTTGGAGATGAATCAAGTATTTGCCCAATATTAAATCTCAGTGGAGACGCTTCGTGTGTCATGCGCAAACAATACAATCTAGTGGCGAAAATAGAAAGTAATTTTTCCCTCTATTGTATTCCGAGACTTGCCTACTTACAATCTCTATCGTAATGACGGTATTCGCACTTAAAATCGATTCCAAAGATTGGTAGAGACCGAAGCTTGAAGGAGAAAGCACCTCTAAGGGCTGGTTCACACTTTGACATAAGCATAAGCACAAGCATAAGCATAAGCATAAGAAAAATAA
>CM042751.1:26936378-26952571 GCA_022496165.2 Catalaphyllia jardinei | reverse complement strand
ACGCCCACAAAACAGGATCTTGGTATCTCTTAGGGGTTAAAAACACTAAAGCCATGCCCACAAAACAGATCTTGGTACCTACTTAGGAAAGAAAAAACTCAAGCCATGCCCACAAAACAGGATCTTGGTATCTCTTAAGGGTTAAAAACACTAAAGCCATGCCCACAAAACAGATCTTGGTATCTACTTAGGAAAGAAAAAACTCAAGCCATGCCCACAAAACAGGATCTTGATAGTTCTTAGGTCTTCTCAAAATTTCCCATGCATAGAAGGTACTACAGGGTGGCGAAAGGATATAAGTTTTATGTTCGAGTGACAAGAACAAAGAGTCAATGCAGCGAATCAATATTATTTTTTGTTGCCACGAGAACATAAAATTTAATTCTTTAAGCCAACTTGTAATGTTGTTTTTATTATATAAACAGATCTAGAAAAGTACAGAAGTAAATCAAAAGTGCAAACCGTATGTCAACGGCAACGCAGCAAGTGGAATATCATGTCCAGTAAGCCACATGGAGTTTCTTTCTTCATTATGGCATTTTTGGAGTTTTCGTGCTCCTTATGTTGAGTAATTTTCTAGTCGGACTTCCCTATCGTTCATCATCTTTCACATGGCATTTGGAAAAGTTTGGCAGCCGTGCGATGCAAAGATGCAAAATGACGTCATAAGGATAGAGGAAGTACGCCACTACGATCCCGGATGTAAACTCGTGAAACACTCCCGTCTATAATAAGATTAGGATACAACAACAACAAGAAAAAAGTCCACCTTTGTGCTGCTCACTAGTCTGGGTAAAAAATAAATAAATAAATAAATAAATAAATAAATAAAAAAAGGACATCCCGTTATGAAATCAGTGCGGTCTGGGCTCCTGGTGCGGTAGTTCAAAACAATCTGATTTTTTTTTTTCTCTTAGCCCGTTAATTTTCAGTTTCGGATTTATATGGACGCCAACCTATATGATGACATTTGGGCATTGCCTGCGTTGTCCTGGGACCGACACTAAAATAACTTTTAAAGCTTGATGCGAACCTTAAGGTGGTATGGTACCCTATATATGAGCCAAAAGTTTGTTTAAATTTGGCGAAAAAAGATCAATTGTGTGCTTTTGCACTCATGAACAGAAAATGAATTTTGAAGGTTTCACTCAAAATGGTTGCTATGGCAACCAGTCACAGCCTTTTGAAGTAGGGGTTTATGGGGTTAATTAGCGCCAACACTTCCTGCTCTTTCACAAAACAAGATTTGACTCTCAAACATCGGGTGAGTTTCTGTTTTGTTCTGTGATATGAACCTAAGTTTTGGCAGTTAACTTTTGTTTCCAGTGCTTTTTACAGGCTTACTTTGGAAATAACCTCATTTTACGCCACACCCATTGGACAAATCATCTCCTGTCACGTGACAGACGTTAAAATATTACCTTTTTTTTGTTTTAAATCATTACAACCCTATTGGTCTTTGATTAGCCCAAGTTTCAGAAGTTGTACTTAAATACCTTGCAAAGTAGAAATGTTGGCGTGAAGTCAGTCGGTACAAAAATAGACATTTGAGAAAAACGCACTAAAAGTTTCTTACAACATTTAACAAGCCACAAATAGCGGGAGGGGTTCAGATTGGATCTCGAGGGAGGGTGTGCAATGGTTGTTCTATTTTGTAGAAAGTTACCGCAGTTTTCGGAGATTTTCCTTTTCATAAGGGAAATGAATGAACTTGTGATGGCGTTTGGAGGCAAAACCGTTCACAACTATTATACCAATCGAGTTGCGCATGTCTTCAAAGCTATTTTACAAAGTTTCGTTTGAATATGTTAAAACTAATCCATATTTTTGGTAATGTTCTTATGGTAAACAGCCGTTGCTATGGCCGTTGCTACGTAAAAAACTTATACCACTGTGTACTTTCCTTGAATTTCACACTCATCTAGAGAAAAATTTGGCAAGATCATTTCAAAATGTTTTTGACAAGTATCATGCAAGGGTCTTAAATTTTGTATTTTCAAGAAATTCAATTTTTCATGAAAATCACCATATTATGGGGTACCATTCCTCCTTATTAAGAGATTACTGTGCAGCACAGAGATGTGTCCTCTTCGATCATAATATATTGGTCTCTTAAGCTTGGTTTCTTTTCTGCCAAAAAATATCTGTTAAGTTTAAAACTTGTTTTGAACGAGAAACGCAGCTCTTCACGGTTAACTTCCATTATGCTAAGCCGACCGGTCACTGATCAGTACGAATACCCGACGAAAATGGAACGGCATTTTCCAAAAATGCAATTAAACCGGGACAACCAATACTATTGGCTCTTACCAATTTTTAGTTCTTTTCTGAATTAGGGCAAAGGACCGGTTTGACAAAAATGGAACGGCGAAATTTTGTTGGGATATTTCCATCGAAATAAGTGGACCACCTCCAGAGGTGATCCCGAATATTCCGGTAGGAAGAAACCGAAACGGACCTTTTCATTTGAATTCCGACCGAAATTTCCGGAATCTTTGGCAAAATGGAAAGCACACCAGGTTCTTTATTGTTTCATTTCTAAAGACACCCGCGGATGTATCCCGTAATGTCAACAAATTTCTGCTAAGTGACTTTTTCTAAACCCTGAAAAACCGAATGACCTGTTCCTAAGTGGCGTGACAGATAACAAACTTTTGATTGTTTTTGGAAGGCATTTGTCCTAGAAAAAAAAACAGTAAAAACCATTCAACTCGTGTTATGCAATGAATCGTTGCAAAAATTCTAGTACCTGAAACCTAGCACCTCCGTCTAGTCTTGTTATCACCTGTAGTTTATCTCATGAAAGGTGCTAAACTCACCCGTTTTTTTCCCAAGCATACGTCGCAGGTAGGTGATAGGAGAGTTTTTAAAATTCTTTTGTTGATAATGGTAATCTAACTTCATATAGCATCCCGGCCTGAAGAACACGACCCACGTTCAAAAGACAAAAATGCATGGTCTATATTTTATCATATTTGCTACCATTACATGTTTAACGTTAACACAAGTTGAGCAGAGCTTCAATTCTTCATTTGACGAGCAATCAGAACCGAACCACGCGTCATTTGAGACTTCTAGGAAAATTGCTGGTCTTAATTATACAAAACTATACGCTCTGAAACATTCGATGGAGAAGAGCCCGTTTGAAATCTGGTATTATAAAGACAACTTCAAGTCCAAGGAGGATATGTCTGTGACTCCGGAGCTTTACAATAACCAGATTGTTGAACGACAAACAACAAAAAGTCGTCTTCAAAATATTATGACAAGAGTTATATTAGGTAAAAACATCGGCGTTACAGTCATGGGTGGATCGATCTCGGCTGGCGGTGGAATGATCAACGATTACTCCGATCTAAGAGGCATCTACTACCGAGTGTTTATCGATTGGTGGCAGAAGGCGGTGCAACCGTTTACGGGATCTAACATTAGACTTTGTAATCTCGCTGTTGGAGGCACTGGTAGCAACTTTTTCTCTTTTTGTTACAAGACCTTAATGAAACCTGAAGACAACATGGACATTGTATTTCTTGAATTTTCAGTTAATGATTATCTACTTTTTAAAGACTTTCACTTTCCGAAAGCATTTTCTCTAGAAGAGCTTACAAGAGAGCTATTGAGTGAACAAAGCTCACCTGCTGTCATGTTTGTGAACTTTATTGGGGCGGAAAATTTTGTTCCTGAGTGTGATAATCTGGAGAATCACGGACAGACGATGCTTGCCTGGCACTATGGAATTACAAGCCTCAGCATGCGTGAATCATTATGTCCAAACACGGAAAATAAAAAATATCCTGCCATGTTTTCATCTGATGGTCATCACGCCGGGATTATTCCACATGCACAAATGGCAATGATGATTATTGACAACGTCCGTAGTGCTTTGCTGATGGGCATAGAAAGTTCAAAACAAGGTTTTCATTTTCTATCCTCACATGACTTACCGAGAGCTGTCTTTTGCATGGACAACCACACAATTATCCCAGACCCTCTTTGTTATACTTTGATTACACCGAATGAAACTGAGAAGTTCTTTAATCCTTCGCTTTCTGTCAGAGAAATCCAAAATGAAGGGTTTAAACTAGTGCAAGGCGTGGCTATCGGCTTTCGCAAAGCGTTTTCGAGACGATATGACTCGGAACCCTCAAGGACTGATGGTTTTGGCGGATGGGAGGCAGAGAAAGAAAATTCTACTTTGAAATTAAAAATTGATTTACCCAAAAAGAGGATTTTGGGAGGCTATGTTACCCGAAATGTTGCTATAGTGTTCCGTGCGAACAGTGGCGGTGGAAAAGCAAAGGTTTGGTTGGACAATTACAAACCTGAAATAGTTGTCGATACATATTCTCCATTCGGACACACAAGACTCGTCACCGTGTCACGTGACGTGGCACATGGAAGTCACGTGTTAACCATCAACGTGGTAAAAGCAGGGAAATTTTTCTTGTGTGGTGTTATGGCTGCAGGGAAATCTGTGTTATAGTTGCGAACTGGGAATAGCGGGTTACAGAACTTACTTTTTTAACCCATTTGTGTCTGCAGTGTTCATACCTTCTGTTGGCCATTGCAGTGAAATCTGAAGAAGTCCTCATATATCTGTGTTTTCGCAACAAAGCATTCTACACTGTACTGATCGCTGTACGGTTAGCAGACTCTTTGTTACAGTACAGTGTATGTTAAATTTTAATTAAGTTATACTGAAGTGCCGTCCCTAATTTTGTATTATAAATACAACCAATTAATCAATGTGCACAAAAGGTTGGTTTTTAGAGGTTGAAAGTCAGCTAGAAAAGTCATTTAAGGTATCTGTATAAAAGTTCATACGGCGTCGAACGCACTCTCATAATCTTTGATTACTAATAGTAAATACAACCAATTAATCAATGTGCATGCGGTATGATCATCACATAGGGAGTTATGTGAGCCAGCTGTGAATGCAAACCTGTCCGTTCAATGCCTGATGACACCGAATGCAAATATGGCGGACTACTCGGCCAGCGCTGGGTCGAGCCGCATGAAAGCGAGGCTGGTCAGGATTCTTGCTTCGTCGTCGATTTGGTTCGTTTTGTTTCGCCCTCCCTACGCGTTTTTGTGTTCCTGAATGCCACCACAAGAGATTGAAATCTTCTACAGCAGAGAATTCGAAAGAGTTGTTTTTTTTTCAGCTTCCTCGTTCTCCTCAGAGGGGAAACCAAACAGACGGAGTCAAGGAGTTCACGATCGCTGAAGAAACTGCAAACGATCGTATTTCGCTCTAAGTCGTCATCTTTTAGCTCACTGCTTTCATTGGTTTCAACGACGAGACAACTGAAGTTCATTCGCTTGGTTATGACACCGCAGTATTTGTTTCATGCGATTCTGTGCGAGTGGACTCGAACGTAAACTACTCAGTCATTTGAGAGAGAGAATGTATTTCGAAAAGAGCTTGTTTTTGTTTTACCTGGGGAAGGTATATGCCATGAAAATCGTGTTAGAAGTTTACCAGACGCCACATAAGCTCGTCATTGAAAGGATTTTTTTGAGATCGTTGTTGGACGAAGCGAGGGGAAGTCATAATATGGTAGCTTTTTGTCCCCAAATTGTGGTGCATTTTTTAGTTGTTCGAAAGCCATTTAACGCTGACCCAGGATTAAAAGTTGACGGAGTTGTTAATTTTTTAGTAATATCAATTTTCTTCACTTTTTTCTTTTGTTTTGTATATTTTAAGATTACTCGAGCCTAACACTGAAGGTCAAACAATATAAACAGAAAACCTTACTGAAGAGTTACAAAACTGAGGTCAACATTCGTACCATAAAATCCTGGGTAAGGTTAATTGGCCTTTGAACAGCACGGGCCCGGATGTTTGATACAAGTTTCGATCCATTTTTGGTGATTCGAAGTGAACCTCACATCTCCTTTCTTATCTTAATTTTGTCGTTGATCTCTTCATTTATTTCTTTTTGAAGCCCAAAAAATCATCATCACAAACTCAAGTTGCTAAAACAAGCGCAACTTAGCTTTGTCTGCTTCTTCAATTAAAACTTTATTTCACATTTACAAATTTGTTGTGAGCGGTCGACAACGCTGATTTATTACAATTTCAAATGAGATGTGTCGACAGGAAAAATAATATATTCTCGACTTAACATCAGTGATAATTTAGTAATTTTACTAGTGTGTCCTGTTGGCTCAAGATCGGTGTTGGTGATGTCACTTTGATGTCATTCATTAATGGTACTTTATTCGGCTGTCTTCTCCGCTGTGTCCTGCAAAAATAATACATAAAAAGATATGAAAAATAACGAAACGAAAATAGTTCGTGTGTTTTACTTCTTGTTGTAATTTTTCTAAACACCACTTTGTTGTAATTTTTCTAAACACCACTTTAGAGGAAATTACACTTTTGAAACAAGTTGCCGCTCAACAGTTAAACATTTCTCCAAAAATTGGCGCAAAATTCCTTTAGTGTTGGGAAAAGCTGGTTGGGATATAGAAAACTGCATGAATACAACTTCAAACCAGTTTTACTTGCGCATTTATATTGGTCCATATGATGCAGTCATGAGTGGAGGCTCGAGTCCGGGTTCGAGCCCTGGCCGGTGACTTTGTGTTGTGTTCTTGAGAAAGACACTTTACTTTCACAGTGCCTCTTTCTTCCCAGGTGCACAGGTGGGTACCGGCGAATTTAATGCTAAGGGTAACCCTGCGATGGACTAGCATCGCATCCAGCGGTGAGTAGAAATACTCGTAGTCGCTTCTACATATAAAGGGCCGGTCTGATGGGCTGCTTGGCTCGTATGACATCACGTTGTGCATATGTTGTGAAGTATTAAACAAATAGCAGCAAGTGAAAATTTGCGAAATTCTTTTCTTGTATATACACTTTCTTAGTAAGCACTTTTTTTTTGGTTTTTCGAGTTTTTAAATGCATTATTCTCAAAGTAATGCCAATCTGAACCTACATTCAAAGTTTAGCGCAGTACATACCTGTTCTCTTTTTCCTCGGATATGGCCCATGTAGGCGTTGTTTAGCGCTTCCAGCAAGTCTTTATTTGATGCCCAGCCTCCCTGCAGAAACAGAATACAACAAACAAATCTCAACGTGATCGTTTGAAATTAAATGTTCATTGTTTTTCTATGTGACGCGAAACGTCTCCAGCGTGTTTAAGTCATCCTCTTACCGTCCTTTTTCCCCGAAAGTGGCCAGAATACAGCTTATTGAGACCTTCATGAAGCGCAGGATTATAACCCCAACCTTCCAGCTGTAAAGTAAGTAAAACAAATGCAAATTCTCCTTGCAGTTTTCTTTACGTGTCTGTAGCAATAGTTGAGAGAATTCGATTAACAAATCAAGATAATCTTGTTCCTGACCTCTTGCTCGACTTGCTCACTGATCCCGCGAACTAGAAACTGATCATTCTTGAAGCTTAAAGTTTAAGGTTCACCAACAGTAACCATGGTTATTGTCATGTTTTAAGGTTGTATTGTGAGGTTCGAATAGACACATTTTTTAATATCCCGTTACCTGTGTACTATACAAACTCTATCAATAATAGCAAGATTTCGACACAGGTTTGGGTTTATATTAGATAGCGATATGTCAAAGCGACTTTAAAGAAATCCTACCGTTCGCTTTCCTCGGATATGTCCAAAATAAGCCGAATTAAGTGCTTCTTCTAATGGTGGATAGTCCTCTAGATCTTTCTGCAAAATGAGATGAGATAAAAATGGTCATGTCAGTAAGATGACAAATTATGGAAATGTGAACAGAACTTGTTAAGTGATCAACAAGGCGTCATTCTGGCTCTAAAAACAGAACTCGAAAAAACAAGTCAATGTCCTTAATAAGTTGACCACTGATTCCCTGATAGAAAGTCTATTTGAATAATAGAATGTTTCTGTCGAGTAAGTATTGGTTGATAGTTGCCCAGCGGAAATTTGATGTTCCTAAACTTTTTGCCCGAGAAGCGAAACTTCGAGGGCAAATATTTGGAAAAATGAAGGAACTCATTCTAGCTTGAATGAAGTAACAGAGAATTAACTCTGAAGTGTAAACTTTATTGCTAATTTAACCCATGAACAACCCACTGGGCGTTAGCCCTAGTAAAGGGAGTCAGGGAACCACACGAGGTAAAGAAAAAATCTTTTTTGCCAGATATAATCCGGTGGTCGTGGGTTCTATTCCCACCGTGAGCAAAATATTTTTTTCTTTACCTCGTGTGGTTCCCTGATTCCCTTTACTGGGGCTAACGCCCAGTGGGTTATTCATGGGTTAAATTAGCACTAAAATTTACACTTCTGGGCCGGGTTGTTCAAAGCCCGATTAAGCTAACCCAGGGTTAGCGAGAATTTTGATTTCACTTTTGTAACTTTTCGGTGAAGTGTTCTGTTTATATTGTTTGCCCTTCAGTTTTGAGCTGCAGCAATCTCAAACTACACCAAACATTAGAGGTGAAAAACATTTTTAAATAGGAAAATGTAATGCTTCAGGTTACGTTTAACCCTGGGTTAACACTAACCGGCTTTCGAACAACCCGGCCCAGAGTTAATTCTCTGTTACTTCATTTGTGTTCATAGTGCTACGCGGCACAACATTAGGGGGAGGCAGCGTGGCCGAGTGGTTAGAGCGGTGGATTTGAAATCCGTAGGTCGCGGGTTCAAATCCCGTTCTGATCGCTTGCTGATGTTGTTCTCGGAAGCCCCGAGTTCAACTTCTCGGTTACGCTTGTAAATAGCCAACTGGTCTGCCTCCCGCCAGTTGGGATTCTTAACCTGGTTATGTTTATTTGAATATTAATTTATCATTGTTTGTTTGCATTGGTTCTGAAAAGCCCCGAGGGGGAGTGGCCAATTACGTATATTTTTATCTTTTTTTTTTTTTAACATTCATTCCAGCTTGGTTCGTTTATCATTAAAAACACATCAAAATGCTCCTTAACGTTGACGCAAGCGCAAGACATCTAATGGTGTTTTTCCCACTTAACTTTCCTTCCTTTTTTTTCTGTTCTCTCATAGCGTTAGGTGAATGGTTTAAATACAAACGTTTCTGAAAGCAGATAATTCGAAGAATTATGGGGCTTATTAAAGGTCCTTCTGTTCCTAAACGAATACGGTGACCTTTTTTTATTTCAAAATTTAAGTTCTCTAGAAATAAGAAGCCGAGAGGTAAAGTTAAAAGAAAATCTATTGTGAGTTCTAATTTGATGGAATTACCTTGCCATTTCCAATTTTAGGTTCAAAAATACACGAAATTGCGAGGGCCGCGGTGGCCTCAAGGTTAGTGGGCTCGACTCCGGAGCGAGCGGTCCGGGTTCGAGCCCTGGCCGGGGACATTGTGTTGGGTTCTTGGCCGGACAAGACACTTTACTCTCACAGTGCCTCTCTCCACCCAGGTGTATAAATGAGTACCGGCTATGTGTTGGGGAAACCTAACAAAATTGCGGGGGAGTGACCTGCGATGGACTAGCATCCCGTCCAGGGGAAGTAGAAATACTTCTAGCCGCCTCCTGCTACAGAAACCGGGATACGCTCCGGCAGCTATGAGCCAACCTTGGCTCCAAGGCTTCACTCTTTTTCTACATACACAAAATTGTTTGTTTTGTGTTCACTATAGCGATTAGACTACTTGACCTCGCTGTCTATGAGTTGATAGTCAATTCGGCCAACTCTTGTTGATCATTCGTTCAAAGAAAACTTGGGCTCGTACTCTAAGTGTTTAGCCAACGACTATTAAAATACTAAACATTGAAAGTTACATTCAGTATTATTATTTTTTTACCGTTCTTTTTCCACGAATATGTCCATAATAAGCGTTACTTAGTGCCTCTTCCAAACCAGGTGGAAAGTCTTCAGATTCCTGTGTTGAAAGAAAATTAGGAACGCCATGAAAATTGGAAAAATCAAATATAATCGATCATCGATGAATCAGCTTACAGATAAAAATCTTTCTTAGCGAGCAATGGCGCTCTACCAGTTGTTTTTGAAATTTTTTTCTATAACTATTTATACTATTATGTTACTCTACTGAAGAATGCGTTCTTCGAAAATTCAAACACATGATACAAGGTGAACATGAGATTATCCGTGAGATTTAATGAAAGAGAATTTCTCTTCACTTCACCCAGATTATGTGTTCGCAGCTGTAAACAAGGAGGTTTTGTCCGAGTTGATGAAAAGAAAATGCTTATCTCAACATTTTTCGATTCTAGCCAATATTATTCAATGATTATTAGGGCTGAAATGAATATGAATTTTTTTCAATGGTTACATTGGGGCATTAAGTACACGAATAAACCAGCAGTACCATATTAATATTATCGGGCTGGCATGGTATATCACAGGGGTTTTACAGACAGGCTTAAAAAAAAGTCTATAGAACCACATAACTGCTAATTAACAGAACTGACATTTGGAGTAAAGAAATAAAGTTCAGCTCAATACGTCACACACAATTAACCCCGCCCCGCTGTTGCTGTTGGTCTGTATTTAAACTCACCGTTCGTTTTCCCCTAATATGACCAAAATATTTCGCGTTAAGTGCTTGGAGTAACGGAGGATCTTCTGAATTTTTCTTTGTTTCGCAGTTTGCTAAGCAAACCACAGAAAATAAGATGACAAGTCTTAAAAACATCCTAACCTGGAGAGGAAGGAAATTCACACACTTAGTTTATAATTAATTGCTTCATTACCCAGGGTGTCTTTTTACTTGCCGAGCAAACAACCTTTGATTCTGAAAAATGCTTTCATTAACCGTTTTGTCTTAATTACAAATGATAGTTTATTACTTTCAATTGTCGGCGAACAGACAGGTGGTAAGTGAAAAAAATAAAATATCAACCAGGGATATTTATTCTCATAGTATTTTGTATATATACCGTACTGAAATTTCATCAATCATAATGAAATTTTTAATGCGTCGTTTTTGTTCTCATTTGGGGTTCGAATTTAATGTTTGGTATTTGTTCGTTTTAACATGTTGAATGAAAACAAAAAGAATCAAAAATCAGATAAGAAATGAATCAATTGCACTAGGTAAAGATGTAATCAGAACATTTTAACGCTTTCAGGAGAAATGGAGAATTCTGGCTAACAACATAGAATCGGAAGGAACTTTGACACCTAATAAAGAGGAAAGACAAAGAAAGGTGGGATAACAAAGTTTCACGTACACGGAATCTTATCATGTTAATTTTGTGAAAATCTCCTTGCCATACTCAATATCTGTTCTGGGCGTGTCTGTTTATCAAGAACATCTTCGATTTTAACAGGAACTGAATTCGATATAAAGATACAATGTTGCAACAGAATCAGGAATATCTTGACTAAAAGTCAGTATGAGACACAAATAGCACAATACAGATTTCTTTTTGTGAGTAGATAACAAGAATTTCGCTAACGACTAGCTCATGTACGGGGTAAAATCAATTCTTTCTTGACTTATCTTTCCTTGCACAGTGTACATAACTTGTAGGAACATGATATTATGAGAACAAAGGTTTTTTCACGTTTTTGAAGAGGATGTGAATCAAAAATTCACATTTAACTTTGATTTTATTTTATGTGTACGTATTTGTATATCTTCTAAACAGAAACACTATTAAGCAGGTAATGGTTTTTCGAAGAAGTAAAACTGGATATAGAAAAAAAGACTTTAAATAAAGGGTTTTAAGAGAAACTTCCAACGTTAGGAGTTTTATGAAACATGCTCGTCAGACGAAATAAAAGGTTAGCTGAGTTTATGCTACTTAAAAGGTCAAATGAAATGAGTTGAATTGAAAATTGTGGAAAAAACAAAAGCGTAAAAGCGGGAGAACATAAATAACCTTTAAGACAATACTGATACATCAGCTTACCTGTGAGTTGTTATTGCGTCCTAAAGCAAGCTAGCAAAGTGTTTGGTTGACCAGCGACTGAAAGTGAACTTCTCAAGAACACTGCACAGCTTATATATACCTTCCGTTCTGTACATTTCTTATCAACACTTCAATTAAATTTTTTAATTACATGTTCCCTTTCGTCATTAATAAAACGTCCTTCCACGCACACGGAACAAATGTTCTCCCACTTACTGCTTACAATTAGTACGTTAAAACGCATCCGGTGACGGTTCATTAACAAGAATGTCTTTTTTTATTCCTTGGCACAATTAATGCTCCGCCTTTTCATTCAATATTATTGCTTTGTGTTAGATGTTTATCACTGAAATAGAAAAAAGATTTCTTTTGTTTGCGTGACCTTTTTCTGAGACCCAAACTTTTGCTTTAGCCATCTTAATTATACTGTTTGACTCATAACCAGCCTTGTCTAGAAATGTTCAAAAAAACCATTTTCAGTTTTTAGTTTATGTAATTATTCTTAATTTTAGATTCTGTTGAAATGAATGAGTTTTAAATGCCGGATGCCTTAAAACAGCTTTTGTAATCACATACGATTCGAGATTTTAATGAAGACACTTTGCTTCCCTTCATCGAAAACACATTCTTAAAACCGACGGTCATAACATTTTTTGTATCCATATATACAAAACAATTTCATTTGAAATTTTCCGCATAGAATCTCCCCTGTTAGTTCTTTCTGGGGGAAAAAATGACACATTTTATTGTGTTCAAAGAGATATTTGAACCTCTCACTTTCACCACCCAGTTGACTTCTTCCGAGAAGAAATTTTTAAAAAATGTCATTTAATATATGACTAAGTTTCCGATCTACTCGCTTCTGGCAACATATTTAGAGTGCCCTAGGGAAGTTTAATACCAATCTTCTTCATTTTCTACGCTTTAGATTTTTTTATTACACTGTCTGAGTCGCCTTAAGCTATGGGTTTGAAAGGTTTCTAACGCCAACCGTGATTAACTTTTCTTCAAAATAGGTAATGTTACCCTTAAATGTCTGTCGTATTACTTTAAGACTCGACCTTAGTCGTGGTTTTCCAGCACTATTTCAAGCAGAATTCCTTTTACTTATGACTTGTAAGCCAAGAGTCGTTTATGGAAACAAATTAAAGGCAAGTATTTTGAACATGCTGGGAAACTCTTGGGAACACAGGTAGAGATATGCAGGCAGTTGGCACTAAAATGTCTAGAGCTATATCTCTCTCCTTCAAAGCGAAATATATTTAAACGGAAAATAGATAAGGTTTCTCAAACTAAAACTTTCCTGATAAATAAGGATCAGTTGGTTTCACGTAATCAGTTTCTCGAAGATAAATATATTAGTGAGAGCAACATCAGTGTTTTCTTTTTCAGTACTTTAAAGTGTAAATTCGCATGCAGCAGTAGCTATATCATTGCGGAAAAACCAATTCCAGCGTTCTTCATAAGCCCAGTAGAAATGTACATTCATCCTTGTTGATATTTACTGATCAGAAATAGGTTAAAAGCAGCGGCTTGCGTATCTTAAAAAGTTTAGCCTAAATTTGTCAAGCTCCCCCGTTTGTAATCCGTTTTAATCTTCTCCATTTAATCCTCCTTGTTTCTTTATGGTTTACTGTTATCTCTTTGGTGTTTTCCTATCTTCATAAACTACTCTTTTCAAGTTTCCTTCGATTCAAAGGTGATTATGTGCGTGGCCAAAATAACACAAATACTGTGATTAAGTTTTTTTGATCGAGAGACACCATCAGATCACGAAATAACATAAGCCACCATAAATTTACTCTTTCTCAATTTTATCCTATGAAATTCAAAACTAACTGAACAAGATGCTCATATGTTTTAAGATCTCCTGCCATGGACCAAGCACACATTGTCGTATCGACATTAATTGGCTCGTTAAAAATGAAACTGCTCTATAACACAGCTGTCCTATGAACAGTTTCAATCTTTGTCTGTATCAAAATTTTCTCCCTTTGTTTCTGATTTTGCAAAGCAAGATAAAAATGGATGGTTAGTCATCCACATTTTTCATTGATTTTGGTTCAGTTGTTTTAATAATTTTGGTGTATTTCTTTGACAAAGAATGATAACTGAAATATAGGATTCATTTTAAGATGCTGCTGGTAGTGGCATCGATCAAAAACAAATTGTGAGTTGCAGATTTTGTATATTGTGGAGAGCATGAGAAAGCAAAGCTTCGCAGTATCCAACTTGTTAAAATTCGACAAATTCAGCTTTACATCATTGTTGGCTCAGGTCGGCATGGTGCGTTCAAAAAAGATGGCGGCGATTGAAAGATAGTTCTCCTTTTCCCGGAAGTTAATATCCTTCCTTTCGTTCATTATATAGAAAATAAGGGTTGCCACTGCAGTGTTTGTCGGTGTATGTTTATCATGTTACAAATGGTTGACAGGCCAAACACGACTCCTATTGGTCAAGATAGGAAAACTTTGATCTTCAATCAAAGCTTTGCCTTATTTAAATGTAACTGTTCACGCGAAAGCCTGTAGACTGTTTTGCGTGGTGTATATGCCATTGGTCAGCTTGGTTCAGGCAAGACCATGGTTTCGATCCTCCATGTGGAACTAATCGATCAGTCGCCGGTACATCTAAAGTACTCTGTACGTCTGAAGCTCTCAGCGCAACTCACACACATGGGAATGGCCGAATTTATGCTAGAGACGAATTATCCCACGCCGAATTTATGTTAGAAGACGATTTTTCCATCTCAGACGATTTAACGTCCCGGGATGGATAACTCGTCTAAGTATAAATCCGGTGTTTAGACGAATTATGTGGCCAAATATATCTTCAATTGATCCGTCTGTCAACACGTCTTGGAGACGTGCTGACAGACGAATTGGTTGAAGACGAATTTAGCCACATCATTCGTCTAAACACCGGATTTATACCTAGACGAGTCATTCGTCTGAGGCCGACGAGTTACCCATCTCAGACATGTAATTCGTCTCAGACGGATAACTCGTCCCTAATATAAATTCGGCCATTGTAAACATTCTGCTGCTTTGAACTAACTTTTCGTGGCTTGTACCCTCGTGACGGATCAAAAATGCCGGCCTGGTTTCTAATGCCGGGATATGACAGCTAGCCAATGTACTCTCCGATCCTAATTTGTTTGAAGCTCGACCTCGTTATTTTGTGTTTCTTTGACGGCGTTTTTCCTAGATTCCTAGGCACTCGATGGCTAACCTGCAGTGTGGAGCTATTTTGATATAAGTACACGTGTTCTTTTTGGAAAATCATCTTATAATAGAGTTGATACTACTTGTTGAGTGCGTATTTTTTTTTGCTTTATGCTCCTTGACGTTAGTTGGCTGCTGATATGCCTCGCACGTTGTAAAATGGGGCCTGTCGATAAAAATCATATTTGTAAGTTGGGCTTGACAGGCCTACACGACTCCTATGGTTCGGGGCAGTTGTACATTTGCCGTTTTCTTTTAGGTCTCTCGACCCTTTTTAACAAGTCGGATGTTTTTAACAAGTCGGATGTCGGATTTTTACAACTCGGATGTCGGATGTCGGATTTAAACAACTCCGATGTCGGATTTAAAAAGTCGGATGTCGGATGGCACCTATAAGCTTCCGTATGTACGTGATATGGTCAGTGGCGATCACAGTGCGAAGAAAGGTGCACAGTTGTCTCTCACTGAAGAAAGTTAAATAATTAATGAGATCTCGATATTACAATCAGTTTATTTCTTCTAAATATGTTGCTGTTAGCCCGCTTAAAGTACACAAACGCTTTCGTGAACTCAGCAAAATCCTTGTTAAACAGCCACAACGTACGCTAAACAAATGCAGGGTAAAAGGCGTTCATTACGAGCTTATGTCAAGAAAAATATGCCAAGCTCTTCCAGGGCATATCAGTTTACAATGAAATATGCACTTTAATACGACAAACATTATAGTAAAAGAGAGGATAAACGAAAACTCAATTCTAACAATGTAATGAAATGTGGAAGAAACTGCTGACCGACTGGGCTAAGAAAAAGTAAGAAAATTTCACGAGAAAAAAGCTTACGTAATACTCCGAATGAATTTAAACATCTCATTTATTGCATTCACCTAAAATATTTACTTCCATAAATGCAAATCAATTACGCTTCCTAAAGCGTTTTGCTAATGGGCCCTTTGCAAGATCCGGTCACATGGTACAAAATTAAATATACTGGTTGGCAAGTTGCGCAGTGGGACTTTCAAAACAGTGCAACTCGTACCAGTTCACCTAGACCTGCCTTTGTTTTGGAAGTCCCACTGCGCAACTTGCTCGCCAGTATATTTAATTTTGTACCATGTGACCGGATCTTGCAAAGGGCC
>CM042751.1:26920525-26936278 GCA_022496165.2 Catalaphyllia jardinei | reverse complement strand
AGGAAAAATTCATTCACTTTGGGGTGGCGAATGGTCCTTTCAAAAGCATAGGTCTCACAAATTTTTAGTCGAATTTTATGTGTCTCGCAGACTCTTGTTTTTAGTGGTTATGTAGTCTCGCCGTCTCGATTTTTCACAAAGCTGTCTCGCAGTTTCGCTTTGGTGCAAGTCTAAGAGTCTCGAAGTGCCGATAGAGTGTGTGCATTGTCGTGCAAAAGAAAAAGCACTGCCTTTAATTTGCTTCCATATACCACTTCTTTTTGGGTTTGTTTGTTGTTGCCGGCATGAAATCTCCCGTATGAACAGACAACAAACTTCGTCCCGGTAACCAAGCCAGTCTGGTTACCAAGCTCATGGAAAGAGGTCCTCAGTTAAGGTGATTCCTGAGTAAAGCATTGCGCATGCTTACTGCGCACGATTTTAGCGCAATTTGCGCTCGCAAATGAGCGCGTGCGCGTATACAACGAAAGAAATTTCCCTCAAGCTAAGCTCGATAGAGTAATAAATGCTCATTTTCTTTTAAACGAGCATGGTAACCTATATTTTTTATTGCATAATAATAATGTGTATATTATCCTCCTTAATTTCAAAAAATAAAAAAATATATCTTATGGAAAAAAAAGATATAGGTGAAAGAGTGCAGAAAACCATTACTCTGTAATGCAAGTTATTACCGCGAAAACAACGACTCTACGAACGCTTTACGTATACGTCGTTTTAAATAGTGTGATTTTTCGACAAATTTTATATGATATTGTTCTATATGCTCGACACCTTCTACCTGTTAAGTGTTTTCCCAAGTATTACTCCAATAAACTGTGTTTCGAGCTACCACAAAATGGAACTTGGACCGCTGAAAAATGCGCATGATTAACTAGAGTACAGGCATAACTGAACGGGGTAAGATTGGCCCATCTGATCTCTTAAGCGAGAATGGTGACCTATCATTTAATTGTTTTTTTTTTACGAAACAGTGTTTGGTAGAGAAGATGTTAATTACATTCAAGATTGTTTCCCTTGCTTTATGTTGCGCGCCTATTTCGGTGTGTATTGTTGCATTCGTTATCCGCACGGTGATGAAGCTTTTCCTAGCTCTAGAACGTCAGAGCTGTTGCTGCATTTATCATGCGCGGTGATAGACAAAGATCTCCTCAACATAACTTCGGTCGATGTCCCAATCCTGGAATCTAAAGCAACTGTTGCATAGCAAGATGCTGATCTTGTCAAGTGTTGTTCAAGCTTTTTCAGGTTGTGGTGCTTGACGATCCTAAATGCTCCTTTCGTCTGACATATTCAGCAGCACCAACTACTGACAAAATTTCCGCAGGATTTTTCAGTCGTAAAAGTTCGGCAATGGTATTCCTGAAACGGCGATCTATATAACAATAAAGAAGTGGATTAAACGGAGAGTTCTATAGCGTCACTATAGTTGTAATCCGGGGACCAATTCCCCATTTGTGCAAGTGGCTTGCAAAACCGTATCGCATGTGTAAGATATAATAAAAACAGTTTAATACCAGTAAAGCAGAATATCAACACAACGGTCAGCAAGCCAAAGAGTCTTGGCAACTTTGGATTCAAGCTTCACTTTCAAGAGAACATTTACTTGCTGGCTTTCGTTTTACTTTATGTTCGTGTATTGCAAGGCACACCTTTCGAAAATATGCAATAAGTATTAATTAAAGTAGTTGCGCCTCAGCACTTCAAATCACGAAAAGGGCTGCATTCACATCAGCTACTCTGACTATTAGATTTGGAATCGCAAGGAAACGCGCTGAGATCCAGGCAGTTATCGCTAGTTTCTTGAGACAGCTATCTGTGATTAGAATCTTATAGTCTATCCACTTCAGTATCACCACGTATCTCTCCCAAGCAATAATCTTCAAATGATATAAGGTAACTACAAAGAGCAGTTGAATTAAGCACGGATTCACCAAAAATAACGTACATCATGTAAGTTTAGACCAAACTTGCTGGAATATTAAAAAAATTAACAGTGACAAATAAAGGCATTTCTATAATGCTAATTACTATATACCACACAAGGGAATAGTACTTTTCGCGTGCGGTGATTGGCTAGCTCGGAGGTGATTAGCCAGGTACTATTCACATCCACTTCGGTGAATAAATCTGTAACAGTTAGGCTTGACAACAGTATGTTAGAGGGCATTCGTAGCTCTCTCGTTTTCTTTTTTGCTAGGAAAACCGTCGCGTTCATAAGAATGGTAGGAAGTGAAGGAATAAGTGATCTTATGCTTGTTAGTCTTCCAAACTCATTTAAGCATTTTGCATTGGATTCTGATGAGCTAGGGGTGCTTCTTGACTGCTACAAAACATTGTACCCGCAAGAAGAAATGGAACTCTCTTTTTTTGTCCAGTGTTGCCCGGAAGTATTCAAACATCATGCTTGGAACTGAGAAGTTTGGTTCAAAAATGGACTGCAGAAATCTGCGATCGGCTCGAATAATGGCTTCTTGGACTTCATCTGATGGCTCTATTGATACCAATGCAGCTAGAAGACCAGACATAGTTACCTTCTACATTGTGCACGGTGTTAAGATTAATGGAGAATTTAATCAACATGTGTTTGCTGTTGTGTGGTGGTATAAATTTGATGAAGATCAAGAGAACTTTGGTAAACCTGTCCAGGTTTGGAAACATGATGAATACGAACCCTGTGGACCTGTCCTGTTTATGCCTGTGCAGCGAATTGCACAAAGGTATGCTTCCTGTTCAGTGACATTAAATGGACATAAAAAAATTAATTGTTAGCCCAGTTCCAAGGTTGTTTCATTAGGTTAGAAAGTAACAGCAACAGACCATTTAGTAACTCTTTCCCATGGGTTCACTTCCAAATTAAAAATCAGGAAATAACATTGATCAATGCTGATCATGGACAATATGCTTGTGGATCCATAGTTATTAGTGGCGATAGCATTACTCAGTGAGCAGGTATTGGCAAACTTGCAATTTGATTGGCTACACAGACCCACTATCAATTCTAATTGCTAGCGTAACCCAGTGACTGCATATTAATGACCTCACAGCCTTATTGGACACTGAGCCACTTATCAATTGATAGAAGGCTCTCAGAGCATGTGAAACATTGTGCCCTGCATTGAGGCCGAAAGGTATCAAACAAAATCATGAATAACATCGACAAAAACTTCAAGCTTAGAGTCTACTTGATTATTAAAGAGACCCACAGACACATGTTATTGTGCATTAAGGCCAAAAAGTATTTAACAGGACAATGACTAATTTAGCTAAATGTACATGTAGGATGTAGTTTTGTTCAAAAAGTCAGCCAATAGGTTTATTAATTGAGCTCTCTGCTGTTGTTTTGGCTTTATTGAAGTGCTCAGTAAGTTTTTTTAGTCATGCAATTCAAAAATAATGCAGGAGGCTCAAGGACACAAATTTGTTGACTGAATTGAATTCATCACTGGGTCAATTCAGCTTTGAGATAATTGTCCAGTTATGTTGGATGAAATGTTTAAGGATGTGAGAGGTTATATTTTTTTGTCTTCATGTTTTTGATTATTTCATTGTTCCTTATGTAGTTTGCACCTCTGAAAATAACTGTTGCTTAACATTAAGAAGAAGTGTGTTTGTATTTATCTCTAGTGTTAAAGCAAACCTTGAATTATATTTACTTTATCAGTTGTCCATGTCAGTTATGGTAAACTGGCCCAGTTATATTTGTGTTATAGAATAGAAAACTAAAATTTGAAAAAAAAAGGAAAACCTGGTCTAGATTTTAATTATCCGCTGGCGAAAAAAATGATTTTGGATTTGGTAAAAGCAAATACGGGCTGGTAAAAGTCCAGTCTCCTGTACAGGCTTGTCACTATTTTCCGCTCTCAAATGTTCTTTTCGCTGTCTGCTTCGAAAATCATGATAGGACAAAGTAAATAAGGAGAATTTGTCTTTCCTTCACTCTTTCCGTTAATTTCCTTTCCTTTTTCTGTTAATGGTATATAAGTCCTTAAATGGCCTGGCACCGGATTACTTATCTGCACTTAGATGTTCGTCGACCTACCCGCTCTCTTCGATCGTCTGATAAATTACTGTTTAATGTTCCAAAGATAAACACAGTTACTTATGGCCAACGTGCCATCTCCTACGTAGCCGCAACACACTGGAACTCTATACCGGACAATATCAGACACTCTGTAACAGTTCAAATATTTAAAACCAGACTCAAAACATTTCTTTTTAAAGAAGCATATAATTAATTTAATTGAACTTTTCTTTAAATTATGATTTACTTCCTTATAATATGTATATATGTATATAATACTTTTTGTAAACGCATCGAGATTTTTAGATGCGTAATAAGCAAGTATATTATTTTATTATTAAATTTCCCGCTCGTATGCTAATCGGAAACTTCGACAAATCCCTCCTGTGTTCTGAAGCTCTTGCGCCATTGTTCAAAAATGGCAATGTAGGGTCATTTTTCGCTTGTATAACAAAGCCTATTGTTATCAATGTTGAGCCACTTTACTTGATAGGTCAAAAAAGTAGCTTGGGGACAAAATGATTTTTTTTCAGTTTCCAGTGGTTTTGTTTCAAAGTAGCCGGGGAAAATCTGCGGCCCCCGGCCATGAGGGACAGCCCAGCATATAGTCAAGCAATTCTTCAGACTGTTGGCCTGGATGAACTGCTAAACGCTAATTTGCTTTAATAAGCGCATTTGTGTGAAATTTACAAATGCGTTCAGCAACGGAAAACGAAAACTTACGATAGCTTTACTCGACGAGCTTCAATGAGCTTTATGCCAGGTTTATATCTGGTTTACGCTGCGCAGCTTTAAGGACAACTTTAAAGCAACTTTACGCTGCAGAGGTAACAAGCGTAAACTTGGTTGACAACCTTTACACGAGCTTGATCACGTTTACTCATGGCAGCGTAAATGCAACCTTTATAGACCTTTAGGAAAATTTAATTCCAGGCGTAAACTTGGTCGACAACCTTTACGCAAACTATACATTACATGTATGCATGGCAGCGTAAATGTAACCTTTATACACCTTTATGGAAATTTAATTCATGGCGTAAAGTTAGATAACCTACTTAAGAAGGTTTAGCCAACTTTAATATTTCGTAAATCTCTTTTTTCATGCTGTGTGTCCGAACGGCTACAATCAAGTAAGTAGAGGCAGTATTTTGAGAGTCCCGTAATTCGCTTGATTCGTATCGGCAATAGAATGCTGAGCTAGAAGAGTTGATAGTTGCTTCTGTGTTGTTTTGTTGCATGTTGTCTTCATATGAAGCCCTTTTGGTCCTTCAATCCTATTGTGTCTAAGATCAAAACACATACAGTCACCGTTCAAAGTACGTTTCCTCTCTCATGTTTAGTTCTAGAAGCCTAGTAAATTGCACTGCACTAAATATTTACGTCTCTAGACAGGTTGCAGATTGCAAGTATTTCAAGGCTCATTGTCTTTCAGCAAATCACAATCCAAAATTACGATGTGTAATTTGCACTGTTGTTTACACTTTTTGCACTGGTGTAACACTTGAACTGCACTGCTCTCAGCCAATCAGAATCGATAAATTTTTTCATGTATATTATTATGGAACTTATTGCATGCCGGGCAATAAATTTTCAAAAATTGAAGGTGGCTCTGAACCCCCTTCGCAGAATTTTTTTAAACTTTGTAAAAAGTTGCATCTTATCATGTTGATTACACTTCGATAATAAAAAATGGGGGTCACTGAGCTCGTTTTTGAGTTATAAGCGCTTAAAGCTAAAATTAAGGGTGTTTTTAGCAGGTCATTTTGTTGCTATGGTAACCGATTGTGCCACAAAATTAACAGCAACTTGTTCCCGGATGATTAGGCAGTTTGTTGATACCATGATTTTGGCGTCAACCGGTATAGAGTGGTCATAATTACCCATCAAACTCTAAGTCTTGTAAAGTACTGGAAACTGTAAGCAGCGAAAAAGTAGTTGGGTTCCCGCTTCAAACACATCGCTTTTGAGCTGACTTCTGTGTAAGCCCGCGATACATTTTGCGGTTTTTTCGGAAAAAGCGCGCAATCTCTCTGCGCAATCCAAGATGGACGCGATGGACGGTCAAATGGACCGAGGTTCCCCTTACAAGCTTGTACCTCAAAGTATGATCGATAATGTCATGGCCGTGTACCCAGACGTCGATCCTAAGGATGTGGCCAAGGATCTAGTCATCACTGGAAGTGTAACACGGACAATCAACAGAATTCTCGATGGTCAGGTCAGTAAAACATTTGTTCCTAGCTTTATTCGCGGTTCACGGGGATCGATGCAATCAAGACCCGAGAGGGCTGCAAAAATCGAGCATAACCTTTGCTGAACTTTTACTGATCGCGGGATCAAAGTTACCAATCATTTTATAAAATTTTCAGTACTTCATACTCCCCAGAGCCAATTCAAGTAAACACAACATGTGTACTCGGTTTATTTACTAGCAACAACAGTAAGCTTGTTTATGTTTCAGAGAAATACAGAAGAGCCGAATGTGGTTTTTAATATTTTTTTCCCGGAAACCCTTCGTTCATTTTGGCATTTTCACAGCTAGTATTAAAGTTAAAAACAAAAGAGCGATTTCACAATCTCTTCTAAGAATGAAGCATCAAAGCAACGGCAAAAGTAAACCATTTGCAAATGAGTGACCCGGTATTTTACAATGTAACCAAAATATAAAAGTGTTATGGGAAGAGATAAGTTAATAGAATTAACCAAGTCATCTAGAGACCGATCAGTGGAGAAAGGTACTAATTTTGTTTCATAATGAATTTCTTCCTTGGCTGAGAGGAGGAGCACTGAAACCTATGCATTTGATATTTCAAGAAATTTACTAGCCTAAGGGTATGAGGATCGATTTGATCTCATTATTCCTTCCAGGAGGGATTCGCTGTCATTTTCTAAGGGCCTCTTCATTTGAGCCCGGTCAGCCAGGCTGGCTCGGTTTTCAAGATCTCATGTTGCCACTTTTTTCTTTGTAAAAATATTGATGTGTTCATATGAGAGGCAGGGCTGGCCTGGCTACTGAGATCTAGGTTTTTGTGACCAAGATCTCAGTAGCCAGGATGAGAATTTTCCCATAGGAACTCCCCAGCCTGGTGACCGGGATGAAACTTTAAACAAAATAGCTTCGCTTTCACAACATATCAGCCAAAATGGCATAATTTTGGTCTTATATGTCTTTCCACTTTAGGAGTATGCGAATTAGCTTTATTAGTAAAGTTACAAGAGTTCACAAAGCTATGACAGTCACAAACAATACAAGTTTATGTTCCACCATTTTGGTTGTGCTTCTTGCATTCATCCCGGTCAATTAGGGTGAAATTTCCCATGTATGATCACGCCGCAGAATTCATGCCAGTTACTGGGCTCAAATGAAGAGGCCCTTAGAAGCTGTTTCAAATCCCACATCTGCCCCAGTCTTGGGGAATGCTGGTTTCCATTGAGTTAAGCGTGTTAAAATGACAATAAGTTAAGTCTTTATTTCACTAAGTTATTAGTTTGATCAGTAATTTTTTAAATTGGTTACATGTACATCATCACCCATGTGATGATGGATAATAGATGCATGTTAACTATCTACATGTATTATTTAGCACACAGTTTGTCACATCACATCAGTCATTCGCTCTTAGCTCATGGTCAGCAGCTTTTGTTTAGACCAATCTCATAACTCAATATAGCTCACAAACACTCTTCTGCCAACCCGTCAGATGCTCAACACATCAAAAGTCATCAAAGAAGGATCCTGATTTTCCTTACTCTAGGCTGCCAGGACAGTGGCAGGATTTCAAATTTCCAGGGCCAGGTTGTTCAGAAGCCGGTTAATGTTAACCCAGGGATAAACGTTAACTGAAGCATTACGTTTTCTTGTTTAAAAAGGTTTTTCACCTCTAATGTTTGGTGTAGTTTGAGATTACTACAGCTCAAAACTGAAGGGCAAACAATATAAACAGAACACCACACCAAAAAGTTACAAAACTGAAATTAAAATTATCACCAACCCTGGGTTAGGTTAATCGGGCTTTGAACAACCCGGTGCAGATGAAGAATTCCTTCAGCCTGCGATCACCAAGCAGCATGCAATTGAGGAGGGAAAGGGCTCGCTTTCTATCCATTGTGCTTCTTCAGTCACCGCCGACCCTATTCGACCTTCTAGCGCACATGATTTGGAACTGGAAATCCACCTAACCAAGGCCCAAAACCAAAAGCTGGCTCTTGAACTCAAAGTTTTGCGACTTTGCTGCACTGATGTCAGTGCAGATGTGAATACCAAGAATTCCGGCACGTTTTCTGCCCCTAAAGAAAAATGCATGAAAAGAACAGTGGACTGGCCTCACAAATTCGGCCCAGGTAGCTTTTCCTCTATTGATTACGATAAATTAGAGCTACCCAATTTTGTCAGAGGCTTTTTAGCGATGATCAAGTCTTACGACATGCCTCTTAAGTCAGCCATGTTAGAATTGTTAGAACTCCTCTGGCAAAGGTTTCCAGTTGCTCGTGATAAAGTGTTTGTTCATTCCATGGTCGCATCGCCAAACAGGACAAGCTGTGGTGCTTGGAATGGACCAGCCTTTCGGAGATTCGCAAAAAAGCCAATTCATATTTCAAGGACTCAGATCTCTGTTCCAGTCAACTTAGGCCCAATGTGACGGGTTCTTTGTCTTCGCCAAATGGCTTACCCTCCCACACTGTACACCCTTCAATGAAACCTGAGGCCAATAAGCCATGTTGCCAGTGGAACTATTAAGGCTCCTGTTAATGTGACAAAGCCAATTTAGAATCCTTCAACGCCTTCCACAAATGCAGCATGTGCGCCAAGGACCGCCCCATGCTACATTGTTCAGAGCGAAGAAATCCATTCCTCCTCCTGATTCATCATGACTACCCTCACCTATTTCCTCGAAAAATGACCTCCCCTTTTAATTGGCTACTCTGATGTCAACTATAAATCAACCGTTTATAACTTCTGCTATCCAACACATTATTGCCTCGAAAAATCACCTTCCAAGCGACTTTGGCACTAGAATACCAGTACTGACCCCTCTGAATATTCCCGCTTGGGAATCTAAATTACTAGACTACCATGATCATCAAATTGTAGACTTTCTACACTATGGCTGGCCTGTCAATTATACAGCAAATCAACTTGAATCCTGTTTCTGCTGATAAGAATCACTCATCAGCAATTTCATACACCAACCATATGCAGCATTTTGATCAGCAACTTTTTTAAATTTTGAGTTACACTGTATTAAAAATATTTCTTAATCAATTAATGTGCAACTTATCACTAGCTATTGGTGCTTAGTTTTTCTTGTGGAGATTTGAAGTGACTTGATTTTGTGTTTTCAGTTCCCTGCAATAGTTAGTGTTGACGAACTTGATGTCGATGTTCAATGCACATCATTGGAAACCCCACTTCAGGATGAAGTTAAAAGACATGCCGCAGACTCCTTAAACTCTAAAAATCCATTTACTTGTGATTCTAGTGACACTGATGTGTATAGTGATGACGACATTGTGATTGAAGAGGGGAGAAGTCTATTCAGTGCTTTGAAGAGCAGATTAACATCTGATAATCTTGGGGGACAATGTACAAAACAGTATCCAAAGGCAGGTCCTCCACACAAGAACAAGGATTCCAAAAAGAAGTGCTCTGAAATATGTGACAGAAAACTTATTGAATTATCTCCATCCAAGCATGACACTGACAGCTGTGAAGATAGTGATGACCTTCCATGTGTTTTACCATTATCTTTGAAATGCGGCAGTGAAAAGAACAGCTGCTCTTTTAAAGCTCTTCCTAGTTCATGTAAAGATAATAAAAACAGTGGCTCTAGCACACAAGAAAGCAATATGGACTCTCAGGGTGGTTCCAAAATCCCAGCAAAGAGAAAGAAAAGATCAGCAGAGGAAATAACAAAACAGAGAACTGAAGCTCTTGTAAGTACATGTATAACCTTCATTTATTAAAAACTTGATCCTTGGACAATGAAATACAAGAGTGTTCATTGGATTAGCCATCTTGGTATATATACCTCTTACCAACCGAGTTTGAGGTCCATACCGTAAGTTACAGACCAAGTTTTTTCCCCCTTTGATTTATGGCCCAAACGCAAAGCACGCGGGCCATAAATCATAGGGGAAAAAACGAGGATCTGTAACTTACAGTATGGACTGAGAAGACAAGGTTAGTAAGATATTTATTATATCTCTAAATTCCGTATCTGACGAGCTTGTGAACGATTTTTATCCATGAGGAACGGCTTCAAATTTCTGAAGCAGGTCGAAAGCAAAAGGAGTCAATTTGAAATCGTTTTTAAGTCGTTACTATGCTTTAGCACACAATCTAGAGCAAAAGAAAGTTTTAAACCTTTACTTGCTAAATAAGTTAAGAAATTTTGGCGATAAATGGTTTGGCAACACAAACAACTTTAAATTTTAGCGGGCCGTGCTGGAGAGTATGGCCCGCTTAATTGACCAATCACAGCATGCGTACTAACTTGGAGATATAATAAGAGTCATTAGTATATACTAAAACAGTGGATAGTGTTGAACGCGTGCTCTGATTGGCTAGTCGAACTCCAAATATCCTTCCCTATTTATCTCCAAGCAACTCGAGCAAAAATGACGTCCCGGTTTGCATCTGTGACAAGTGAAGAAATCTTCCAAATTAATTTTTTGTGGCATATATTATCTCACTGTTTTTAAGGTTAAAAGGTAAAGTCTGCATACGAGCCAATCGTGGCCCACCAGGCCGCAACTTATCCCGGTTTCTGTAGCATGAAGCAACTAGGAGTATTTCTACTCCCCCTGGATGGGATGCTAGTCCATCGCAGGGTTAACCCCCCCCCCCTCCCCAGCATTAAATTTGCCCTACCCATTTAAATACACCTGGGTGGAGAGAGGCACCATGAGAGTAAAGTGTCTTGCCCAAGAACGCTGTTTTAGTATATACTAAAACAACTATTCGCCTCAGTGTCAGTGGCTAGCAGTGGATATTTACCTCACCTTGGTAAATATCCACTGCTAGCCACCTCCACTTCGATGAATAGTTATTAATTATACCATGCTCTACAAATATGGTAAGCATGCAGTCACATTATTATTTTTTTTGTTTGGGGGGGAGGCATTTTAATTTTATTTTTAGTGCTCTATAATTTGGGGACAATTTTAGTAACACAATTTTTCCACTTGCACTTGCACTGCAATTTAAGGTTTTCTATTTTACAGGATGATCAATATACTTAGGATGGCAGCTCTCTTAGCTTACTCTAAGTGGAGTGCTTGCAAAACAATGCTTACAATGTATGATGAATCAATTAGCTTCCTTACTCCGCTCGTATAGCAATCTGTGTTGCAGTGAACAGTTTTCCTGAAGCTTCAAAATAATGTTTTCAGCTGAAGAAACAAGCAAAAGAACGTGAAAGGCTAGAAAAGAAGGAAACAAAGGTAAAAGAACAGCAAGCCAGAGCTCAGGCTAGAGAAAGGATAAAAATGTCTAAAGATAAAGAGAAATTGCTGAAAAAGGTTTGTTTATTTATTTTATATTTTATATTACATGTATTTTATTTCCCATAAAATAAATATACATTCAAAGAAATTACAATTTATTTTTAGTATGTAAAAGGTAGGCAAAAAAATGTTTTATTTACAAACAAAAATATTTGTGTAGGTTATCAATGACACTTTACTAGTGAGCTTGGTTCTGGGCTGTCCTTTCTTGATTTACTGCTGGTATTGTTGTGTTATCATTCTGGTGAATTGAACGCCACAAAATAATGTCTTAAGCACAACAAAATAAAATCTGTAGGGGAAATAAACTTGTTTTGTCAAAGTTTCTTTGAAAGTGATATCTAATTCTGTTCTCCATCTGGTTTACACTGGGAATTTCAGGAATTTTAGACCCATAGAGTAAGATTAGAACATACTTTAGTCTAAACAACTTATGATATGTTTGGCGTAAACAGGTTTGACTGGTTCTTGTCTGTTGAGCAACCTTGTTCCTTTCCCAAGTGTTGTTTGGCCTTTTTCTGACTATACAATCATGTAGATCTGTTTATGGGTTCTACACAAGGGATTCATTGTGGGGTTGCTTGTATAAATACTTAGAATTCAATAACTAGTTGGCTAATTCTTGTTTTTTGTGTTGAAGTCCCAGGATCGCCCAGAATGGAGCCTGCGTCCCAAAACCCCTACCCTATTTTTGACCAAAATTTGTGATATTCCCTGCCCTATTATTGTATTTATCAACCTGACAAAAGATTTGTTACACTAGTTATGACCTGACACAGTTGCTGTAAACATGGTTTGTGAAGAGCTTTTGTCAATGGTCTTATTGATAATGATGAAATAGCTTGTTCTAAAAAATGTTATCCAACCCAAGACGAGAATGCAAAAACCCCATTTAAGAACAAAATGGCCAAAATCGATACCTTATGACTAAAACAGCTGAAAACCACACCCCTTTGAGGATGCATGTTCATACACCTATTCAACCCATATTTATAACATGACTAAAGCAAACCATGCACTCTGATTGGCTAATTCAACATTTACTATTTGCCCATGGGTGTATGCTGCAGACATCATGATCATCTATCCCTTCTCTCCACGCGGAGAATGGGGCCATTGATCCTCCTCCAAGCTACTCTGTCTCTGGCTGCAACCTCAGCCTGACTCCAGGTCTTAAATCCAAGATGTTCCCTCTCCTTGATTACTGTTCTATGCCATGTCTCTCCGGCCGTCCTCTTCTACACTTGCCTTCAGGTGCCCACGTCAGTGCAATCTTCGGATTTTTGTCTGATGGCATTCTTAAAACATGACCTAGCCACTTCCATTGCCTGGCTCTTACTTGCTCATCCATTGTCCTTGTACCTGACCCTTCTCTTATCTCCTCGTTGCTGATCCTCATTGGCCAGTAAACCTTCAGGATTTTCCTTAAACACTTATGCTGGAAGGCACCTAGCATTTATGGTGCAGACATACTCAATAACTAAAGCAAAGCGCGTGCTTTGTGGTGTAGCTCAATTTGTCATAACATTTTGACCACTGTGATGGCGTGTGTCATTGTCGATAAGAGTACAGACCACGCTAAACCACATTCGATTTGCTTTTTTACTACAATATTAAAGATAACGAAATAAATATTTGTCTTGACAACTGAGAACACCGACTCGGACTTGAAAGTGCACGCAATGCATTATGCAAATGAGCTGCTTGTACGTGTCAGACTTTCCTTTCAAAAACTTTTACAAACTCGCTTAATATGCAAAAACAATATGAAAAAAATGTTTGGGAAACGAGTAATGACACGTACTAGTTGTCGGTAAGAGTACAAACCACGATAAACCACATTTCAATTTGTTTTTTACCACAATATCAATATCAAAGAAAATGTTTTTCTTCAGAGCGCAAGCTGAAAAAGGCATTGCATGGCACATTGGCGCGAGCAGCATGGTATGGACTCTAAAAGACTTCTGTTGTTCCGATGTCTTAATGTTATGTTATAAAACAAATGGTAAACGCCATAGCGTGCACTATTGAGTTATGGATGCACTTGGGAGGTTTGCTAAGCACTCAAGAAGCTAGAGTCGCACTTGGCTATCGCCTCGTGTGACTCTTACGCTTCTTTCGTGCTTAGCAACCTCCCACGTGCATCCATAACTCAATAGTACACGTTATGGCATTTACCATTTGTTAAATTAAGAGAATATCCCCACAAGGGAAGTTGATGTATAAAAATTATACATGTAACAGATTTAGGTTATTTAAAATACACATGGTTCTTAAAATTACCAATTTTTAGGTAGCAGTGTTAGTAATAATTGAAACTCAGCAACTCATTTCAGCTACACAGTGAAACTTATTTTATTTATACTCTCTCTTGGTTTAGGCAGAGAGTATGAATCAGAAAAACAATCGATTGGATAGCTGTATTAAGGTACATGTAAATGGAAGTCTAAACTAAGGGCACTGCCAGTCGATATTTTTCCAGGGGAACTGGCTGTTCCAAATTTCACGTCCTCTCTAATCTAAATTTTGTAGAAAAAAATAGAAAATTTGCTTATATTTCTTTAATAATTTAAAACATTGTCTTGATTAATGATTATTTTTGTTATTGCGACATTTTGTTGTTGTTATAGTTTTTGTATCCCATATTTATAAATTTTTTACCACACATATATAAAATTTTTCTTTTAAGCAAATAGTGGCCTGCATTGATCCTGGAATTTTGACGAGTGGCCAACCACCAGAAGACAGTATTCTCCTTCAAAAGCTAGAGTCGCTAGGGGCAAGTCACAAGATACAATCACAGAAGATTCCTGGGGTTATGACATGGCAGAGAGCTTGTGTCCAGCATGATGTACAAGGAGAGACACTTCAGGTACCGTTACATACACGTCCTAGTGAAAAGGGTATGTTACAGACAGGAGTTGTTGTTGTCTGGGTACAGTAACACTTGTTGAGTGGTTTGTTGCTCTGCTCGTCTCTGATTAGGCGATGAAACTAGAAATTAACGGTAATAATGGAAAAACAAAACTGGTGGGAAGGTGAAATCATTTGGAATCACAGGAAATAATGTAACCAGCTGCAAGCGTGACACTTAAAAATTACCTTTTTAAAGTGCGGCCCGGAACATGCACCCAGTACCAGGCACGGAAAAACATGCAACCAGCAACAAGAACCGGAAAAGAAATTTCAGCTAAATCACAATTCCTTAGATGGGTAATTTTAAATAAAAGACAACGTAAAAGGCAACCTGGTCACTCTGCCATGATTGGTTTGAGCCCATTTCAGAGGGGGTTTTTTTCTTGATGAATCTGAGAAAACTAGTCTTTTGCAGTAGATAGCCTTCAGAGAAACATACGTGATGGTTAAATCAATTTCCCTTTATTAGATCTCAACAAAAACTACCTTTAGCGATGAACAACACGCAGTCCTTCGTTTGTCTGCGATCAAGTTTGTTGAACTGGTTTTTCAATTTCGTGAGGTAAGATAATTTGTAACTTATGTCTGAAGACTTTTTCTCAATTCCTTATTTGTGGGCGCTTATGAATTTTCACGATGTTTCATCAGCACTGTTCCTAGACCTCGGCTTAGCATCTTCACAACTCTATAACTCCATGTATAACATGTACAGGTGGCCACTATGTATAAGAATTAATTTAGGAAACCTCAATTTATGAGGAAATATATGTTAGTTTCAATCAAAGCCCTAAAATCTCCGAGTGTTTTAGGGCACATCAAGAGAACTTTCCCCACCATTTGTAATATTATCACCTTTTATTGTAACAGTACAACGCTATTGTCAGAAGCAATTACATGTAGTTATTGCATCCTGTTGTAGACCTTTTCGCGATTCCTTTGCTGTTTCAGGAAGTGCAAAATCCTGCCATCTCTATTATCACTGACGACGAAACGTTACTGACATTCTGTGAAAGAGCCTTGACCATTTACCCAGGAAAAATAATCACCATTGTTGTTCTTGGTCTTGAGAAGTATTTCAGGTGTGTTTTAATGTTTACTGAGCTCGTCATTTGGTGTTATCTGATTGTTGTTATGCCAATGCTTTCTAAGTGAAGAATGATCCTCGCAGTAAATTTTCCAATTTAAGCAATTGGAAAGAAGAAGCCTGAAAAAATCAAGGCTTCAACGGGATTCGAACCCGTGACCTCCGCGATACCGGTGCGATGCTCTAACAACTGAGCTATGAAGCCACACATTGGGAGCAAGGT
>CM042751.1:26897873-26908835 GCA_022496165.2 Catalaphyllia jardinei | reverse complement strand
ACGTAATTACAGCTAACAAACAAGCCACTGTAATTAGAAGGAAACGTTATTGCAATGATTATTGACGTAACTACAGCAAACAAATAGGCCACTGTAATTAAAAGGAAACGTTATTGCAATGATTATTGACGTAATTACAGCTAACAAACAAACCAACCACTGTAATTACAAGGAAATGTTATTGTAATGATTCTTGACGTAATTACAGCGAAGGGGCTGTTGAACAGAGGTGCCCATTGTAGAGAGGTGGCCGTTAGTGAAGGTTCCACTCTACCCACAACCTATATGAAAGGATCCCTCCCCATATGGTTTAATAAGGAAAGTACTCCCCCCTCCCTCCACCCTGAAAGAATAGCTCATGCATACAAGTAGCAGACAAAGCCAGTTGAGCAAGCTATGAGTCCTTTTACTATAAAATCTATATTTATTTTCATGAACAGTTTTCATAATCGTCACATCTGTATTTACTATAAAATTCCAACATTATATTCATATTTTTTTCTAAAATTCTTTACAGTAGTTTTTCATTCAGTGACAACAGTAATCTGCATTGATTTCTTGACTAAACCTCTCACAAGTACAACCAGCCTAAACTGAAACTTAAACCTCAACTGAAACTTAAAAATCTCTAGAAGGTTGTTGTATGCTTTTCTAAATTTTTGGACATTCTAAACTTTTGCTGCAACTTTTTCAAAGTTAATTGCAACCAAGCTTATAATGCACATATTTTTCTCACCATAATTAGCCAAATACATTTTCTAATAATAACGAAATCACACTGAGTGCCAATTCACATAAAAACTTACTTACATGAATTTCATTGTTTTGGCACACATAAAACTACTGAATTTTGAATTAAAACAATGGCTAATAATCACAACAACAGGGGTCCTGTAAAAGAACCTGTAGTAAAAATACTGTAAGGCAAAAGGGCTATCAAACGAGTACAAACGAGTAGTGAAGTCTCATTACAAACAAGTAATGGAGTCTCAGACATCAATATATAGAATTTACAATTTTGGTTGGTGTAGAGGGGGTAGTAGGCAGCCTTGCACACTCCCCTGAGTTGTAAGAACAATGATGATGATGGACAGGGAAGTGGGGGTGGGTGAAAGAGTCATGCTGTTACAGGATCTCTAGTCTTGTGTATTTCAGTGTTTCAGGATTTGCCTTTCATTGTTTTTTCTCTCTCTCAGGTACCTCTCCCTTAGCCAGTAGGGAGATATACATGTGCCACCGGGTTCTATTAGATGTTGTCCAGAGTTCATTAGTTTATAATCTAACGGTAACACAAGCAAACAATCTGTGAAAAGATCGGGTGTACGTAGCAAACACTACTAGATTTACCCAGTAAAACCAGAATTTTCTTCAGCTTTACTTGGGTGAAAAAACTTGTTTATAAAAAATGCATGTATCTATACATTGTAACATTGTACACTGTAGCTTTGCAGGGGTGGGGGCATGAGTGGTAAACACTCTCTAAATTCTTGCGGATTCAAACATTTCTTGCAATAAAGTTGACATGGGAATTTCCCCCTCCAGCTTAGCTCGCACAAGTAAAAAATACTGGTAGCCCTTGGTGCATACGTCACGCAGAGCTGGGAGACGGAGAAGTAGCTTTGCAAATCGTCCAGAATGATCAGGATATGTCGATTCCATATGCTCTTTAAGAGCTGCTAGAAATGACCCTTGCAGTGCACCAACAGCAGTCTTGTCAGTGAGTCCTGGTGTCTCTGGAAAACAATAATAATTGGCTTAAATTTCCAAAAGATCTGGAAAGAAGTAGACTGAAAACAATTTTGATAAAAATGACAAAACATGTCTTGTAAATTCAAATGTGTCGTCATTTTTATCAAAATAATTGGCTTCCAAATTAGGATTGCTGATTGGTTATATCCCTAGGGAGGGGGGGGGGGAACTCCCATGTAAAAAGGACAAGGGTACTTGTCCAGCCTTTTAGAGGTTAAAAAAGTGGGGTGGGTGTGTCTCTTAGGGTGTTGAGTCTCAAAAGATCCAAAGCAGGTTTTGCAGCAGCTCTTAAGGGTATTGAGCTGAAAAAATATGATAGGTGATAACATGTTGTTTTAGAATTAGCAACTCTTAGGGATGAAAAAAAATTCAAGCCATGCCCACAAAACAGGATTTGGTACCTCGAGGTTTTTTTTCAAAATTTCTATCGGGCATCCATGGTATTTTTATATGGAAGTAATATCCTCCTCGCCCCATCCCTCTGCACCCTGGGGTTAAATCATCCATTTTCTCAGAAGAGCAGGGGATCAAAGAATCTCAAAGCCACTCACAGACTGAGGCTCCTTCCTCTTCCTGATTTATTTCTCTTGAAAGAGCGAAGGAGTCTCTGCTTGCAGAGTATGACCTGCCATACTATTAACTTTATTCTAGATTCCATAATATAGTAACAAATTAATACTTATTAGTTCAAGAAATATTAGTATTATATGGATGGAGTGTTTAATCTTTAGACTTGTTTCATCATTACCCCAGCATAGCACAATATGTATGTATTCAGCTGCGTCTGTCTATCATACTGTGAATCTTACACCTAGCAGAGAGCAAAGAGGATGAGTAAATGAATGATGTAAATGGGAGAAAAAGAAAACAGTAAAACCAAAACCAGTTGTGTGCTTTGTGATTGATCAGTGATTACTTATGTTTTGGTTTTATGGCACACAAATGAAAACCGCTCTACCACATCAAACATGATTGAAGTCTGAAATTGCTGTAGCTTTCATTATTAAAATTACTTTGTTTATAATTTGGTAACAGCAAAGAGAAGACTAAATTTTGTAAAAAACAGTCATAATGATCATTACCTGGGTCAGCTAAGAGAATGGTCTTTAAACAAGCAAACTCTACATCGTCCATAGCCAGTGGTCTAAGTCGATCTGCTACATCTAGAATCATGTCAACAATTTCTTCATTCAGCACACTGTAACAATCTTCTCTCATGAGAAGGGTAGTCGTGTTCATGTACACATACTCCTTATAAGGAATAGATCTGTAAATGAGTCGGAACACAATTAATTCCATGCCGCCTGCAGTCAACAAAGCAATTTGATCTGTTCGACAAAGTTGATCAAATCCTGGAACAAGTTTGGCCCACTCAACAATCAAGTACAGCTCTTTTGTGATTGCATTTGACAACCTTGTCAGTATTCCTTCTCTGCTCTCTGTAATAACAGCTTCTCTTGAGTTCTCAAGTGACTCGCCAGGAGGGATAATGCATGGACTACTGTCCATTAGTTTTGCAATGAGTTCAGAGCAATATGTCATGTTGCGATCTTCATTTGAAGAAGCTTGAGTTTCTTGCTGACATTTTTGTTTTTTCAAAGGATAGAATGATCGTCCTCCACGCCTCTTTTCTTTTCTCACACCTGGAAAGAAAAAGATTTAAAACACATTAAACCCTGACTAGCAAATGTCTTATAAGACTTAAAGAGAAAGCCTCTTCAAGTAGAATTAACACTCATGATACGATGTCACCCACCAGGACTGAGGAATTTAAAAATTCAAGGTTTCATCATGGGGAGCAGACAACCTTGTTTAATAAGATGAGAGTAAATAAAGGAATCATGAAAAGAATGAATTGTAAAACTTTTGTCTCCTGTTGTCATCTCTTAGGCGAACATGTCCTGCAAAACAATGTAGTGCTTAACCTGTGCCTAGGCTTTTTTGCATTGACGTATAATACATGTAGTGACAAGGGAGACAACTCCTTTGCCCAAACACTTAGTATGCAAACCAAAAATACGCACTTGTAAAGTCTCTAAAACCTTCCACAAAACCAAACAAACACAATGCAAAGTCAAAAGATTTTTTTAAAACCTGGCTGAATTTGTTTTTGAATACTGTTATGACAGTCAGAGAATTTTAGCCTCTTTTGCAAAGTTTTTTTTCTCAAATTACTTTTCACAATGCCAGCACCCTGATCCCAAATGTGTTATCCAGACCATGCTCGAGCTCACCTCCATCTCTCACACCTTTTTTTCCATAAACATTTATCGCCAAACTATAATCTGTGAGTGTCCCAGGCATTGAACACTGGCTTCGTTTGCAGAGTTGAGCTAAGTTCAACTTCACAGGCTAGCCAGTGATTGTCAGAAATCATCACTGAAGAAATTATTTTATGTGAACTTTATCAGTGAAAGGAAATGTATGGCATAATAACTCAACTTTTCCTACAGTTCCCTGCTTTCAAAATGGCAGATGGGGAAGATGTCAGGCATAAGGAGGTCATATTGGGGTGATTATATGTTAATGGATATACAATGCATAGACAATCCTTTCATGAGTATAAAGACAAAGAGACTAAAAGTAAAATGCTTGATTTGATTCAGCTGCACCCAGTAGTTTCTCTTAGTCCTCATCATCTTCATCTTCTTATGAGTGCAAGCGAAAGAGAGCAATGCTTACAGATAGAATGGTTGAAATTGCACCAATGCAATGTGTATTTCATGCCAATTTGAGTATGTCAGCGACCCAGTAGGTGGTGGGCCAGGTCCTCAGGACCCTTGAGGGGGCCTTGATTTGCCACGGTGAACTACCACACATGCACCAGAGACCGACTGAAACAGTTCACCAAACGTTGTCAGTTGCAACTGACGTCTACGTCGCAGTATGTCAGCAGCATATGATAACCAGGCTTTATTTCACAGCGGTCAAACGACTGGGCACTCGCGTGAACATGTGCGTGATTTAAGCACTTCCAGTCACTTTCGCTCTTTATCCCACAAAATTTCCAGGGTCAACTTCCGCCACTCGAGCCATCTCGGTCCTAAGTTCAATCATTCTGCCCCTACAAACATTCTTTTCCTGAGTTTCACTGCTTAGGTAACAGTCTTTCTCATCTGAAAATCTGCCCCTAGAGAGACCAACGACAACTATTGCAATAAAAAGACAAGTCTTCATGTTTCGCTACGAACTCGTAAATTCGACAAGAAAATTCACAATTGTTGCAGATATAGTCTCTTGTCGAAAAAGATATATAAAAGAGACGCCCCTTTTAGAGCTGTGTTCAAGGTAAAAAACCTTAGCTGTTTTGTTTTCGGCTTATCCTTGCGAAATGAAACACATACCGCGAAATTTAAATCTGCCACCATTTTGGCGCTTGCTTGTTTCTATGGAAATGGTGCAATCCATTCCCACGCGCGCGCGGCTTAAGCATGCGCGCTCGTTTGACCGTTGTGGGAGGCTTTATAAGGAATTAGAAAACAGTCCTAAGGAAGCACGCGCGCTAATTGGTTAAAAAGCCTGTTTGTATAACTCGATGGAGACACAGAACTAAGCGCGCGCTGTTGACGTAGTGATGGCGCGAGCAAAGAGAATTTACATTTTGATAATCAAAGTTTACAAGTTGTTTTCCATTTTCTCGTCGAGGTGTTTTCTAAAAGAAATAGAAAACATGTACACCGTGTTTGTATCGAGTTATACAAACACTCGATGAAAGTTTGGGAGAACTCGAAAAAGCTGGGGAAACACTCGCCTGCGGCTCGTGTTCCCACAGCATTTCTCCTTCTCCCAAACTTCCACTCGTGTTTGTATAACTCGATACAGCCCTACAGCCCGTTACACGGTAACACAACGTTACAAGTCACAAACGTTAACGTTCGGTATCTATTTTTTCCCATACAAGATAAACATTCTCGAGTCAGTGCTATTTACAGGTTCCTGGTGTACTATTTGGGCTAGTATTCCATTGAAAAGCTCGCTAAAAATAACAGTTCGCTCAGAAAACGCTTTGCCTAGTATAACAATTTGCTGCCGTTTGTCACATGACGAGACTTTTCCCCAAATCAAGCTGATTCTCATCCCCCAAAACGGGTCATCAACTGGTTCTAAATAATTGAGTTTAAGTAGATACCTTCTGCGACCATCCCCACTGTGAAGCACTTCTGTAGCCTGCAGAATTGACACTTGGCACGGGACTGTTTGTCAACAGGGCAATCTTCATTACCGCTACACTCGTACTTTTCCAGCAGATTTTTTTGAACTGTCCTTTTAAAGAAACTCTTGCATCCCTCGCAAGTGTTTGCTCCATAATGGTAGCCAGAAGAACCGTCACTGCATACAGCACACCACTTCCCGCTTTCATCTTCTTTCTCAGTCATCTTCACACAGTTTTCGAGCCTACAAATTTCCCCGGAGAGTAAAAATCCCGGAGAAAGCCATTTTGCTAACTGGTCCTAAACTGGCATAAATAGTAGACCCAAACGTAACACGAGAACAGCTTTTGAATTATGACGTAGTCTTTTTTGTTTGAAGGCTGCCATAGACTTTGAATAACACTTGAAAAAGTCTTATTTTGGCTAGGCTTCCGTGGTCCAAGAACTGAAAGTTCACATTACGCAACAGCGACGACAGCTTGCGGCAACATGACAGCGACAATGCAGTGACGTCATTGGCTTTTTTGTCACACAACGCCTCAACTCTTTTTGGAATACTCCTAAAACAGTAATATATTCTCACTAGGATCATCCGCAAACAATGCCTTAGACTAGATAAGATATGGGAGACTCAGCCCAAGGCGGTCAGGAGCGGGGAGCATCGTGCGGAGTGCTGGTTCATCGCTGCGCGGAGGTGGGTGGGACGCGAAAAGGAGAATTCGTAACACCGAAAAGACTGAACGAGCTATCGTGATAAGGGAGTGGCCTTATATAAGAGTCCCATACCATTGGGACACGTGAAGGATTGCTACGGACTGTAGGCGGTATGCTAAGGTTACGTAATCAGCGTTCTAAGGCTGTTTTGTTCGGAGCCCCTAGAGAGAATAGCCTCAAATTTTCCAGTCCTGAGTGCCGGTTTATTTTCCATAAACTATTTCTTTTAAACACTCTTGGGAGGTCTGCCTATTCCCAAGAGCTCGAGCTTTTCACAACAACTGTTTACGCAAACTTTTTGGGCCAGACAAAAAAATAGAGTGAAATAGAGAAAGGACGCTTCAGATTGTGTGACGACCATGGCAGCAATGAAGACCGTACTTTTGTCGACCTTGGTGTCAGTTCTCGGATTTTTCGCTTTCAGGGAACTACAAATAGTCACAGTCAGCTTCTCATTTATGCCCCTCTATATACCTGCTAAGCGGTCAGATGTGTTTCGAATGTTCATGGACGACCCTGAATTTGGGGTGAAAGTTCACCCTTTGCGGTAAGTGAATCAGCTTGTGAATGCATGCAGCCGCCGCTCACATAGCCTGAATCAGTTTCAGCGCCTCCTCTAGCGAGCTGAGGAGGCGGCTGAAGGCTACCACTCATAGCTTTCGGCCGTAGATCGTGGATCCTAAAACATCCAATGCGGTAAAAATGTTAATGATCGTAAACGATCATTTAGCCGCGTTCATAGTGATCCAGTCATCAATGACGCCGCGCGTTTGTGGTGTTGAAGCCTGGTGGCTGGCGAACAGCCGAGCTTCTTAATAACTTTATCCATTTCACAGCAAAGAAGCAAATTACAAGTATACAAATACTTAACTATGACACTAAAACGAGCATGTTGTTGGAAAACCCACAGAACAGGAATGAACCTCCCTAACAAGTGTAGGCTACCAATAGTATTGATAATAATAATATTCTGGGCGAGAACGGAAGGAAATTCGGCGAGCCAAGCGAGCGGACGAACGCGAAACGAATTCCCAGACGGGGAAAGGCTCCCCCGCTTCTTTCGGGCTCACCGAGCCTGTTTGCAAAAGGAGGTTCCACAGCAGTAATTGGAAATGAATCGAGGTTACCTTATTCTCCTTTATTTTCGCGAGACTTAAATTTCGCGAAAATTTTCTCGGCACATTTCGCGAGTCTTTAATATCGCGATCGCGGAGAAAAATTGTGTTTGCAGGGAATTTAATTTCGCGAAATTGACGATTAAGTGACTTTATTTTTTTCTTTTTTACAAAAATTGTACGTTGATCAACAAATGAAACAAAATCAATATGCTGTCCCTTAGCGGTAGCTGTATTCCTCTAAAAGTCAGTCTTACAGTAATAAAAAAGTCTCCTTGTTCTTCCGAGTCAGCATTATCGAGTATCGAGAGTTAGATACGCCAAGGAACCGGACAATAAAGGAAAGATACGAGACACTCGTACCTACACACACTACAAGGAGCCGGGACAGAATAGTCAATTTGACGACTGTACAATGGATGTATTAGAGGAACTGTGCGAAGATGATTACTCAGATGCCGAGGAAGAGCTTGAGGCGAATCTTGACACTGATTAACTTCTAAAGTTAATACATGATAGCTCCTCGTACTAACACCTTGTGTCAAAAATTGTTTAGGACCCTTGAAAACACAAATACATGATTTAAATTTTGCGAGATCAAAGTTCGCGGTCGTTTTTAAAATCGCCAATTTAAGCCGAACCGCGAAAAGTAAGGATAATAAGGTATATTGTATTTTTCAAGCCAATCAATATTTCCATGGACACGATAAACCAAAAGAATGAAAATCGGTAGAACATTTTGCGCAGACCAGATGTGATAAAAAACTAATACCACTGTTTTATGTATCCTGGGCACATCTTCTCCCCCCCCCCCCCCCCCCCCACAAAAAAAATAGAAGAGATTTTTTGAGGGGAGGGGTGAATGTACACAGGCTAGAACCCTATTAAATGATCATTAACAAGGAGTTGAAAAACAGGTGTATGATAATTTACAAATTTGGAGTTTAAAAAGTATGCTACATTATGCTAATGATGGTGTGTTTCATTTCTTTCATGCAAAAGGAAAACAGTTGCGCCGTCGATGACAACAAAACAGTATTAGAGAGCAACGCCTAGTTAAAATGAATTCACAGTAAAATGTTGTTTCTATTAGAAGCGCTTTCAGTTGTTTTTTCATAAGAATTTTGAGGGTGAGATTAGCCCAAATTTTAGGAACGTATTATGAACATTCCTCAGGCTGAGAGTCGATTAAGAGCGTTTTTATTTTGCTAAGCTGTATATTAAATAACAAGCATAAATGTAACAAAAAATGTAAATTAACCCAAATGTTTAGGAGTATGTTTTGTATAACAATAACAATGGTTTTCTTATTGCATGACACACACTGTTCGGTTTCTAATAATCAGCAGTTCTTATTAATTTTAATATATAACTGTTCCAAAATAACTCCCACATCGTTTTCAGCCTCGAATCGCAAACAACTATGCGAACATTCAGCCTCAGCTTCAAAATTTGACTTTCTTATAAGAAAAAAAGAAAAGGGTGTACCAATTTCGATAAAATTAAAATTCAGCCCAAAACAATAAGGTTCTGGGGGATACATATAGAGCTTTCTGGGGTCAATTCCACAGAGAGTCCTGCTCAGGACTATTGTGTCTGCCGGGCTTGGAATTTTGACATATCTGAATTAGTATATTGTCTAGCGTGCCTGTTGGTCTCAGATTACGGTATATATATGTAAATCCCGCGTTCAACAACGAGAAATTAGCCACAGTCGTTAGTGTTCTCCGAACTTTAAGCCATTTCACGTTGTTGCTTTTCGCTCTCCGATGTATATGCCATCGTTGGAAGGAGGTAAACATTGAGCTGAATATTTTAGCGAAAAAAAGAACACTACTGAACAAACTCTTGTTCTTAGGCCATCGTAGCTTGATTAAGAAAATAACACAAACAGCGGTGATAAACATTGTATTCCAACGCATTTTTACATAGAACTTAACGTTTCGTATGCTAATCAACATACATTTTCAAAAGTGACGGTTACAATTTTTGAAAACTATATATATATCGTAAACATAAGAGGTCTGGAACCTAGACTGAGAAATATGATCTGCAGCAGTACGTGTATAAACATAATGAGGAGTAACAGCTAAAACAGCAACAACCTCTCACTACTAATATTGACATTAAGGGAAGGCTTTAGCTCTTGAGTGAACAAAGTCTCTTTAATTTTGCAGTGAAAGTCAGTTTTTCCGGACGCTAAAATGTCAAAATGATCCCATTTAATGTCGTGACCAGTGGTTTTCATATGATCAGCAATGGCTGATGAATGGTCACTTTTGGCGAGGGCCTTGAAATGTTCTGTTTTTCTGTCATGGAGTCTTCGTTTTGTTTTGCCGATGTAGAATTCATCACAGTTCCAGCAACCAGCTTTATAGATTACCTTGGACCTCTGAGATCGGTTCAAGCGATCTTTGTATGGAAAAAAGGATTTATGCGGCGTGTGTTTTGGAATATGATCTTGAGGTTGACGAAAGAGTAGAAATTGTATACGCATGATTTCAGACGTTTCGTGACTTGGTCACTGTGAAGACCTAAGTAGGGTAACACGATTAAGATATCTTTTTTGGGAACTGTAGCTTGAACGAGAGGTTTGTTTTTATTTTTGTTCAATACATCGTTAATGTTGAACGTGATAACACCTTGGGGGTAACCATTTTGCAACAGGAGCTTTCTGAGATCTTTAATAGCGGCCTGTAATAAAGATGGCGAGGAGCAAATTCGGAAGCAACGATAGGTAAGAGTGCGGATGAGGTTGATTTTGTACTTGCGAGGTGTGAATGAATCCCACTTAGTATAAAGGCCTGTGAATGTCTTTTTCCGGTAGACAGATGTAGTGAAAGTGTTGTCAGGGCAGCGTTTGAGAAGGATGTCTAAAAATGGAATCATACTGTCTTCTTCGAATTCAATAGTAAACTTGATGCTATCGTGTCGACTATTTAAAAGCTTAAAAACTCATTCGCCTCGTCTTTGCTGTCAAACATGGTGAAGGTGTCATCTACATATCTGAACCAAAGTGAAGGACAAAACCTGCTTTTCATCAACCATTTTTCTTCAAAGTGGCACATGAAAATGTTTGCCAAAACGGGGCCTAAAGGTGAACCCATGGCAACACCATCAATCTTTTCTAAGCAAAAAAATATTCTCGGCAAAGATGAATGGGCAGCCTTGAGTGATTTGCGCAGCGATGACAGTATCATCATTACGAGACCAGACAAAGGAAACGGCGTTGT
>CM042751.1:26866721-26880223 GCA_022496165.2 Catalaphyllia jardinei | reverse complement strand
GTGATACAGGAAACGAATTTCCTTCGCAACTGTTGTCTTTGTCGAAAGAATGCTACACGTTGATTGGTTTAGTATGGGGGTGTGTTGACGTGTCACAGGCGCTCTCGATCAGATCTCTTCCCGGCCGGTCAAACAGAAACATGGCAGCAGTCAAGGATTGTAAAGATACTTTGTGCTTGTTTGATGTCGATGGAACGGTGACCCCTTCTAGATTGGTAAGATATATTCTCCGAATTAATTTCAAAGGGAGGGTAAGTTGACGGGAACGCAGTTTGCGATATTATTTTGCAAAAACGCCTTCTGTAAATAACTCGATCTTATATTGTAGGTTGTTACTCCAGAAATGAAAGAATTCATGAAAGAACTCCGTAAGAAGGTTGCAGTTGGTTTAGTTGGAGGTTCTGATTTTCCAAAACTTCAAGAACAGATGGGAGGAGAAGATGGTAAGGTCAAATTTTGAAAAGCCGTCGGTATTAAGTCTTTGGAGTGAAAATTCTTAGTTTGTCAAGCCATTTTGTAAGACTTACTACGTGAGCTTGTACATGTATCTTTTTTTCTCGATCAGACACTGACACACAGCACTTGTTAGTAACAATGGCGTTCTGATCAATTGACACTCTTTTCTCTGGATTTCTTAGTGACAAGCCTCTATGATTATGTTTTTCCTGAGAATGGCCTTGTAGCTTACAAAAATGGCGAGCTGATAGCCAGGCAGGTAAGTTTATCTTTGTTTGTGCTTAGTGTTTTGTTTTTTTTTTTTTACAATTTAAACTTAAGTGATCCACAGTCACTATTTCTATCCCAGCTGCAGTCAAACCTCTCCTTAACAGCTATCTGAGAGGTGGTTGTTATGGGGAGGTAGGGGAAACAGCATTTAATGTGAAAATTTAACAAATCGAATGTGGTTCAGTGTGGTCTGCACTCTTATCGACAATGATATGCGCCATCACAGTGGTCAAAATGTTGTGGACTCACGAGGTGCAGCTGAGTGAGTCCCCAAAGAAATCAGAATCTGTGTTTTGAGCATAAGACCTTTTTTTCTTTTTAAAATCGTGCAAAAGTGCAGGTAATCATGGCGGGATGTGGGCAAAATCTACAAACTTTAATTGAAATTAAAGGTCTCTTATTCATTTTTAAACACAGTGAAATCACTGCTTTGGGATCTAAAATAGAAAGGAAAAATACAAGACATCAATGTTTAGGTGCCCTCAGAATGGAATATCTTGGAGTACAGAGTCCTCAAAACTTTCTGGTGAAAATTTTTTTTCTTCCTTTAATTGCTGCTGATATTATTTTTGAAGTTTGTGAACGTATATAAAGGATCTTACTATGTTGTTGGAAACGTCTTGAACATGGATACCCTCTTTTGTAGATTGATCAGGAGTTCTGAAATCACAACCCCCTGAGCAGTAGCTCATATCCTACTACTTTAGGTAGATAGGGTGCAGCAAAATAAAGAAAATGCCCAAATAGAGATCTGCCAAATCAGAACAAAATAATTCATAGAGAGATCTGATAGCGAGATATCAAAATGTTAAAAGCAGGTGCAAATTACAGACACCATACAGATCGGTATAAAGCAATCAGTTTTGACTGGCCATGTTTTACTTATTATAAAATGTACTTTTTCTGTTTTAAATTTCCATGTGTTCCTAGGCTGGGAGACGATGAGGGATGTACTTGGATCTATATATATGCTAGGCATCTATGTTATGTGTTTTAGTATAATAAATTATTAGGCATCCATGGTGTATATGTGTTGTCTGGAACTAACATTGGTTTATGTGCTGTTTAAAGAGCATCAAAAACTTTATTGGTGAAGAAAAGCTTAAGACGTTCATCAATTTTTGCTTGAAATACATCGCAGACGTGGATATCCCAGTTAAGAGGTACATATAGTTCGTAAATTTGTTTGTTTGGTAATTCTTAGTACATTTATGTATTTATTTAATAACTGTTATTTTTCTGATTTATCGATTTGTTGCTGCAATATAAAATCTAGATATTTAACTTCATGTACTGTACTAGTTATAGTCCAACTGTAAAACGTAGGGGTGTAATCTACAAGGCCATTTAGCCAGAATGAATATTATAACTGACTAGAGGCAATGTCCATAAAAGAAATTATGACTGATGGGGCAATGTCCATGCTTCAGTTCTCTTCCTAGGTATATAATAAGTAATGAAAATAAGTAATGAAAATGAAAAGAAAATGACTGCTGAAGTACCTTGGTTTGCTGTTACTTGCTACTAACAGCCTTGACCATGATGCATACGTTTTTGTCATCCCCTTAATAGTTAAAGTATAATGGCCATCAAAGGACATTGAAGTAAGAAGTCACTATCTCTGATCTAACATGTCTCTGTTTGTTTGTCTTGTCTTAACCTCAGAGGAACCTTTATTGAGTTTCGAAATGGCATGATAAACGTTTCACCCATCGGGAGAAACTGCACACAAGAGGAAAGGATTGCATTCTTTGAGTACGACAAGGTTTGTAGAGAACCACATTCAGTTCAAAGCACTGTTTGGTGTTCTACTTCCACTTATATATTAGATGTTCATCATACCAGAGTGTTACTACTGTAGGAAACACTTAGTTGAGAGAAACAATAATCATCACATTTCCCTTTTCAAATTCACCTTCTTTAGAGTATTGAGTGATAATGTCCTTCATCTTCCCTTCCTTGGAACCACGCATTCAAATTGACAGAAACCTTTGCTTGGCAGTAGAATTTGGTAGCCTGCACAGCTAGCGGTATTGTAAGCCCAAAGTTTTGGGTATGGAGCCGACAAGCAAGCAGCAAAGCCGCAAGGAGAATGACGAGAAGGACTTTGATTTGGTATTTCTCGTGGCTTCGCTACTGGCTTCTAGCAGCTTTGCCGCCAAAACTTTATTTCGCGCACACCTACAATACCGCCAGTTATGTAGGCTATAGAATTTGGGGCATTTTCTACTAGGAGTGTCGTCCAACAGTCATTAAATTTGCCAGGAACTGAAAGGAATGTTTAAAATGTCTTTTTTTATAGTAATGGTTACAATGTAGCTTCTGATGATTTAATGACCATTTCTGACATTTTGGCTTGTTGTGTGTCACACAGCAACTCTCCATCTGCATGCCAATAATATTTACTTCAGCGCTCTTATTTACAAACTACTTTGAGCCTCTCAGAAGAAAACCTAATTTAAAGAAAAGTGCACGTTACTAGACAGACTGAGTATTATTTTTTTCTTTTTTTTATTGCTTATTTACACCAAGTATTACTTACATACGTTAGGAAAACGAATAAGTGTAGGTAATCATACGGTTTTTCTTGTTCAATTTGGAATTAATTTGCACACGTGAGTTTTCAAAAAGCTGAAATTGCACGAGCCACTTTGGCGAGTGCAATTTGCTTTTTGAAAACTCACAAGTGCAAATTAATTCCAAATTGAACAAGAAAAACCGTATGATTACTTACTAATAACATAAACATGAAAAAATTTGCGTGGAGATGTCTTAAACTTTACGAACTCTGAACTCACCTCTCAGTTTTGAGCATGTGCTTAATCTCAGGCGAATTCAATTAGCCAATCATGGCCCAGAATGTGCTCGCACGTGCATTTGAACTTTGCTGTCGTAATTTTCCAGATTTTCATCTTTGTTGTATTTTCTTGACGGGTTGAGAATTTAGGTCGGCCTTGCTGCAGTTTTTGGAGATTTGAGTCTAGTTTCTTCACTGTTTTTAGGCATTATGATTCGCCGTTTACTGTATGTTCCGGATTACGTGGTTAGTTCATTAAAGAGTTCGTAAATTTGGAGTCTGAGCTGACTTGAGCATACAACTCGCTGAATACATCTCCCAACAGAGGAAGTGCTGAAAGATCTTTCTGGAAGCCATTTTTTGTCATTCGCAGCTTCTGCACAAACTTTTTGTCATAATTTTACGTGATATCATTGTCTTAGAAAATTTCCTTTTGTCCGTCTTTCAGTCAATCATAATCTATAATTACGATGCATGTTTAATTTGCACTGGTGTTACACTTTTTGCACTGGTGTTACACTTGAACTGCACTGCTCTCAGCCAATGAGAATCAAGTAATTTTTTCCTGTTTATATTAATTAAGTAATTAATTAATTCTGACAACACACATTAGCTTCAGTTAAAACAATCTCTTTTTTTAAAGAAAAAATCATAAATAAAAGGTAAGAAAAAAAAGTAAAGGGGAAGGAAAACAAAAATACAAAATAAAACAAAAAAGCAAAGCAAAAAAAAAATAAAACTACTAGTGTGGGGATGGGTTAGGAGGAACGATTTCTGATCTTAATTTAATACAATTGAGATTAATTTAGTCTGTAAAGTTTTGCGGAACTTATTTACGTTACAAATATTCTTTCGGTGTTAAATTACAAATTTTCAACTTTGTATTTATAATTGATTCTAGTAATAAATTCGGTCAATACAAGTGAACAGTTGTTTAGTGTATTTACATACATATAGAATTTCGTGAAAAGGAGGGTGTAATTGAATTTTCTCACTAGCTCCATGTATGCTGGGTGCTTAAAGGTGGCAAAAAGCATTTCTTTTGTATCAGGTCGAAAGTTGGAATCATTCCGAGTGTTGAACCAATGAATGACTTTGCATGTGAAGGTTTTTGTAAATTCACAGTCAATAAAGGTGTGGTTTATGGAGTCTGGCTCACCATAGTAGATACAGTCGCTGTCTGTATTTATCCCATATCTGAACAGTTCTTTCTTTGTAATAACACTTCTATGTCTTGAATAAATTTGAATTGAAATTCTTTCAACTTATTTTCCTTTGCATGTTTTTTAAGGTACTTTAAAAACATCTGTCCAGTTTTCTTTGTCTATTAAAATATCTCTTTCCCATCTTTCTGGGCCAGTGTGAGGTGACTGGTGTTTCTTAACGAGAAGCAGGCGGTAATAGTCTCTTGCCCTATACGTTTTAAAATTGATTTGACTACTTTTGCTCAGCAAAAAAGATTTCTAGTTTTTTCTGTAACTGAAGGTCGAATTCTACCTTGCATTTGCATACAATCGGAGGTCACGTGAGACAGCAAGCATGTGCTATCCGAGCTCAGTGCAAGTTCAGCCGTCCGAGCAAGCAGTCTACAGTTTATTCTCGCAGTCCTATCTTCAAGTGTTTTAGACCCTCCTATGCCTTGCGGTTAACATGCCTGGAGGAAAAGAACCAGCAAACCCGGAAAACGAAGAGCAGTTATTGGGTTTTGACCTGGACGAGGACAACAATTATCCTGATTATCCGGAGAGAAACATCTTGACACGCCATGTGTCATGGCAGCCAAGGATCATGTGAGCAACTCAAACATTTCAATGTCGCACGCTGATGTAAAGCTCCTTTTGTCAGTGATACTGACCTTGTCAGAGAAAATCGATAAATTTGAGGAACTCCCTTCGATAGGGAAAGGAAAAGTCAAGGGCAAACGGCTGAGTGGTGATCGAGAATATCATCACGGTCTTCCCGCCAAGAAGCCCGCCAAAGATGGCTTGAGCTCCTCGAGCGATCAACATGCTTTAGAGAGCGAAGAAGACATCCAGGCTCTCTTGGATAAAGTAGCGGGTGAAGATGGTGACCTTGAGGGTGAAGAGCCAGAGGAAGACGAAACTCTAGCAGACTTGGAGACAGAGTACGAGTCCGACGACCTAACTGGCAAAAGTATTCACAGCCCACAGCTTGCCAAACTACTTAATGAGATGTTCCGCAACCGGTTGCCAGATAAATTATTGAAAGACAAGCTTGAGCACCAAGCTAGACCGAAAAATTGCGATACTGTTAAACCCACAAGGGTGAATCCAGGCATCTGGTGTAAGCTCCGTGAACTCGCGCAGAAGAGGGATTTGCAGCTGTTCAAAATCCAGCAAACCCTTGTTAAAGGCATCATCCCAATCGCTCGTTTGACTGATCTGTCCATGACAGAGAAGAAAGGCCTAGACCAGGAAGGAGTTCAACAGATAAAGCAGTTTGGACTCGATGCCCTATCATTGCTGACGCACGTTAACTATGAACTTAACATGCAGCAAAAGCAACTAATGAAACCTGATATTGGCAGGGATTATGCCTCTCTCTGTTCGGCTCATGTGCTGTTCACTGACTGGCTGTTTGGAGATGACCTCCAAAAACAGCTGAAAGACATAGGAGATGTGAACAAAATTGGAGCCAAAGTGCAAGGTCATAGAGGACCCCCCCAGGCCCACAACTGGCTATGTCAACAACAACTCTAAGGGATATTTTTCCCATAGAAACTAGTCAAAAAACTTGAAGGGTCAAACCTACAGACCCTGGCGACGCAAGGACTCCCAGAAGTCCAACACAAACAACAAGCGGTCATCTCAGTAGCCCCCTAAGCTAACACAGTAAATGCTGTTTCAAATTTTGTTGCTGGTGATATAGCTGAACACATCTCTAGCTGGAGGTCTATTACCACAGACCCAAGCATCCTTGAAATCGTTTCAGGCTATTTTATTGAATTTGAAATCATACCATGTCAGTCAGCTGTGCCGCATATTACACTTTCCAAAGGCAATGATCTCATCATTGCTGGAGAGATAAATAAACACTGAATTTATATCCACAGTCTTTACTCGGCCCAAGCAAGATGGGCCTCATCGACTCATTCTAAACCTTAAAAAATTGAATGAGTATGTCACATATCATCATTTTAAAATGGAGTCTCTCCAGTCAGTGGCACAGCTACTTAGAAAAGACTATTGGATGGTAGTTTTAGACCTCAAGGATGCTTATTATTCTGTGCCCATAAACCCCCAGCACAGGAAATTTCTCAGATGCGAGTTTAAAGGTTCCTCTCTTTATGAATTTACTTGTTTACCTAATGGTCTTGTATCCGCCCTAAGGGTATTTACAAAGCTCTTGAAGCCAGTATATGCAACATTGAGGTCAAAAGGATATCTTATAGTAGGCTGCATAGATGATATCCTCTTGCTAGCAAAAACACCCCATGAACTAGCTCAAGTTGCTTTGCTTAGATCACTGGGATTTACATTTCATGAATCGAAGTGTGTCACAACACCAACCCAGGTTGCCAAATTTCTGGGATTCTTACTGAACCATAAGGACATAATCATTTCTATGATTCCTGAAAAAGCAGCCATTATCAAATCCAAGTGTCACAATCTAGCTCAGCGGTAAGGACCTACTCCAATTCGTGATGTGGCCTCTGTAGTGGGTCTCATGGTCTCAGCGTTTAAAGGAGTTCAGTATGCACCCCTGTTCTATAGGTCCCTAGAAAATGACAAGACATATGCCTTAAAAAGCAATGGATAGGACCTTGAGGGGAAAATGACACTCTCCCCTCTAGCAAAACAGGACCTTTCGTGGTGGATCACCAATGTTGATCAACTTCCCGAAGCCATCACACCTAAACCCCCAGATCTAACTCTCATGTCTGACAGCTCTCTTAAAGGCTGGGGAGTGGTGATTGAGGGTACATCATGTGTGGCTCATGGCAGATGGTCACATCAAGAGTCCCAGCTACATATTAACCTTTTGGAATTGAAGGCCATTCTTCTAGCCTTGCAGGCCCTCTGTAACCATATACACAATTGCCACATAAAAATCCTATGTGACAACACTACTGTTGTTTCATACATTCATAATATGGGCGGTACAAAATCTAACAGTTGCAATGCCATCACCAGATAAATTTTTATGTGGTGCATAGTTCGGAGTTAACACTTACCGGGGAAACTAAACACAGAACCAGATAAGGCCAGCCGTGAATTCTACAATAGTAACACTGAATGGTCGCTAGACCAAACTGCATTTAATGAATTGAAATCAAAGTTGGGTGAGCCTGATGTTGATATGTTTGCATCAAGGCTAACCCACAAGACATCCCACTATATAGCCTGGAGGCCAGATCCCGGGGCTGCAGCCATTGATGCCTTTACTATAGATTGGTCCAAATATAACCTCATCTATTATTTCCCTCCGTTCAGTCTCATCAGCAAAGTCCTTCAGTTTATCCAAGAGAGCAAAACAACAGCCATCCTAGTTTATCCACATTGGCCAATGCAGTTCTGGTACACACACCTGCTTCAGTTAATGAAACCTCCTCCAATAATAATCAAGATGCACAAGAAGACTCTAACATTGCCTCATCAACCAGAGGAAGTTCGCCCTCTCTTCCCCAAACTTCAGCTTCATGGCTGTCTTGTGCCAAGTCATCTTTAATTAATCAGGGCGTAACAGGGGAGCCTTTGACCGCCATCTTGGAATCATGGCGATCAGGGACCCGCAAGCAATATCAGACATATGTTTCAGCATGGGTTTAGTTCTGCAGTGACAATTCTGTCGGTCCAATGAACCCAGTCTTGCAACAGGTTCTGGAGTTCCTTTCATTTCAATCAAAAACAGTTGGATATAGTGCTGTAGCAACTGCTCGCAGTGCCTTGTCAACCTAGGTCAAAATAGATGGCGTAAAAGTGGGTGATCACCCACTTGTGTCACGGTTTATGACTGGTTTATTCAATCAAAAACCAGCCTCACCTCACTATACTGAGACTTGGAATCCTCAGATTGTGCTCAACCATTTAAAAACTTTTCCAACCACTGGAAACTTGTCACTAATAAAAGCAGCTCACTCAGAAACTAGTCATGCTTATGGCACTCCTCTCAGCACAGAGAACCCAGACTCTCCAAACGTTATCTCTGGAGGAAATGAGTACATCGCCTGGGAAGTATATCTTCCACATCTCCTCTCTCTTAAAGCAAACCAGTGCAAAAGGTGGCCAAAACAGACACTTATTTCCTAGCACTTTCACCAGTTATAATGTGGATAAAAGACTTTGTGTTGTTGAACTCTTGACAGCCTATATCGAAAGGACATCCTCTCTTAGGAGAAGCAGAAAGCAGCTGCTGATTTGCTATGCAGCACCTCATGGACCTGCCTTTAAGGACTCAATATCTAGATGGATTAGACAAACTATGAAAGATGCAGGAATCAATACTTCAGTGTTCAAACTCCATAGCACTAGGGGTGCAGCAACATCTACTGCCAAAGCTGCTAATGTTCCTATTCATGAGATTATGAACACTGCTGGGTGGCACTCAGACTCCACCTTTGCATAATTGTGCGATCGCCCTCTCACAAATGAACATAATTTTGCAGAGGCTCTACTTTCTAGCAGTAACCAGTAATTTGGTTCGAGCTTTGCATTGTTTTGGTAGTTGAACCTTATTATATTCAGTTTCATTGTGCTTATATTCACATTTGTTAATGGTAATGTCATGAAAGGAGTACCCTTAAATACATGCCATGTTGTTACAATTATTATGCAGTTCATTTGCTGTGGCTTTGAGCTTTGAAATCTCACATGACCTCCGATTGTATGCAAATGCAAGGTAGAATTGGGAAATTAAACGAGACTGTGATCTGGTGCAATTGAGGTTTGGATGTCCACTTTTTTAACAAATTTGGTCAAGTGCTTGGATATTAAAAAGAAGTCTATCCTTGATCTCACACCTAACGTTTTAGACCTGTAAGAGAACTTGTTGACATTCGGACAACAAGTCCTTTGTATGTCGACAAGGTCAAGGGTATCCATTGTGATATTTACCAAATTCCTATATGCTGTTGGCCTCCAAGGAGAACCACCTTTTTTGTCTTTTTTAGATAATGTACAATTCACGCCACCTCCTATTATAAGAGCTGTAATTTCTGATTTATCAATTAAGAGACAATTTAGTTCTTGGATGAAACTTACTTGTTGTATGTGGTCATTGGGCGCATATATATTACAAAATGACAGTTTTAAACCGTTGTAAGAGAGATTGATTAAGATTATTCTACCGTCTGTGTCACTGGATGTGAAGGTCACTTTTTCTTTTACCGCTCGATTAATCAAAATACAAACACCTTTGCTATGAGAAGTCTGAGTAAGACTGAGTATTATTGCTCTTTCGCTTAACTGAAAGACTTGCAGATTTTCCAGCCTAAGGAATTAACAGGACCTGTATTATTTGAGAACTTTAGGTATGCTTAGTTTAACACCTATTTTGATGGATGGTTGAAACTTGATCTGAATAATTCCATGCTGCTGTCATGAATCTTGACAAAGATGCATTAAAAATTGTTAGCAGTGTCACTGAATTACTTCATACCCATTTAGAACAAGTTGTACACTCTACAAGGATCTCTGTAGAACTCAGTTTTGACAGAAAGACTTGAAGACTCGAAGAGTTAAAGGCTTCTGTTAGTTCGGGCTTGAGACTTTAATCATCCTTGTTCTGTTTACTGGCCAGGGGTACAGTAGTAACTTGTTATCTGGCTCGTGATCTGTTGTTTTCCACAGGTTCACAAAGTTCGAGATAAGTTTGTGACCACCTTGAGAGAAAAATTTGCTGATTATGGACTGCATATAAGCATAGGAGGTCAAATAAGTTTTGATGTCTTCCCTGAAGGCTGGGACAAAACATATTGCCTGAGACATGTTGAAAATGATGGGTACAGGGAAATTCATTTCTTTGGTGATAAATGCTATCAGGTAAGTCTTACCTTGTAGTTGTGAAAACTTTTGAGAATAAAGTGACCCTTCAAATTATCTCGTAATTTTATATTTATTAATATATAGGCATATTTAGTAGTGAACATTCCACTGGAAAATACACCAGGTGTAAAATTCATGCAAAACTACATGTACATGCAGGCCCCGGGTGAGGTATTCCTCACATAATTTACTTGTAACTAGGGATATTTCATTTCCTGCTTTTCTCAGTTGTTTGTGTTGTTAACATTCAGTTTGTCCATATCATAAAAAGAAAATTGTACCATGGCTTGAAGATGTGCATTACATTTTCTGTGATGTGTATCACATTTTTTTAGTCACCCACTGCATTCATTATTTTGTTAAAGTGTTGTTTTATAAATCAAAAATAAAATGCACACCTTTGTGCCATCTTGTAATATCCTTTGTTCATTTACTCCGATCTTGCCAAGTATGATTGATAGTGAATACTGTAAGTGACATAAGGTAACTATGTTTACTCACTTCATTCTTGCTTTAATGTCTTCCTGTTACTACGAAAGTGCAGTGGCCTTTTAATGATTAGTATCACCAACTAGTGGACCAATGCAAATCCTGCATTTTAATTGGCTATGCTACTAGAGGACTATTAGTACCAATAGTCCTCGAGTAGTGAAATTTGCTGATTTTTCTTTCGTTTTATTCCCAAATAAATATTAATTCGTTTCTTCAACTTGCATTTGCTAAGTGAACTTTATTGTTGCCTTTAAGTTTTCTGTCCGACTTATTGGATGATACTAACTGTACGTAAAACAATAATTTGCATGTAGACCCTTCGCCCTCAAGGGCCATGGGTCAATAGTCCATTTGGCTTGGCCTTGTGGGCTATTGACCAGCGTAGCCTGCTAGGGCTTCGGGTCTGATTGTTAATTAACACACTGGACTCTGGGTTTGAGTCCCTGGCGGGCTCATCCTCTGTGTAAAAACCTGTGACACTCGCCAGTGACGTAAAACAAAGAAAACAAAGAAGTCAACATAATAGACCCTAACCCTAGCAATAGCTACAAAACAAAGAAAACTTCACAGGTTTTTACACCGTGGTAAACCCCCTGTTGGGGCGGGGTTATTGTATCAAGTTCATAGGTAAGACACCAGAAAATGTAATTCTGGGGGACTAGCATCCCATCCAAGGGTTGAGTAGAAATATTCCTAGTCTGGATAAGCTGCAGTTGTATGGATCACTTGGTTCAATGAAGACTTTACATTGGTATTCTATAGCCTGCTGCAATTCTTCCTGTGGCTCAGCAGCCCCTCTCTTCACACACATTATTTTATCACGCATAACACACTTGAGCTTCTCAGCTTCCAATTATTAAAATGGGCAGATGCCATCAAATAGTCATGTATTAAAGGATGCTGAAAGCATATTTCAAAAACGGCAACAGCATACAGTTCACATCACCATAACCCTGTAATGATGTCAAGTTAATAAGTAGCAAAAATAAGAAAAATCATGAACAACGGCCAATTGTCTTGATGAAGTACCAAATTCTAAACACGTGGATTTAGAGAAATGTATGGCTTTCAGTGATAAGGAATTACATTTTGATCATGATAAATACAAGTCGTTGTCCCTGTCGTTTAGATTAGATACACATTGTATGTACAATGCCCAGATTCCCTCTATTAGACGTGACTGCAGGGAATCATGGTACTGGTATTCATCTTCTTGAACCAGGGGCCCGTCACAAGGAGTATGCTTCTCCCATACTAACCAGCCCATGTCACGGCTCTTTTACACACCGGTCTATTTTTAGGCTTCTTAGTTTTCCCAGACCTTAGGTCAGCTCCGGTCTACATAGCGCACATCGGTAAGGAACAATCAGGAGCCCATCACTTCTTCCGGTGAAATGATGTCAGACGTTAGTTAAACATGGAGTCTGTGCTTGTGATTGGTCACAGAGGTTCCTGTGAATGTTTCGCCGCAATTTCATACTAAAAATAGAGCGGTCTGTTAAAATGTCGTGGCAGGAATATGGTGTGTTGACGCGCTCAAAGTGATCGGCTCCTGCATGAACTGAATATTTGTTTTCATGAATACAACTACCATGATTCGGTGTAGCCACATCCCTTAGAGTAAATTGCCCATACATGTACCTGTAGCGTGTGCATAACTTCATATAATTTCAATCAGAATTATTCTGATAAAGTGAAGTGCATAAATGTTTTATACTAAAACTGCTATCTATTTCTATTTTCTACTTTTTTTCAGGGCGGAAATGACTTTGAAATCTACATGGACAAACGAACCAAAGGTCATAAAGTGACGTCACCAGAAGATACGATGCAGCGATTGAAAGAGTTGTTTTTTTAGCTATAAAAGGAAAGATTCTACAGTAGCTTTTATTTAAATCTCTAGAAATATTAAGGTGAAACTTATAATGCAGTATATCCTTATTCTATTTTGATCAAAACTTGGTGCAATTATAAATTCTTTTTTTTATGTAGACTTAACTTTCGGTTTTGTGGTAAAATATTCAGCATTGTACATCACAGACTGATACAAGTATTTCTTCCGGGTAACATTTTATTCTTTGCATTTTATTTCCAATAATCATTCTACATGATTGAACCAGGTGAACTGTGGAAAGGCCACTTTCTTCACACGAATCAAATAAAGACTCACATACACGAAAGGAAAGACCCTTTGAAGTCCAGTTCAATTGAAATTATGACCTCAACGTCCCGTAAACACTTGCCACCTGCCCCTTTCAATGTAATAAAACTCTTTGCTTGTTTAAAGTGTTCTGTCAACACTGTACACTTCGTTGTTGTTAGGGAAAGTTCATTTAATATGACAAGGGGGGAGGGGATGAAGATATTGAAACTCGAAGCTTGAAATTTTAGTAGCCCCTCTCACTAGCAGTTTAATTTTTTAGGAGCCCCCGCCCTTCTGTTGGTTTTGAAGTGTACAAATTTTCGGAGCCCCCCCCCCCCCC
>CM042751.1:26855734-26866621 GCA_022496165.2 Catalaphyllia jardinei | reverse complement strand
AACTTTCCCTTAGTGTGCCAAATTAAGCTGAGAGCCGTTTATCGACTGCTGAAACAACGAATTCTTTTGTTTAATTGCTTGCACGTTTGTAAACAAATATCTCCCTTTATTCTTTCTCTCGATACGGAGAGAAGGAAATGATGATGATGATGACTCTGTAAGTGACTAAATGTCATGAGAGAATGATATCATGCTTAGTCGACAAGTTCAACAAGAAGCCAGTATTTCCTTCTTACAGAGCAACTGCTATATATTTGTTCCTCTACTAGAGCGAATGTTTCACTGAACCGGTTCAAGTGTTAAATATCTTATGTCTCCAAACGCTATCAATATAGTCAATAATTATACAGTTGAACTCCTTTACTCAAACTCTGTTATTCCGAATTCCCTGCTGTTTCAAACTCCATTTCCCTCGGATATTTGCACTTCAATCATATGAACTCACGGCTATTTCGAACTCCTGCTTCATCAGGGTTCGTACAGGTCATGGAAAACCTGGAAAATCATGGAATTTAAGAATTTCATTTCCAGGCCTGGAAAGTTATGGAATTTAATTGTCGGTCCTTGAAAGTCATGGAAAATTAGAGTTTTGTTTGATAGATTATTGACTGCAGATGACAACGCAAGGACAGTGTAAAATAGAGAGTAGTAATTAAGCACTTTTGTGAACGCCAGAGTTCGTGTGTTGAGGTCAAAAAATGCTCCAAAACAAGTAAGGGTTTTGAATTTTTGAAAATGTCAGCTAAATTTAAGGTCTTGGAAAACTTGAAAAGGTCATGGAAAAAGCCATGGATAGTCATGGAATTTGAAGAGCTTAAAAGAGTACGAACCCTGTTCATGTAGTTGGAACTATTTTTCGTTTTTCCGGAGAGTTCGAAAAGGAACTGAGTGACTGGCCCCAAGGGAAACTGCGAGTTTTGTTTCCCTGAGACCCTCGATTTTTCCCGAGCCGAAGCCGAAGGAAACATTGAGGACGTCGCTGTTTCCCGTGGGGCCAGTCATTAGGTGTTTTGTTATACCTCCCAACTCAAAACTAGAAAAAACTGGGAAGAAAACGTTTGCTTTAAGGCGGCTGGCTTATAAATTTGCCGCGGTTTCAAGGAGTACGACCTGGTCACGTGCGAGTCGAAAGTTCATGTTGTTTCCCTAGGGAGTTACCGAGATTTGTTCGTCCTAGGGAGTTAATTGGTGAGTTTTAGCCCACGGCACGTGACACGTTTTTCTCCAACCAGAAAACGCATTTGAGTTGGGAGGTATAGCAAAGTGCATTATCGAACAGACAGGTTATGCGGAAAATGAAAAATCTGGCAAAATGGACTTTTGATCGTTGTTTGTATTGATGCTTGAACAAAAAAGAAAGCTCTCCTCTCGGTCAGCCTTATCCTTCTATTGGCTTATAGCTGGCTAAATACTTTACTCAGCTGTTGGAAAACGCCTTCGAGAAAGTCAAAAACTAAGACAACCAGATATTAACATCGTAAAGAAGTCGGAGAAGGGAGGCTGGATGCCCGATTTAAGAAAAAAAAACACAAGCAGACTTTCTTTGGTCAAAAGTATTTGATTAGCTGACAATGATCTGGACATTTTTCTTATCATTTTTAAATCTGCATTTGATAATGGCGACAAGATGACTCCGAAATGTCATGTCATAGCGTTTATTATTCTTTTATATAATAACCAAATCAATGCGCGCTCTGATTGGTCAATCAGCTGTGGGTTATTGTGCCGGTAAACCCACGGAAAAATCGCGCGTCTTCTGAATTATTGTATAAAAGCAATAGACCACAAGTTTTCTATGGGTTATAGGCTGATAAACCACTTGGGATGTTGGTAGAACACTCGAAGAATTCGTAAACAACTCGCCTGCGGCTCGTGGTTTACAAATTTTTCTCGTGTTCTACCAACATCCCGCGTGGTTTATCACCTTATAACCCATAGAAACTTGTGGTCTATTGCTTAATTAAAATGTTGTTCCATATCGATTTTTTGATTAAAAATGAAGTTGTAGGAGATCAATAAAGGAAAACGCTTTTTCAAGTCTTAGGCTGCCCGTTATATCCCAAACTTTAGGTAGTAATTCGTCGAGATGTTCAGCACAAATTTACAGAGCCCATGCAGTATTAAACTGTTTATTATACATTGTAGTCACCATCTGTCTTCTCATTGGCTAAAAAAGCCTACAGTTAATTCTGGGAAACAGCGCAACCTACAAATTATTCGCTAATCTGTACCTAGCCTGTTCCAGGCTCTCTGTCAGTGGAGGATTGAAAAAGCGAGCGGGCGACGATTGGGGTCTGGTAGGGAATCCCGCTCGCCGCTGATCCTGCTTGTCGCCCGCTCGCTTTTTCAATCGTCCTCACTGACCGAGAGCCTGGCACAGGCTAATCTGTACCTAAAGATTAGTGAATAATCTGTAGGTTGCGCGCCCAATGCATGATTTCGGAGGGTAATCATGTCAAGTTCGCGCTCTTTGTGTTGCTTCCCGTCGGTGAAGAAGCAAAAACACGACCATTCAATTTTATTTTTTTTCGTTCAATGTATAATAAAACAATTATTAGATTCGGTTTTTATGATATCCAGAATAATCAAGGTCTCGGTAAGGGTTATCAGCCTCAGCTTCGGCTGATAACCCTTACCGAGACCTTCATTATTCAGCTGGATATCACAAAAACCCTCATCCAATAGTTGTTTGTAATGTCGTGTATCTGGGTGGTACACCAATATGGCGACCAGAAAATACGGTGAAAGCATCTGAAACTTCGTTTGGTTATATATCTAACACACTTATCATCTCTACTCAGTGGCTAGCAAAAATGTACATAACACTTCAGCCATTTCCTCAACTTTTTAAATGGGGAAAAAACCACTGGATAAATAAAAATATTTTTCGAAAAGCGTGACGGAAACTATATGTCAGGCAGCACTGTATCACAGAAATTCAAAATGCTTCGGTTTGCAAACGAAGCACACTCAATTTTGTGTGTGATGGGGATAAAAAATGTTTTAGTGGCACTTTAGCCTGCGAAAACAGCCGTCCTTCTTCGCTCGCGGTCCGAGTGGCGTTTCGCGAGAATTAAGGACGTGTCCTTCTCGCGAAACGCTACTCGGGCCAGGAGCGAAGGACGGCTGTTTTCGGAGGCTAGTGGCTCTTTAGTTTTGGATTTACTGAATAACTCGGTAAAGTCACATGAAAACGATCTATGGTAATTTATTAGAGGTAAAAACTTACTAGCGTTCTATCACGAATACTGTTTGGCTACGCTACTCCGTCACTATCTGTTTAAACAGTAGAGGAACTATCTATCGCCTGGTAGGAACTATCGGCTGATAGTTAATAATAATAATAATATTATTGCTTATAGCGCGCAAATGTGTGCTTCGTTGCCCCGCAAAAAAATTGGATGATCTTCAGTTTTGAAATCAAATGTTTGCCCGAGAAGCGACGCTTCGAGGGAAAGTATGCTCGCTTTTAGAACATCAAATTTCCAAAGGGCAACTATCAGACCGATTGTTCCGAAACATAAACACTCACCTGAATTAAGGCATGGGTCTGGCTTATCTGTGATGTTTTGGACATTTTTTCTAGATTTGGTCTTGAGAAGGTTAAAATGACCTTAATTTTTGTGTGTGCCGAGAACATAGCGATTTCAATATATTCTCAAGATCTGAACAACGACAAAATAGTATTTTGAATCGCTTGGCATTTCAACAGCAACTGACAACAACAGCGTACTAGCTTTATTCGCATGATCATAGATACATACAGTGTTGTACTGAAAAGCGTTTATGAACTAAATCTACAAAATTAAACACTAACGATTAACGTGAAGATATATAATAAGGCAATGATATAGCAATTGAGTTACATGGACTTGATTTGAAAATAGAATATTGCGTAGATCAAAGCAAGATGAAATGAATTTTGCTGACTGCTTATTAACATACTGCTTTGTATGTAGAACTCATATGCTCGTCGATGGCTTGTTATGGATGATTTGTATTCTTCGTTATAATTCATAATTCAATAGAATGGAGTGTTTAATGCAGTATATAAGAAAGTGGGATTCTTCTTCAATTTGATTATACATTCACAAATAGGGAAGGGTCTACCAATCCTTTGAATTTAATCAAATTTACCACAGTTTCAATCCTTAGTTTGTGATGATTGCCTATCCAAAATTTCACTAATTGTTTTCTTTTAATTTGCTTAGCTTCCTTGTTAGACCTAACTAAGTGAATACAAAGATATTGTGAGATTGAGGACTGGACAAAAACTCGATCTTTTCACAACTGTGAAAGTTTTTTTTTTCTTATTCGACATAATCAACTTTTTTTATTTTTCACGATGTTAATTATAGTGATCGGAAGCTCACAATCGTCTTTTCCCGTGTGACCTCATAGTGAAGACGACGGAGGAAACTCATATTTTGTACAAATAGTACAAATTACACTTATCGTTGTTACTGCCGGGGTACGAATTCAGTGTCGACTTGGAAATATATTTAGCAACATGGCAATGATCGACTGTCGAATGTCTTCCACCTTCCAGCAGTAGATAACAGGATTTAGAGAGGAATTAAGAAACATCAGAGTCAATGTGTACAGCAACAAATGATCTGTAAATTGAGATTCACTTGAACCTGACAGCGTGAGCACTACAGATGTGCAAAAGTCGGGCAGGTAGCACACCAGAAACACGACATAAACATAGAATGTGCTGACGGCAGTTTTTACATGCCTCGCGACAGCATGAGCCATCTCGCCACTCTCTGCTTCGTGATGCACTTGCAGAGCTTGGATGTGATCTGTGTGGCGTTGCACAGCGAGATAAATTATGCAATAAATAATTGTTGTAGAAATGAAACAAAGACCTAGTGTAATAGTTATAACCATTTTTAACTTTGGAATCTCAGTCTCTGCGATCCACGATCCAATCAACGAAAGAAAGGTACTTAACACCCAAATTGAGATCACCACTGCAACAGCTCGCTTGTGAGTCACAAGTTCCTGGTATCTGAGATGAAGATGAATAGCCAAGAACCTGTCCACACTTATGGCCACAACAGTAAAGAACGAAGAATAACCAAATATGACAGTTAATGTCTCAAAAGCGATGCTCGTGGAATAAAAGCTGTTGTTTTCCGTGTTTATCTGGAGCTGCTTAATCATCACCGCGATATACAAAGGTTGAGCCAGTGAACCAACTCCCAGATCGGAAACAGCAAGACTCAGGAGCAATGTTTTTAAAGGTTTTGGCAACGACGAAGTTTTTCTTATCGCGTGGATTGTTAAAATGTTCAATATGGTGGCGGTGCAAGCAAGAAAAGCGTTTAACACGCAATTTATGATGTACGATGTATTGAGCGATTCCGCCGTCTCGTTCATCGTCAATTCAAGAATTAGGAAAGAACAGCCAGCGATGAGATAGGGCAAAAATTTTTCCTAATCTAAATCTGTTAATAGGTGTTTCAAAAGTAAAATTTGAAATTATAAAACATCTGTTCTGATATTGTAGTTATAATTTACATAACAATGTCCTTGAGTGTTGTTTCCCGATCTCTGGTTTCAGCGTTTCGGCGTTTTTTCAATACGAAATTGGCTTTGATAGACCTGAGTCTGAATTTGACTGACAACTTTGAACCGAGCTGTTATGATTTGAATAAACTAAACATAATGATTGTATTTGTGTGGGCTTCAAGTGTCATTCTTTATACAGATGAGAGCAAATTACGAAGTAGAGCAGAGCTGTTTGACTGTGGTCTGGCAAATGACATGTCAAAGGTCACACATACATTGGTGTGCATCATGTTGACATCATATTTTTGTTTTGCTAGTTCAGTTTGCTTTGCTTCATGATTAATTATATCAATATCTATATATTTATTCATTTATATACCCCTTTTTTTCTAACTCTTTAGTAGGTAATACCATGTACTTTTATGGGAATACTGAAATAAATTGTTGTTGTTGTTGACTCCATTTAAAAATTTAGTTTTGTCTGCCTTCGCCAGAGACCAGTGTCGGTTTCCTTCAAGAAGACTACTGTTCACACCAATTGCTTTCTATTCTTGAGATCGATGTTTATCCCTCTCTTTCTCCGTAAAAACTAAAATCTTAAACTAAGATTTAAGTCTTCTTAAGTAAGATAAAGGTACTCTTAAGATAACATGAAGTCATCTTATTATAAGCTTTTACCTTTTTTTGATTAAGACAAAGTTATTACTCTTCCCAGTAGACGGCGACACCTGCGATTTTTTTGCCGCCTTTCAGAGTAACGTTTTTCATGCCGCGAGTTTGTTTCAAATCAATCTCATGGTATGGTACATTGAAATGCACCACGTGAGGGCATTTTTTCTGTGTGGCGTCATGACTTTTTCGTACTACGTGATGTTCATTCACAACATGTTTATCTTCAAGAGGAAAGCTTACATGGCGTTTTGCGTCTAAACCACTCCAAATTTGTCCTGATCATATTTTATCTTCAGCTGATAAACAGCGGCTATGCTGACAGTTCTATGGCAGACAAATACCACGATAAGCTTTCCTCTTGAAGATAAACATGTTTTGAATGAACACCACGCAGTACGAAAACGACATGACGCGACACACAAGAAAAATGTTCTAACGTGGGGCATTTCAATGTACCACGTGACTGGTTTGAAACAGACTCGTGGCATCAAAAACGTTGCTCTGAAGGCGACAAAAAAATTCGTGGGTGTCGCGGTCTACTGGGAAGAGTAATATCTTAAATAAAATTATTCCATTTTTAACCATCTTAATTTAAGGCTAAAAGTGTCTTACTAAAACGTAAGAGGAGTAAAGGTCTTAATTTTAGGCAGTGGGCATGTCTTATTTCAAGATGTATATATCTTGCCTAAGATTTCGTCGCCTTATACAAGACGCTTCTATCTTGAATTGAGAAAACGGAGTATTACATTAAGATGATATTTTACCTTAACTTTATAAGACGCTGCACAGGTTATTAAGATGATACAATCTTAATTAAGCGGGAACACGTCTTACGGTAGTCTACGAACGCAGGTGTATTTCTGGCAAACTGAAAATCAGTTGAGCTCCCATGTCTTGACTTTGTTCGTTATCTGACATTCTGGCACCACATGATTCAAATATTTAACAAATAAAGAAGCCTAAGCCGTGTATTACACTGTGATAAAACACGATGGTCATTTGAGAACACGAGGGAAATGTAGAAAACACGAGCCGCAGGCGAGTGTTTTCTACATTTCTCTATATATCTTATATACCTAAGATTTGGTCGCTCTTATACAAGAGGCTTCTATCTTCAATTGAGAAAACGGAGTATTACATTAAGATGATATTTTATCTTAACTTTGTAATACGCTGCACAGGTTATTAAGATGATACGATCTTAATTAAGCGGGAGCACGTCTTACGGTAGTCTACGAACGCAGGTGTATTTCCGGCAAACTGAAAATCAGTTGAGCTCCCATGTCTTGACTTTGTTCGTTATCTGACATTCTGACACCACATCATTCAAATAATTAACAAATAAGGACGCCTAAGACGTGTATTACACTGTGATAAAACACGATGGTCATTTGAGAACACGAGGGAAATGTAGAAAACACGATCCGCAGGCTCGTGTTTTATCAGACTCTGATAAAACATAGGTTTTTTTACCAATCAGAGCGCGCGCAGGGCCCTATCTATATTTTAATGAAATATAGATTCTAAGGCATAAAGTCTGTTGACTATTTTGCGTGTTGTATATGCCGCTATGCAATAGATCAGGCATTATTTCATCAGTTGAAGGTGTTTGCTTAGATGTCCCGCTAACGAGATCGCTCTTTATATCGCAGAACTTCTTTGCTATTGCGAGAAAGATAATTTATGCAGCCTACTCGATTCAGGGAGGCAGAATTTTTTCCAGCCGTGAGTTCGGGGGAGGAGCGCGGGCTCCTTTCCCGGACAGCAGCTGGTAATCGAGCCTAGGGGCCTAGATGCCGCCTAGATGTATGAGAGCAGCCGAAAACTACTATTCATATGAATTTCCGCTCCAAGTGGGTTCTTGGTTTTGTGATAGACTACGCTTGAATTTCTAAGCTTGTGCGTGACATGGCATTTACATGTTGGTTAAAAAAGTTATTTTTTCGGGAATTTGGCTATCATATTATTTTCATGTTTTTGTGCTTCTCGAGAGTTAAATTCTCACTTTTGCAGCAAAACTCAGTGACAGGTGTTTGTTGGTTTCTGGACGCCATGTTGGTGCCCATCTGGATGGGAACCAGCATGGCGTCTCTAAGAAAATGGCTGTGACCTGAATCTTAGTGAGAGTCTTTGCATATTAACCTTCTTTCTTCCTCAGATTCTGGACTTCATCTATTCACAATTAATATTAGCTATGATCTATTGAACAGTTTTGATTTTCACTTTGATCTATTTTGAATGGCGTGACACTTAAAACTAACAATAACGGTAATTGACTCCCTTATCTTTCACTCTCTCCTACTTAAACTTGTTAAGAATCAGTGCTATTTAAATGTACAACGGCAGTTTTTTCTGCTACTTATCCAGCTTTATTCGGCAAGTTCTGTACGAAAATGGGCGGGTTTAATAAGAGGCAGGGGGGAGGTGAGAGGATTAACGGGGCCAGGGCCCCCCTCTCCTTCTCGTATTCTCGAAAAATAAAATTGATCAACCGTCTTTAGAGCGTAATTTGTCTTTTGATTTGGGGGAGGGGTGATGGCTTTGGTCCGGTCCCCTCTTTCTGAATTTTGGGCATATGCCCCTGTGGCGCTTCGATTCAGCTATCTTATCATAGTGAACTATCAGTGAGTTAAATGACCGGAAACAGGCAGGGTTCTTCTAATTATTTTTCATAAATTACAAGATTCAAAACGGCATTTAATTAGAAGACGTGTTACAAGAAATAAAATTCAAATCAAATAAATGACCACATTTAATCGAAAATGTACCATAACTTCTTCGAGAAGACGTTTTTGAATATATCTGCTAAAGCTCAGTTTAAACAACAGTATGCGACAGCTTCAAACCCACAAAAGAGTGTAATCTTATATCTGCTGAAACAAGAGATAATCAAGGTAAGAGAGTGAATCCACCATATAGGTCCTCCAACTAAAGTAATCCCTCTAAAGTTATTTTTGAACATGGTACCCAGTTCTTCCGGAGATGTTACTCGCGCGATGCGTGGACAGCCGAATCGACTTTTCTCGAAACTACCTGAAAAAAAATTACGAGAAGGTCATTTTATATGTTTTGGTTACGTTTCATACCAGAGATGTTTTCTGCACTTTCAGCCGCCTTTTTGTACGGCCGGACTTTCGTTTGTTTTTCTGCTCGTTTTGCTGTTCATTATTTTGCCGTTTATTCGGCTTTAGGGAGTTAAATTAAGAAAACTTCAAAGGCAAGGAGTACAATGGCTGTGCAAGTGTGCGTTATAATTCTTTGTTCATTTCTTTGACGCTGTTTACAAATGTTTACAAAACAACAACGTGAAATAGCTACATTCTGCGTATTTGAGAGAACATGAACTATACGACGGCCAATTTCTAAAATTTCTTTCTCGAATTTCAAACTGTCTTACATATTCTGTTTGGGATATTTTTGACAGTATAGACAAACTGAATGAATTTAAATTCTCGCGAGATTCGTACGTAGAATGTAAAGTCGTTTTTTAATCGAAGTTGTCTTTGGCATTGTTACCGTTGCTGCTTTAGCTGCTTTTTGCTATTTGGGCGGCAAGCGCCTGCCTGCACTTTCGATCATCCCTTTGTTCGCTTTGTTTGTGCGTTTGTTTGCTTTGCACTCGTTTGACTAAACATTTCTCTGTTGTTCATTCAGTTGTTATTGTTTGAGCAGGGTACATCCATCTCTTATTTAAACTCCCATTAAAGTTTCGAAATGTATTAAAAACATATCCAGAGCCGCAGCTCCCTTGCTTGTAATCAAAACAACAAAGAAGACATCTCCGCAGCGTTGGAGGTTTTACTTTGCTTTGAAATGAAACGAAACGAAACAAGCTGATCCTCCACGAAAACAGTCGAGTGGATCCGCAGACTACTTTGACAATGTTATGACGAAATTCATTGTCTATAACAGGACAGACGCATGAAAAACTGACGTCCTTTTACCAATGAACGCGCGAGAATTTGTGCTGTTATCGTGAAAAAGTCATTTTCTCAATAAAAACACGAGATAACAATCAAAGGAAAGCCGAAAGCAAAGATGTCTATGTAAAGAACGTTACCACGTATACCACAAAACTACAAATTCATGGATATTTCTCATTAGGTTATTATCCGAGTTAAGAATATGACGGCTTTCTTCTGAGAAATTGTACCAAAGATTTTTCCTGACAATTGTCACATTTTTTGTTAATACTAGACAAATTTATACTCACCTTTTTAAAATCCAACAAAAATTAATCATCTGGTGGAACTTGCTATGAACTTGAAATGTAACAGCGGCCAGTGCACTTAACAATATTGAGTTTTCTTCAGTCTGTGAACGATTTATAAAATTTCTACAGCGAAACCATTTTCAGACAATCAAAATCCACAGAAACTTAGAAAAAAGTGTCTCAACAGGGTCGACCCAGCTAGTTGTAATGATATTAGTTTAGTTCCCTCTTTTGTTACTGCAACTTTGTTCAGTTCTTGGAAATATATCTCGCAGTGTGCCCAAGATGGAGTGTCGAATGTGCCCCATCATCCAGCACTAGATAACAGGATTCAGCGACGAATTAACGAACAAGGTCCAAGGTATAAAAATAAATTACCCTCATAAATGCGGACGTTGGTACTCGGATCAAGCTCACAACTAACTTGCAATACTCTGGCAACCAACAAACTATACAGTAGCGGATCCAGACCTTGGGGGGGGGGG
>CM042751.1:26830916-26840916 GCA_022496165.2 Catalaphyllia jardinei | reverse complement strand
AAATGTTCGGCGGCTCCTCTCAGCTTACGACTACAGCCGACCACTGTTTCGCTGTCTGAACTCGGTGCTCAATGATTTGATTACCGCGCGTTCGGCAATAGTCGGAAGCTGGGAGGAGCCGGCGAAGATTTGATTGACGGTAGCAAAACGCGCATTTGTCGGTTGAGCTTTGAATTTCAGAGTCCGCATGCTATTGAAAGGTGCAGTTATCATGTCATAAATATGGTATCGAAATTTTTGTTTTGGTCAGGTAATAAATAGAGTAGGGAAAATTTCAGATTTTGATCATGAGAAAGGTATGAAGGTTTTGGGAAGCGGGCCGTAGATCCCACCCAATTTTTTCCCGCATGGAGTACCCACCCTGGCAGCAACCAAGACCAGATTCTTCGTGATACCGTTGATGATAGACCTTCTATATTGATTCTACAGACACACTCCATTATTCTGCCTAGACATCTTCCATCTACTCAGCCCCTGAGGAAGGTTTGTATTGCAAACCGAAATATAGGGCAATTTTGTTTAAAATAATTTAGTCCGTTTTTATTCCACTTTGGTCACATCCGCCGTTGGGATCAGTGTGCCGTCTATATTTTGTATTTTAAGATTTCTACTGATTCAGGTCTACTTAAGATCGGGCACTCTCATCGGTTTTTTGCTGTGGTTATACAGTTTTTAATTCCATCTTTCAGTAAGCGCGAAAGGGTCAATGCAAGATTCGCAAAATTTGGTTGGGCACTCTGCGGTACACCGTCTTACGTCCTGAAACTAGAGATCGCAGCCCGAGGTGTACCGGTAGTTCACTTTGACAAAAGCGTACGCACATGAATAAACATGAAACAGGCACTTCGGTGTCACAGTACCAACGGTTTGCACTTTTACGTCCTGAAATGAATAAATTATTACTTAACGATATTCAGAGAGCGGGAAGCCTAGCTTGTTTTCATGCGGGTCCCCTATCTTGGGGTTTTTTGTGGAGGGCCGAAAAACGTTGAACCCGGAGAAAAACCCTCCGAGAATGCCGGGCAAGAACCAACAACAAACTCAACCCACATATGGCACCAAGCCGGGATCGAGGCTAGTGCTCTGGCAATTCCTGCTCCCCAGTGCACTCTACTTACATATTAGAAATATGCTTTGCTCTGTCAGAATATTTCGCAAAGAATTTTCTGCATTTCCGTCACCTTTTTGTTAAAAGAAACATAATTTTATAACTCACGTCTTTCAGCGGTACTGTTATAATATAGTTAACAAATAGATTCCATGCTACCGTGCGTCTGTTCAGTAACAGATCACAGATGAAATCAAAATGTGGTAAGAACAAAAAAGTGGCACACGAGGCGTAGCCGAGTGTGTCACTGATGTTCTTACCACATTTGTAATGATGACGTCAATCGTGCATCTGTCCTCTAATAGATCATAGGCGAGAACCAATCAAATGCGAGAATAACTTGGGTTGTTATATAATTGCAATTATAATATTATATTTAGAACTGATGTACAGAGTGTGCTGCAACCAAGATGTCGCAAGAAAAGAGACAAAGGATAAGTTACTTTTATGTTTGAGTACATAATAAACAGACAGAAATGTTTTTATAAATCATTTTATTTCAGAATTTTAATTAATAATTTTTTTTTTACAAAACATAACTTAAAACAATTTGATTTATTTGTAAAGATTTGGTTTGTTTATACGATACTTTCACAACGACATGTACACTAGGGTTAAATAATATTTTTAAAATGTTTAACAAATTTGTTTTCTCTTGCCAATTTCAACGATCATCAGTCGAGCGAGGCAAGACGGACATTTGGTGACGAAATTTTGGCCTCAAAATTACAGTGTTGTCACGGCAACTTACCTCGCTTCCACTAATAATCTTTTAAATTTAGGACCTGGGCCGGGTTGTTCAAAGCCTGATTAAGCTAACCCAGGGTTAGCGTGAATTTTGATTTCAGTTTGGTAACTTTTTTATGAGGTGTTCTGTTTATATTGTTTGCCCTTCTGTTTTGAGCTGTAGTAATCTCAATGTACACAAATCATTAGAGGTGAAAAACATTTTTAAACAAGAAAACATAACGCTTCAGTTAACGTTTAACCCTGGGTTAACGTTAACCGACTTTCGAACAACCCGGCCCAGTTGTCTAGTACGTAATTACTGTCAATCTTTAATTTTTGATATTTATGTCACAATTTTACGTTTGATGTGAACATATTTATAACTTAATAATTATCATCTAGCTTGTTGGATAGTTGGATAGCATGTTCATTGTTAACAATTCCATGTATGTATCTCAATGGACTCATTGACTGATTGATTGATTGAATGGTTGGTTGATTGATTGATTGATTGACTGGTAACAACATCAAAAGCCGTGCGTGGCCCGTCGCGTCGCCTACAATTTCGCGCGCTTTACTGCCAGTGACTTTAAAGGGCGAAAAGTTGCCACTGGAAACGGAGCCAGTTGGCCGTGACAACACAATTTTCACGCTAGAACCTTTGGGCCGGGATTAGCGAGAATGTTGATTTGAGTTTGGTAAATTTTCGGTCAGGTTTTTTATTTATATTGTTTGTCCTTCAGGATTGAGTTTGAATAACCTCAAACTACACAAAACATAAATAGTCAAAAACGTTTTTATACAGGAAAAAATCGGTTAACTTTTAAACCTGGGTTAGCGTTAACTGGCTTTCGAACAACCCGGCCCAAGTGACCAAACTTTCGTCGCACCTTGCACAACTGATAATCGCAGTAAGCAATCAGGCCTTATTTACTCTATCTCACTCTTTTCTTATGTTTTCGTTGGCTGTGACAGAAGTAAGGGGCTGCGATAAACAGCAGTGTTTCACTCGCCGCTTACTCGTTCCAGTCTTCCACTCAACCATTCATCAGCGACTTGGGAGTTCGTCTGGTGGGAATAACTTGTTCTGCAGAGAACAATGTTAAAGATAACAATATTCTGGACATAACTGCTGCTTTCAAAACTGGGACCTTTCGGGTCAGCAGGATAAAAGTTATTGCAAGATTAATAGGGAGCTTCAGCACGTGCGTTTTTGAGACGCGGGCGGCAACCGGAAGTGAGCTTTTTTCACTTTTAACTTCCCCTCACGTAACTACAATCATTGCCGTATTGTTGGCACACGAACACCTTATCTGAGTTTCCCTTCCGCTCCCACCCGTTCAATGTTGTTTACAAAGCGTAAAAGCGTCAATTCGCAAAGGAGTTGGGACAAATTTTGCTTTTCAATATTTAATGGGGGAAGGAAGTGTGTGTGGGTCAACGACTTATGACAGTGATTGTACTTTCACGTTGCTCAGAATCTTTTCTCCATTAGAGATAAGTAGTATAAATAAGGTCCTAGCACGCAAAAAAATCTCTCTTCCGGTTGCCGTCCGCGTCTCAGAAAATTAAGCTCCCCATTATCAATCTCGAAGCTCTGTCTTAAGTTATTAATAACTTTCCGATTTTGTGGTAATTTAAGTGCATGTGGTGTATGAAGCATACCAAAAAAGAAATAGCCTGGTCGTTTCACGTTTCAGTCACGCCCAAACAACTATTTTATAAGTCCAAGGTCTTTGAGAATAAAAATATCACTATACCTCTTTTAGTTCAGGAAAAATCTCTCCCATCAAGCAATCCAGAAGAACGTAAGTCAGCTGTGAAAGATAAAACACACGCGACTCCATCATAAGTTCAGCGATTAGAGCGTAATTCTCGTGCTTCTATTCCAGTCATACTTTTTTTAACAATTCTCTTTGAAAGAATTTGGCTTTTGCTCAAAACAGTCCAGAGGTGATCAAATTCTTCATTCCTCTGGCCTGTCATGAATTTCGGTCATAAAAAGGTAAAGAAACTGTTAGTCATTAACCGAACAGCAACACTTAACCTTTTATTCAATTTCACGCTCAAGATTAGGATCGTACAACAGGAGAAAAGGCAATCTTGAGTTTCTTCAGTGGATTAGAAACAGACACAAATCCAGGAAAAAAATGATGATTCTATGAATTAAATGACTGGCTTTGCGATGATTAACAGATTTCTGACAACACTTCGTTGAAATATTTTCCTCAATTGATCAGGAAGTCTTTTAATGACCTCGGTAAGTTTCGTTTTGAGCTGATGAACAGCATAGAGGGCCCCAGTCAACATGTCTACCTGTTTATTTAACCTGGGTTGCTGTAGCAGCTCAAATAGTAAAGTGATACCGGACTTATGTCTTTCCGTGCCTATCACTCGTACAGCCATGTCTGAAACACAAACATTATTAACACAATTGTTTGACTGAGTACGTAATAGTAACATGTATCACACTAAAATATAGACTACGAACAGTCTCTCTTTTTCTCGAAAATCCGTGGGAGAAGTAAGCGTGCGAACGTGACTGTGCCCACGCTACTAACGGCTCGCGGTATCGCTGCTCCCACGTCACGCTCACAGTCACGTTCGCACGCTTACTTCTTTTGCGTTCTTTCCCACGGATTTTCAAGGAAAATAGAGGCTGCTCGCAGTCTAACTAAAATACAGCAGAAGAACAAACACGGTTGTGGACACATTCAGGGCTTAATTGTCTACATCTGCTTTACTTGCCTAATCGCACCGAGAGTCAGCGCTGGTGGAAATTGAGTTTCGTAAAACCAAAACCAAACTAAACCAGTTACAGTACTCAGCCAACCTCAGACCGTAGGTTATTTCGACACTCGATTAAAAACCTCTCTATCCCTAACTAAATTGGTGTTTAAAGTACTTTCCAGTAGTCGGAAAGGACATGGCGACAGAGGACAGCTTGCAAGAAAAAGACTCTACCTAACTATCAAGTGGTAAACCAAACTAGTATTTGGGAGGACTTTAGGACGTGGCAAACTTGGTATTTGTATAAGAAGCTTTGTACATAAAAGTGCCAAACCTGGAATGAAATCCAGCATTTCTTTCAGAGTCCGTTCGCGTCTTTCTAACTTCTGTGTATCGGTTCTGTAAAACACAAGAAAACAAGGAGAAAATCGTAAAATCAGAAACTTAAAACAGAACGATGTTTTTTATGAGCTAATTTGCCGTCTTGAATTTTTTGCCATAAAACTGCCAGCAAACTGTAAATAAAGGAAGGCGGAAAGTCTTACCTCGGGGGATCTTGATCAAAAAAGATTGCATCTATAAATAACGAAAACAAGCAGAGAGACATCAGTTTTAATTACGCGATAGCACGTGAATTAAGGACCATAACGGACCTTAGAGGACACGACAAATGAACTCACTTTCAAAATGCATCCAGCCGGTCAATTCGTGACTGAGACTTACCTCTTAGCAAGTGAATGATCATAACCAGGCGATGCTCGTTTGTTAACAAATCCACTTTACCAGCTAAATATCTAAAACACAAAAGCAAAAGGGATGAAGTTAACCTGGTATTTTGTTACGAAGGAAACTCATTAACGGGCAGGAGAATAAGTTAATTCCACCACCGGTACATAGTTAGCATGGGTAACAGTAACACACTGACCTGTCAGCGTATACATCAAGGGTCTGTTGAAACGCGACTTTTCCACAAACTAGCAAGCTGTATAACCAGGCTTGAACACTAAACAGCCGCTGAGCTAGAAAAATTGAGAGCCAGCAAAAATTATGACGACAAGATTTCAATGTACATTTACAACATCTGCGAAGGGTTCTGCTAAATTACGCCATTATCAGCTAAATAAGCCAATGACACAAATTACCCACTGTAAAAACGAGACGAAATCTTGGAAGGGTCTCGTCTCGCAATCCCCTGTGGGATCATTACTTGGGACAATGATCAGTAACGGTCCCACAGCCACTGCGAAATGAGCCTCGCCCCAGATTTCTCCCCTTTCAAAGTGGCGAATGATGCGATAGAGTGAGGCTTGAAACGGTCTAAACAATTTACGCGAGCTCAATAACCCTGGTACAGACAGCACTGAGGTAATTGAGCTAATTCATAAAACGCAGAGCGCTACTAACCAAGGTAGAGAATATAATCAGTAACACCGGTGACTTGAAGCTGCGGCTTGCCTGTTGCTGGGTACAAGAAAGAACAAAATGTTAAGTCGATATCAGTGAGAATAATAGTGTGTTTGAATGTGATTTCGTCTTGTAGTGCTGATGAATAAAACAGTAAAATTACTATATTTGGAGAGGAAGCCATATCAGTTTTAGTTGCTGGTCTTCTATCCTGAGTCGGATTGGAATTTGGAGATGTTGGTTTTTGTGGAGGGACGAAAATCGGGGAACCCGAAAAAAACCCTGGGAGAAAGACGAGAACCAACAACAAACACAACCCACATATGGCAACGGGCTGGAGTCGAGCCCAGGCCACATTGCTGGGAGGTGAGCGCTCCCAGACTGCACCCACATCCCTACACCCAAAATTATGATTTGAAAAAGTGGATGAGGTCAAAATAAGTACAAGAAACTCGTTGAGGTACAAGGCAGACGACAACGTCGACCAATCTATTCATATTTTTCTCCTTAGCCTTGCGCGGAGCGATAGCCTCTTTAATAATCAACAAGTAAATAAAGAAATAAGTATTAGCACTACTGTGCGAATTAAGGAGATAACAAATATAGAGAAAAATATTGTAAATAGAGCAGAAAACTTGTTAAAGATCCCAACTGGTTATAAGCTGTTCACTATTCACAAGACGTGGAAGATTTTTTGAAAAAATTGACTGGGTTTCTAATACAAAAATTGTACCCACCTTCCGCTTTTAAGCGCACCGAGCTAGTCCTAAGAACAGATGAAAAGTTAAAATAAGCAACAGAAATTATGCTAGACTAGTGGTTACGCGTGGAAAGGAATTTTGCGGGAAAGCGGAACAATTGGTGTCTGATGCGGTAAGAAATACTAAGTCACTCAGGCAAGCACAAAATCAGAAATCTTTATTAGGTTGTTCTATTTTAAAACGTAAAACCTTCAACTATGAAATTATACACAAAACTTACGAAATTTTTCTCCTTCCTGGAAAAAGTCCCTCCTAAATAAAATAAACAATAAAATAAAACAGTTCATAATTATACAGTTCTCAAACTCATTAATACTTCATCAAGTTAAAACAATGAAAATCACAACCGTGAACAAAGTTTGGATACCCGGACTTAATTAGCATAGATTTTGAAGATTTCCCTTCTCCGTTTACTCCTTAGTTTTTGTTTCGATTGAGAAGATATATCAAACACTCCAGACAGTGTTTCATTGGCTATCCAAACACCAGGAATTTCAACTCTCTTCTCAGTGTTTGGATATCCCGATGAAACACTGTCTCTCGTGTTTGATATATTATTCCCGCATTGATAAAGCTTGACAAGAACGTTTTAGATCATAACCATGAGAAGGCATCAATACATGAAGAGGTTTGCATGAAGGCTGCACCAAAGGCAGCAACGAAAGAAAAAAAAACTCTGGAGTGAATAATAAACAGAGTGCGTACCTCGCTTCGTTTTGACTGATCTAGAAGGCCTCTGCAAAAATACACGCAAGAAACAAACAAACAAACAAAACAAACGTAAGTCCCTATTTTCCACAGCTCTTTTATAAAACGTTCAGGAGAAGTAGTAAACAAAACCTCATTTCGATAGACCAATTTCTATATATTAAAATTTAGCCTAAACTAATAGACTTCAGCACGAGGCTCTGGGGAATAAACCTCAAACTCTGTCGTTATTCCCCGCAGCTTCGTACTGGGGTCTATTGTTTTAGGCTGCATTTTAATATATCGAAACTGGGCTACTGAGATATCATTTTTTATTGTCGAGCGCGCAGTGAGAAAATAGGAATCGTCAAAAATATGATTAAGGACTTGTTTGAGACAAAAAGCAACGCGTGTGTTCTTTACTGACAAAAATTAGTGCGTCCATTATTTACTCACATAATTCCGCGCTGTTAACAAACAAAAGTCATTTTGCTATTGTTACATCTTGTATTTGTACATTATTGATTTAATATATTCAAATGTTTACGTACTTTGGTAGAGGTTTTCGTTTCGTTGGTTCCACGGTAGAGGATAAAAATGCTTGCAGAAAAGGATCAAGGTTCTGGCCTTTCTGTAAGGCAAGATCGTGAAATGCCACTAATAGACTACCGCAGGGTAGCTTTAATTTACTCAAACTGTAAACACTGAATTTACGAGGTCAAGCAGAATAACAACAAAAACAACAAGAGTTTTTTAAGTTATTATTACGCTACGTTTATGAGGACAAATGCTTCGACATAGCTGCAAAGTTTATTAGACTATCTATTCACGCGACCGTAAAAACTTTTCACTGTTCAATGTTGCAATGATGCTTATCCCTACCTCCTTCTTGAGTATCGTCGCCATGGACTTGAACTTTTTCCCTGTGTACCCAAGAATAAGCGAGCGATTGGAAAAAGCTTTAGGATAAACGAGACACGACATAAAGTTGTTTTCATTTGAGTGTCGAAAAGTGATTGGTTTTGCATTACCACGCCGCACGATTGGATTTATGACCAGGTGCCACTTTAACATCCAATCACAAAGGTTCTCGCGCTTCGCGTCAGCCATCTGTAATTATTAGGAGACTTGATTGGTTGATCGATTGTCTATGTCCTTTGTGATTGACTAGGGTGGTTTTCTTTAGTTTTGGTTTTGCGACACTCAATTGAGAACCGTTCTAACTATGAAGGTAAATCAACTCTCACCTGCTATGTCGCCCATTTTATCAGGACCAAACATGTTGCTGAATTCTTTATCAGGAGAAAAGAAGTTGAATAACAAAGCACTTCCTTTCAGCAGGGGATTTGTACACAAATACTGGAAAAAAGACACAAAAAATATTTAGCGAAATGTTTCGTGACTTTTAGACGTCTTTGAATCTTTTCAGCAAATTTGCAAATTGATGTTCACAAAAGCAATTCAACATACGTTTGCTTTCGCGTTCCCTTCTCTATTCTTGGTTTACAGTGACCAAGCAATGGAAAAACGAACTTAAAGATGCAGAGGCTTGGAGCCAACACTTTTTTGTCCATGCCTCTGGTTTTACCTCAAGTTTTGAGTGGCAGGCGCCTGACTACATATCTATATAGATTTTAAGCTCAAGTTTGTCGTACTGATTCACCTTTAAATATTTCTCAAACTGAACTCGACAAGCTTCAAAGTAAGTAGCTGTACTCTTTTGTGAGACAGATTTTGAAGGATTACGTTTGGATGGCAGAAGTGTGTCATCAATGGCACCTGAAAAACATACAAACAACAACGCATGTAGATAAGGTGTGAAAAGATAAACCTCGCGGTTAAATTCAGTGTGTTGATTCGGGATCAAGCGATCTTGGTTCTAGCCCAAGTCACTTAGCTTTCACTCAGAAGTAACAATGTAATTTTTTGTCTCATTCGGCGCATTTCTCTCTTCCTTTTCATTGGCCGACGGCCCATCATGTGACCTACAAATAACTGCATTCAGATGATGGTCTCTCCGCGCGTAATAACGTCTAAACATGATGTGTTTTTCTGTAAATAATAATCTGCTCAGGCGTAATAAGTACGCTTTTGTGTGAAACATGGCAGATCACTTCTCTGAGCTGTCAGAGAGTGATTTCAATATGAAAACAAACTTGGTGATCGAAACAATTATTGAACTTAGTTATCACAAAATTTCGAGATTTGTCAGTGTCTCGCATATCAATTTTGAGCCCCAGCCTCCGGCCTCGGCAAATACATGATCTGTTCGCCACTGACAAATCACGATTTTTTGCTCAATCCGACCAATAATAATTGTTTATCATTAACGATTTTGATACTGACTGCTGCGCCTTTTGTTCCCGATTTTACAGATATTTTAATACCATTAATTTATTATCTTGCACATTAGCAAATTTTGTAGATTACTTTGTATTTAGAATTTATTTCATTAATTACTAATACATTAGCATAATTATTTGTTACCTTTAATTCCAGCATAATTAACGGTTATTTACTGCTTGATTGCTCTTTTTAGGTCAGCCAATCAAAATTGCATTTTGCAGCCTGCGATAGACTA
>CM042751.1:26765680-26825916 GCA_022496165.2 Catalaphyllia jardinei | reverse complement strand
GAGTTGTACGGATACCCTGGTTAGGGGCTAATCGACTTGGGGGCTAAACGACGGGTAACCTTGACCATGCATGACTGAAGAACGTACCTTCAGTGACATCGGCTCTTTCAACTGATATGATGAACATGCATTTCTGTAAAGAAAAGGAAGAAATGACAAAGGTAACGAGAAAACATTTTATAAATCGATTTCCTACATGTTTATGGAATATTACATCTGAAAACCTGCCTTGTATTTGAAAACTATGAACAAAGCTTTAGAATAAAGAAAAGTAAGTTAACACAGTAAGAATTTTACAATGCTGTACTGGACAGAAACTTCATACTGTACTGTAGAGACGAGCTTGTTATTTTGCTACATGTATTTGCAACCTGCTAACCCAAACATGGTGTTACTATGCAAATGTTAGTATTTGTAAACAAAATGAAACTCGATGGAACTTGTTGGTAGAAATCAGAGAATATACACTTTACGCCTCATTTGCCCAAACAAGCCCGTTATGGGATGTCGATGAAATAACCAAACATTAAGCCCTGGCCAAACGATCGCAACATTTTAACGCAACACTGATACGCGTAACATGTTTCGCGCGTTTGGCCACCCTGTTGCAACGTGTTGCGAGGTGTTGCGACATGTTGTTGGCTCAAATTCGAAAATGGTCAAATTTTTCATGCAACATTTGTAGGTTCGTGCAACAACAATGTTGCCCCCCGGGCATGCGCACTAGTTCGATTTTTAACACCCGACATGCCTCAACACGTAATAGGGTCACCAAACGAGTGCAACATGTTGCGCCCAACAATGTTGCGATATGTTGTGATGAAATGTTGCGATCGTTTGGCCCGAGCTTGCAAATGTTGGACCAACAATGTTGGGATACGTTGTGTTGGTACGTTGCGATTGTTTGGCCGGGGCTTTACAAATCAAGTTTTCTTCTCGCAAAAAAAAAACATGCACAAATATCTGTGAGTTATCGCGCCGAGTGTACGAAAAGAAGTTACAAGTATTTCGAAAAGTGTAAATAAGCAACTTGGGCGAAATCAACGATCACCTGTTTAGTTTCCATGATTACGTGTGGTATCGTCACTTTCCACCTGCTGAGGTCACGTGACTCTTCTTCTTCCGCCTCTTCTGTTTCTTCATTATCATTTTCTGGCTCAAAATCCTTTAAAAATTGACAATAACTTTTTAGTTTTACATTTTAAGAAAGCAACAAAAACAGCAAGAGGATAGGCAGTTCCGAGTTCCCTCGTTCCTCTGTTTCGAAATGAGTCCGGCCTCGTGCACAACCTTTCATATCATGAATGAAAATAAACATGCAGGCGGAGCGCATTTTTCATTTGTAAGGCTTCGAACGAAGATTCGTTTAGATACAGAGGCCCAAGGTAGCTTGGAACTAGCTAAAAGCGCACAAGGATGCTAGAATCGCTAGACCGAGCCCCTGCTCAGTTGGACAACAGTGTGGCGCGCCAAACGATACCAAACTTCCCTGCGCCACTGAGTTCGTGAGGTGCTGTATTACCGGTGGTGTATCCGGGATATCAAAAGGGTCGTCTTCGAACGGTGAATCGTCTGTGGTATAAAATAAATGAAAACGCGTTACTTGGGCTTCACTCCGCTCACAACATACGGTAGATGCAAGTGTAGACAAAGTCAGAGCAGTTCAGTTAGAAGAATAATTCAGGTTGTACGAACATGAAGTAGACATGAAGAAAAGTTGTTCACAGCTATTCTACCAACTCGAAAAAACTTGAAATAACGCATGCACCATTCTCTCTCTCTCTCTCTCTCGTACATCTCCTGCACTCGCTGCTTATGACTTAGAGAGTCCATATCAAACTTCAAATTAGAGGTAAGCTTGTTTAATCTTTCATCTTTAATTTTAACAGAGATATTTCATAGAGTTGTAATTTTATCATGTATTTATCATTCTACCCCTCCACGCTTCAGGGTCGTTTTTAACCACTGTGCTTTTCCTACCTTTGCTTGGATTCATCACTTTATCTTTCAGTTTTCCTGCTAGCCTTGAAAACTCTGCTAGAGGATCAAATTTTTTCTTTGAAACCCTACAAAAAATACACAACTATAACATAAGGAAAGCAGCATGGCTGAGTAGTTTATTTAAGCAATAGACCACAAGTTTCCGTGGGTTATAAAAGCAATAGACCACAAGTTTTCTATGAGTTATTGCTTTTATATAATAATTCAGAAGACGCACGATTTTTCCGTGGGTTTACCGGTACAATAACCCACAGCTGACTGACCAATCAGAGCACGCGCATTGATTTGGTTATTACATAAAGTGCTTTATATTTAAGCAATAGACCACAAGTTTGTGGGTTATAAGCTGATAAACCACGCGGGATGTTGGTAGAACACGAGAAAAATTTGTAAACCACGAGCCGCAGGCGAGTGGTTTACGAATTCTTCGAGTGTTCTACCAACATCCCAAGTGGTTTATCAGCCTATAACCCATTGAAAACTTGTGGTCTATTGCTTTTATATAATAATTCAGAAGACGCGCGATTTTTCCGTGGGTTTACCGGCACAATAACCCACAGCTGATTGACCAATCAGAGCGCGCGCATTGATTTGGTTATTATATAAAAGCTGATAGCCCAATAGGCAAGACTCAATTCACCAATTAGGTTTAGTTTTATTTAATTTAATTTTTTTTTTCAAGACGTCACACACCTTTGACACAAGACCGAACTCCAAAATAACCCAGTAACATTATTCCTTCATTAGGCGCTAATCCTTTTAAAATAAAGCGAATTAGAAAGGAATTTACCTCGACGCTGGTTTGTATAATGGCTTGGCTGGCAAACGGCCTCCACACAACAAAGAAAAATACTGCAAGATGGAAGGAAAAAAACATTTTGCTTTACCCCAGTAGGTTGCTTGTAGCGCGTTTCTATTTTCTTTCTCACGCGCTCCTTTTTCTTAAAAATTCGTTGCAGAGCCTCCTTACCGTGGAATAGATTACTGGTTACGTTAAATAACAGTCCCTTTAATTTTATTGTTAAGTATCACATATATGTAAACCGCTGGAACTAATCATATACAGTGTACCTACAAATGGTAAAGCGACTTTTACGACTGAAGGTGGATTTCCACTGTCGCGTAATTTTTACGTGACCGGGGAAATCCACCTTGATGCAACATAGGCTTGAATATTGACTTTTTAATTACCGACTTGAGCAAGTATCTTTTAAAGAACATGGCTGTAAAAGTCCCAATTTGCACGAAGTCTTTGAAACAAGATGGAAATACTTACATCATCACTCTGGTAAAAGAGAGGAAGAAATGTTTTCTCCAGTAGATTGTACGCGTATTCACAGGCTCTGAAATGCACATCAAACGATTATTACAGTGTACATGTACATAAACTTCAGTAACAATTTCTACTGACATTTAATTAATTTTAAGCAAGGGTGATACGCTAATCTTTCCAGATGACTCTTACTCGTCTTCTATGATATAAAAAAAAGGAAAGATAAAAAAAAGACAAAAACGCATCCTTTCCCAAAGTAGATCCATCCAAGCTAACCGGATACCTTTAAACCAAACACGCTATGATTGTACAGTCACAGCGGTGAAGTTTACTTTATCAAATATTAATAATTAAGTTTCGTAGTTGTTTCCTTGAGTCAGAAAATGTTGTTGAATGTTGAATAAGTGAGTAACCTTACTTTCATGTCAAATGCATCCAGCGCCATAGAAGCTACAATGTAATTGTGGACGTGACAGAAATTACTATCATTGTTGAAAAGCTTACGGTAGCTAGTTAAAAAAAATGCTAAAAAGTCATTAAAAATTACTAAACAGATGTACACTAGCTGCTAGATAGATTCTAAAAACACGAATAAAATACCGCTTCAATTTTTGTAGTGGTCAATGTGCTTAGCAGGTGGCTCAAAACAGTTTCTAGCAGTTAGATTTTGACATTTCTTACAGGTATATACATCAACATCATCTTCTTGAGACAATGACTGAAACACCCTTAATTACAGCTTTAGGGGCTTACAGTATAATCCAAAAAACGGCATGGGGAAATTTTTTTATAATGTTAAATTTTGACAAGTATGATCAAGAGAGGTATGGTAAGACGCAACTTTTGGCAGACTTTTAGAAACGTTTGTCCATAGTGTTCAGAGCACCCGTTGAGTTTTCAAAATTCAGGGTGGCTCTTAGTCTTACGTGCAAAATTGATAACAACGTGTTCACCAATGGTTGGGCAGGTTTTTGATACCGATATAATGAGCCATCGAAATCTAAGCGCTGGAAAATGTTTTGCACCACCTTGAACTGAAAGAAACATCACACTTACTTAGAAAGTAAAGTTGCCATTTTCAATCTTTCTGTTTTATCCATGGGACCAACAATACCTACAAAAAAACGTGAATTAATTATTGAAGTTTTTTGAAGAAAAAAAAAATACAAGATTTTAAAATTGAAGGTTTGTCAGTGTCTGTTGACAAGATTTCACATAAAAAGAAACACTTACATGCTTGTAGTCCTTCTACAATTTCCGTGTCAAAATTTATTCTGTCTACAGCACCAGTATCAAAATAGGAACTGAATATTTCTTTTACCTGCATATTAAGAAAATGTAAAACAGCACTTAAGATCAGGAAATAAAAGTTAAATAAATGTTATATTATAGCAATGTAAAAGGAATATCATTACAGCCCAGGAATCAATCCTCACACAAAATATCTCACCTCACTGATGAGTTCTTTTTCCTCATTTGTTTCTTCAGAGGCGAAAATTCGCTTGTTGAAATCCTCTAAGAAGTTAACGATACAACAACATATTTATTACAGTAGAACTTTCACAACAACTTATTTGGACAGTGATTAAACTAGTTATCAAAAGAGTGGTACAGTGCTCAGTACCACGTACCATTTGCCGCGGTTTTGCAATATTTTCACAGATCGATACCGCGTTGTCACCTCGTCGCGTCATGTTCCTGCAAGACGAGATCGAGGAATTCGTCCCACTGCAGTAAATTTGCAGCAGAACAGCTCTGCAAAGACAAAGTTTTGCTGCATGCAAATAGTTAAATACTTTCAAATGGTACTGTATGTATATACACAACATTACCATGAAAAATGATCAGAATACTGAAGCAGGTGGTGTTTGGTTTCCCAGTAGAGCACTTCGAACATTATTTCAGTTTAACATCCAGTCAGCAAAAATAGTAGATGATGGATAGCAATTTCTTTGCACCACATTTTGTATCCTTATGTTGGTTTCCAATCACCGCACATGCAGTTAAGTCAATTTAGCCTGGATTCTGATTGAACAAGAAGTGGAAAACCGAGTTCAAAGAGATCTCAAAAAGATCACAACCATGTAATTATGTACACTCTTTTTTATATATAAGAATGTTGTTTTTCTGGCCTAGGCTGAATATTCTTATTTTTCTGCCGATTTAAGGCTGAAAATATTCTTGTATTATTCTTAAATTATAGCTTATGACATTTCCTATTTAGAATTGATTGTCGTATCAATTACAAGTGTTTGGTATCTAGATCTGTATCGCGTTACATTGTGCACGTTCTCCACCACCAACGGCCGTTTTGGTTTTAAAAAGCACTTCACAAAGAAATGGGATGATGGAGACGAAAGTACCCGATTTTGTTTCAACTATGTCAAGGACAATTAAGTGTAATCACTGCAGTAAACTCTTTGTTAACCAGCAACGGTTGTTTTATACGGTTTAAGTAAAAAAACAAATTAAATCGCATTGTTTTTACAGATGTTTCAACGCACAAAATTATATCTATCCTTTTCAAAATCTCAGCCTCGGCTCTATTCTTAAAATATTCTTAAAATTTCGCAAATTTCAGCGTTGATATTCTTATATAAAAATAGAGTGCGAGACAAAAATCTTACAAGCATATCAAGTGCCAGCTATACCGTAAGTGAGTAGTAACATACCAACAGTGAGGCAGAATTGAAGAATATTTAATGCTCCCTCGCTTTCCATAAACTGCATGAATGGAAACAGGGCAGATTGAGTGTGAAGAATGTCTGCTATGGACAGGTGAAGAGCCTAGAAAAAAAAATACACCACATCATTATTATTACTGCAAATTAAATACTTATAACTACAGTGTATACTGTACTGCTGGAAAGTGACTGACTGTACATGTACCATGATTGAAGTTTTAGAAGTATATTTGTCTAGCAACTAAGAGCAGATAACCACATTTAGTGCTGAAATGACGAGTGAAATCAACAGCAATTGCTGTCAACAGATGAACAACTCACCGAGTTTATTAATAGAGCTCTTGGTTTTCCAAACTTAGCAAGTAAAGGGACTTTAGGACTTGAAGGTTCTGTAAAGGCAACCATCTGCAAAAGAGTTTGATCACAAATAAGTAGGCTGTATACTAACCACACAAAAATGGCAATTTATCTTTGAGCTGTACACTGTAAAATAATCAACATACTTCTCAAAACGTACACACATGTACATGACCTTGAAAACAGCATTTCCATGAAGCATTAATTATTGAAAAATGTGTACCAGGCTTAAAGTGGTACTATTCATGATCAAAAAATCATTTCCTTTTTTTTCTTCAGATTTTGAAAGCATGTTCACTTAACACCTAACAGGCAAAATTTTAAACTTTGAGTTTTATCCAAAGGCTATTTATTTTGAGTGCAAGTTTTGGGATTTCACGATCTGCCATTACTCATGTTCAAAACTGACCAATAGGACATCAGAGGGAGGGTTGGATCTAGAGAAAATGATGTCATTTATTCACTAGCTTAAGATTTCAGTGTGTAAATGCAATTTATTATACATGTATATGCCAAACACGGGTTTAAAAGTCTGAAAGCCTGAAACTCCCGTGCTGCATATTAATTCAGCTGCATACACACGCATTGCATTCTTAAACTAGACAGTCTTTGACGTCATTTTCTCCGCGACCCTTAGTAATGGCGGACCAATAAAATTTAATAATGAAAATTCCAGCTAAAATAAACAGGTGTCTTTCTAAAATCAGAACTTAACACTTGGGTCAGTTAGTGTTTAGTTAACATAGTTTTGAAATCCAAACGAAAAAAAAGGTTTTTTTTTTTGGTGGTAGCACCACTTTAAAGAAGTGAAGAGAAAAGATACTAAAATACTTACTGGTTCTTTGTCCAACAGTAGGAGAAGTATGTTATTAACAAAATCCTTAATGAAAAAAATAAATAAATAAATAAATAAAGCACATGACTTGTTAAACATCACATAATTATTAACTTACAGTTTATTGTCATTTAGGGCAGTCACTATAATTGTGTAATTACAAGACACTAGACAGTAAGATCTACTCAGTTATATATGCATAATTATATAACATTACATGTTTCAACTTACAGGATCTGAAAGTTTGTCCACTGCTCTTAGAAACACTGCACTGGCCATTAATTCCCGCAGTAAGGATAAAAGGCTCCTAAAATTTAACAAGACCCAGTTTTAGCAAAATATTCACACATGTGACTAAAAAGAAGACATTATGGACTGTCATTTGAAATAAATATTGAATAAAACTATTATCAAGAATATAATTTTTTCTGAAAAAAACAACTATGTAATATTTAAAGATCCAGGGAAGCTAAGTGCTGTCCTTACCTACATTGTAGAGATTCTGGAGGTAATAAAAAAGGAATAATGGATTCTGAGAGCTTCCGAAGGTAATGAAGCTCCATTTGTCGATTCTTCATGGCGCAATGCATCTTAGGTCCAAAGCGATCTAGTATTGCTGTCTGCGCATTGGTAGCCTGTGACAATTTGACTGGAAAAAAATAAGCCCTATCATTGTACGTCTGCAGTGTGTGCAGAGAGCTTTATTATCTAGCTCTCTGCACACATTTTAAACCTAAAGATGATGATAGAGAATTACTACAAACACATTGCTTATAGAGCAGTTTTCAATTGAGTGTCATAAAACCAAAACCAAACCAATTACCGGGTAATTACTTATTATACTCAGTCAATCTCAAACCAAAACAAAAAGAAAAGTTCTGTTCGTTGTGATTACTTTCAACACTCAATTGCAAACCACTCCAAACATTCTCATTTAAATTGGTGTTTGAAAAATATTGTCTTCACTTTTTCAGAGTGTTCCGAAAGTGTTACTGAAACATAAAAAAAAACGTAATAATAATTGTCTACATTATGCTAAATAACGTTATTTCTAATCATTTCATCACAAATATGTCACCAAAAGTCAATATTTGATTGTTAAAATTATATATATATATATAAAAAAAAAAGCAACTAACAGAGTCTGCAAGTAACATCTCCCTGGCAAATTAAATGACATACTATTTTACACTGTCATACACCGACAAATAATTTATGATTATACCTTTCTCTTTAGTACTAAGGTACATCTCTAAATGCTTCAAGCCTTCTTTTGCAGCATTTTTTATAATCAAAGTTGGAATATCAACCTGAAAAGCAAGGGAAAATTTATAGCAGATTTTGTAATTATCAGAAATCATCTCATTTGATGATTTATTAACATACACACAGACATCTTGCACATTACTTTTACATGCTCATGATTGTATACGCTATGTAACTAGAACATCCATCAATTTATAGCCTCTAGTATTTTATTTACCTTCTGTATTCTTTTTAACAACACTGCTGCCATATATCTGATGCTTGTACGGATTTCATCAACACATATTTCACTGCAGCTCAACTCTCTACAATGTGGAAAATACAACAAAGTTATTGCAAAGTCTATCAAGGATTAGGAAGGAATTAAATTTCACTGGAAAGAAAAAAACAGCATCTGAGAGATTATATAGCAACAAGCTTGGGGACATGTCAAGTGATTTCATGACGTAGTGCTCACAAATTAGTCATTACCTGTACCAGTTGTAGACATAGTTTTGAAGAAGAAGGCCTAGAAACTATAATATTGAGAAAATAAATATTAGCTGTTTGTCATGAGATTACACTCAGTTACATCTCTTATTATTATCATAGCACATTTCACAACACAATTACTAAGTACATGTAAGATCAGACTACTAATAATAATATTATGATGACAAACACATTTATTTTTAAGGATACACTATACATGTACATGTATACAGTATTTAGAAAACAGCCCTAAGAAAAACACAACCTCATTGGTTTAAAGTCATGTTTCTACAGTTAGATTATGAGCCTGTGATTTCCATTTAAAAAATTAAACTACGAACCCAAGTTTTCTACGGGCAGATACATGTAGTCAATGAGGTGCAGCCGAGTTGACTATTGCTCGTAGAAAACGAGGGCGAGTAGTCCAATTGTTTTAGTATAAATTTACCATAGTCTCATTGCATAAAAAGAAAAAAATGTCAAGTAACACGTAGAAAAGAACTCTTATTACTGTATGTTACATCAGGTTCAAACGTGATGCGTGATGTGCACTGATGCATAACTGTTGACTATCAGCAGATAGAAAACGGTAATACCGTATAGCCAATCAAATTCACAGATTCACAATAGACTACGGTAAATTTACACTAATGAATGATAGTTGACGAGGGTGCAGCCCGAGTCAGCTATAGCACACAGAAATTGAGAGGGAACAGTAGTCGTTCAAAACTTTTACATGTATGTAAATCCTCCTCACAGACACTTCTAAATGCCAATAAGTAGCACTGCAGTACTGTAAAGGACACACTGCTAAGCTACTCACTATCTATCACTGGAATAGATAGTGCTTAGCATAGCCAATCAGAGAGCAGCGTTCATGATAGAATGGTAGTAGATTTATACTAAAACTCGATAAAAATGCAGAACTACATGTAGCATGAGCTGTTGACATAACGATGGCATAAGCAAAGATAAAATTTTTACATTTTGATAATCAAAGTAAACTATCATTCACATTGTTTTGCTAAATTGTGTTTTCTAAAAGAAATTCAAAAAAAATTCTGTAGACATGTTTCTATCAAGTTTTAGTATAAAATAATCTACTAGCTTTCTATCATGAATACATGTAGTATTCTCTGATTGGCTACAACACTCGCTACATGTATCTATTCTGTTGTAGATAGTGAGTAGTGTAGCAGTGTGAACTGGCAGCTGCTTGTCTTTGCATTTTTTAAGTGTCGGTGAACTAAAGAGAATTTAGATGAAGTTTTGAAAGACAGGTAGATATTTGACAAGGGTACACGCAACAGAAATCTCATGCTCACAATCTAATAAAACAAATGGTTAATCTAATTGCTTATCAATTGAAAATAGAAACAATGGGAAATATTGGAAAAATGTAATAATCAAGTTAAACACACCTCCTGTAAAGCTCCATCCACTGATTCTGGAATAAGAAGATCTTCCCATGGCTAAAATATAACCAACAAGATAACATTTTAACAATTAAATGAGAGAAGTTGGCAGGATAACTATTTATATAATAATTATCAAGTAGAAGTAAATGTTACTACAAGAGATTAATTTTATGTAAATGAATGCTTCTAGTGAACTGGAGGACATCTTGCAGGGCTCAACTTTCAGGAAAAACCTGGGGCCCTAAGATTTCAGATTTGGTCACCAGCAAAAGTATTTCAATCAGTGATTAGCATGGAATATTAGCTCACCTTTAGCTCAACACTTGAAATTTCTGGTCTTTGAGATGTAAAAATATCAAATTAGACATTTTTGAATTATCAAGTTTTAACTGATAAGACAATGAACTTATCATTGTTAAATTAAAATTATAAGAAATATTTTACAACCTTTAGCTAATACATGTATTTTTAATTAATGATCAAATCATAACTAAAGAGTGACATTATTAAACAAATTTAAATTCAAATTTTGTTTTCATCTTATTTTGAAACTATTGTCAATAATTCCCAACAAACTGGCATATATACACGTACAAGGTGAAAAAACAAAGAAAAAATATCCTTAAGTTAAATCTCTCACTAAGTATACATGTAAATCTCCTTAGTAGCTAGCCTTCTATCATGAATGCAATCTCTCAATTGGCCATCCTACACACTATCTATATATTCAAGTATGTACAGCGAGCAGCCTTAAGATATGAGCAGTTGCTTTATTACAAAATGACAGCCAGATACATGTACATGTATGTATTAGCATTTTTTGAAGTGTCTGTGCCGAGGATTTTTGAAGAACTTTACATTTTAAACATAACTTTATATATCTAAAATGGTTGATTTTGGCCTGCATCCTCATATCATGCAAAAGAAGCATCAAGCTCATATAATCTGCATGTATAAGTAATACCACTGAGTTGACTATGGGCCAGGTGAAGTGCCAAGTTTGTTACCAGCAAGATATTTCAAAATTTCTTCTAAAATGTTTATTACCTATGTCGTTGACATTTACTGTTACCACAAATTGAGCACTGCTTGGATGCAGATGATTGCTGCTCTTCATTTTCCTCATAATTCTATTAAAAATAGCATTTGAGATCAAAATGTTTAATATTTATTATTAATAATAAGCAAAATACAATATAACATAGGAATGTTGTTCACTCCAATAACCTGTCATCATACTTGTTTTTCTGTTTTAATTACTCATGAAATTAAAACACAGAATTCCGACTGATGGCACTTTGATTAAGTAGAGAGCTGCATTGTGGGAATGAATGTGGCAATTACTAATAAGTGCCCTTAGGCCTTTTTAATATTTTTGCTCTTTGACACAGAGCTCTTAATCAGAGGAGAGTGCTAAATTGAGTAATTAAAAACAAATTATTGCAACTTCCACATCTATAATTTTGATATTAATAAGTACATCCAAGGTCCTTTATCCTCACATGTGCATGCATTCACATCAAAATGCATTTTAACTTTAGTCACTCTACATGACTGTATATCAGTCAAATGGATACATACACTGCAAAGCCCTGGTCAAACGGCGCATGATAGTCGATGATAGTTGATTCCCTCCTAACTATCATTAACTATCACCAACTATCATTCACATGGTCAAACGCCCAAAGAAGTTTGCACTAGTCAACGAAAGTTCACCGGCAGTCACGCAAGCAAAGTCATGAGAGCAGCAAGTTCCAAGCTCTTTAAAATGTGAACAATAAATGGCGTCCCGTATGACAAAATTGTAAAAGTATGAAATTTTTGCGACGAAAGAGGGTGGCGGCTTGTTTTCTGGTAATCGATTCATTAGAGGAATGTACGGAAGATGAATCTGGAGAGAGTTGTGGAAGAGAGGACAGACAAGAGAATGGATCAAAAGAAGAAACAAAAGTGGAATGTAAAAATTGGTGGAAGAATTGCGAGTGGAGGACAATGCCGCTTTCAACCAAATGTTCCACATGAACCGTGAAACATTTGAGAAAAATATCGACTGCTACCAGGCCTGTGATTACCAAAACAGCAGACTGAAAAACTGTCATGAACTATCATATGCGTGGTCAAAAGAGAAAGCCTATCATCGACTATCATGAAGAATTTGAACAAGCTCAAAGTGAATGATAGTTGATGATAGTTGATGAAAGTGAATGATTGCTGGTGGTCAAACAGAAGCACGCACTTCAACTATCATTGAATATCGTCCACTATCATCGACTATCATGGGCCGTTTGACCAGGGTTTAAGGTATGTACTCTTGACAAGAAGTAAATAAATATTATATTATTTTGAAACATCTTTAAAAACTACATGTAATTATGAAAGGCAATGGTCAGAACACACTAAATACCTTTCTACGTTGACCCCAGTGCAATAACAGACATGGCAATACTGGGCAATAACTGAAACAGCAAGTGTAATACTGATTAAAGTACATGCATTTACATTGTATTTTTAATTAATAAAATGCAAATTGAGATTTAGAGAATCGCAATGATAAACCTGAGCCTCCAGACACCCAGTTATTAAACATTCAACACACAAAAAGGCTCAGTCTGTTTCTTATTGGAAATCCTCATTTATTTTCAAAATAAATTATATGCAACAATCTCTCAGGCACTTTCAGAAATTCCAAATTCCTTGTTAATTTTTTATACACCACTGCTCAGCTGAAAAATTATTACAACACTGTATCTTGTAATAAAGATACCTTGTGGGGGGGAGCCTGTATCCAGATATTTTTTAATCCGCAACTTTTCTTTCTGGATACGGCTTCCATCCACACACATCTGACAACTTCGACAGCAAATCCAGATATTTAAAAAAATAAATCCACAACAAGTCCGATATTGTGGGGACAGGTGAATTCGGATATTTTTGAATCCGATGAAGTAGCAAAATTGTGTCCAGTCTTTTAACGAACAAAAAACCAATATGGCGGAACAACAGCAACAACAGAGCAAATTTGCTTTATGTGCTTTATGGCGCATGCTCTGAAGACGTTTAATTGCAGAAGAGCCCTGGGTACTAGAGTAAATCCAAACACCATCGGATGCATATTGTAGACATTCAAGCAAATTCGAATATGCCACGTGTGGACAGGGAAATTATTTTATGAAATCCAGAAAGAAAAAGTTGCAGATTAAAAAATATCCAGATATGTGTGTATGAGGCCTTAATTTAAAATAAAGAATATGCACATCACAGTCAAGCTGAGATGTTTAATTACCTGAAAATGAGGAATCCTACTGCAATTCCAAAGGCTAGAACCCATATTCCAATAAGTAATGGAGGACAACTACAGACAACAGAAGGAATTAGAGCACACTCAGGTTACCAATATTATCAAGGGGCTACAAATTCATTGGCCCATGCATTCTTTACAAGGAAAGGTAAGAAAGATCATGATGATAACAATGACAATATGATGACAATATAAGCATATCAGTGATGATGACGACAAGTGATATGAAATTCTACTGAAATTAGATAGCAGCATAGTCATACCTCTCTTATCCACAAATGATCAAGTTAAAGCCTAATACAATGTAGTCACACTGTAGTTCTACTGACAGTCAACAGTTTTTCGATATTATTTGTATATTTCGCTCATAGTTATATGAGCTGGGGTGCAAGGGCCAAGCTGCACCCCCCCCCCCCCCTCTCAGGTATGGAAATTAAGTACGTTTGCAGGCAAAACTGAACTTGAAAGAAAACATTACAAAATACTGTACATGCTTTTTACGTGAGTCATAAATAAAGTTTCTAGTTGATTAAGTTTTTAGAATTTTTTCTCTAATTAAGGAATGGACAATGTCTAGGGTGTGTCCATCCAATTCGGGATGCACATGGATAGTAGGGAAAGAATGAAGGTAGCGTAAGAGATGCTTGACGCACATATGAAAGTGCTCTCCCAACTATCCAAGTGCATCCTGAATTGGATGGACGCACACTAGACATTGTCCAGCATTGCTTTTATACCATAGCGAGACATTTTTCATGCTGAAAAGTCGAAATTTCACCGACTGTGACGTCAGCCTGAACCATCTCTATGAACCATCAATTTTTATTTCATTAAATATTAGCCAATCATAGCGTGTACTAGCATGTAGCTATGTTATAAACAGTTCTTAACTAACAGCATTACTGTGTTTAGCGGGTTGTTCCCGACAGCTTGACAACCAATAATTTGACCCAAGTTACATTGCATGCTTAACTCTGGCATCTCAATAGATCAGAGAACAGTTGTCTCAAATCCTTCTTTCTTGCACAGAGCCTCCCCTCTCATGCCCTTGTTCGATGATGCCCCTTCCCTCAGCACATGTACATGAATTTTACTGGACATATATTAAGCTTACATCTTATCAGTTATGATACTTTGAAGACTGGCTTTGACTGAAAACCAGAGTTGAAATTCTTACGCTAACTCAAAATTAAAGCCGTCACCGAGTTTCTTCCTCTTGAAATTTAAACCTGAAGTCATGTACATAAGCTTATACCGGTCTCAAAACTCCGCTCACACGGCCTTCACACGGCAAACTTAAGTTGGCAAACTCGTGTTGGAAAACTTCAAAAAGTTGACAAACTCTTTCCTTCACACGTCAAACTCACGTCAAATAACAAACACGGTAATTTACAACATGCCCGCTTTTTTAGTGCAGTGTACAACAGTGAAACAGAGGAAAAGAAGGGAAGAAACCAAAAGCGGTGGAGAAATAGAAAGGCCTGGACGAAACCCAGCTTGTCCGTGCGCTCCTTAGTTTTGTTTTGTTTGTCTTTAGTATCTTTGTAGGCTAAAGATGAAATGTCCTCCAACAGCCGGACAATTGTGAACCGCTTTGTAAAATTTAAAAAGTGTTGACTCGCGCCCCCCCCGTTTTGTGAAGTGTCACGCAAATAAATCACGCGAATGTTTCGATTGGTTGACAATTACAAACGCATGTTGGCCAACCGTTCACACGTCAGATACGAGTTTACCAACACGAAAAAGTTGGTGAAAAAGTTGGCGAGAATAGAGGCAAGTTCTATTTGTCGCCAACAGTTTGCCAACGTGTTTGCCGACTGTTTTTGTGCCGTTCACACACATCAACTTGAGTTTGCCAACACGAGTTTGCCAACTTTAGTTTGCCGTGTGAAGGCCGCTTTAACACTTGGACACGTTGACAAGAACATGACGGACCATTAATTAATTAAGTAGAAAATTTACAATACCTGTAAAACTGAAAGGTAAAGATGAACACAAAGACTGCTCCTGAGGCCAACACAGGTCGAATTGTGTCTAAATTCTGGCCTTCAAGTCTGTTCATTTTCGTCAATATCTCATGGTGTTATTTCCTGCGTCTCTAGTCACCTCATCATGTAAGAGTATTGAGAAGTCCAAACAAACCTTTTATTGGAATAATACATGACGCTTACATGAGAGAAAAGGACTCTCACCCAGTCTCTCAACAGCGTGCGGGAATCAAAGATGGAGGACGAAGTGGCTGAGACACCAACGGTATGCTACTTTTCAATGCTCGCTAGTGCTCCAAACGATTTCTTGTCTCCTTTGAAATCCGTGTTGCACATGAAACTAAAGCCAAAAACAACTTCACTGAATATAATTCATAAACATTAGTCACTGTGCTTGGATTTTTACACATCTGTCCTGTTGCAAACAAACGATCATTCTTATTCATGTTTTTGGGGGTTACCTCGGTGTAAGAACCTGTGAACTTTTTCTTTGTTTTGTAGCTATTGTTAGGGTTAGGGTCTATTATGTTGACTTCTTTGTTTTCTTTGTTTTACGTCACTTGTGAATTTCACAGGTTCTTACACCGAGGCAGAACCCGTTTTGCCGGTGTATAACATTTGCAGACTGGAGACGTTAAAAGTACCGAGAGTTAACCATAACCAGGCTAATCTTAGCGCTATTAAGGCTAACCTGAGTGATTCAGGCTAACCAGAGTGCCGTTTACAGCTGTAAAAAACAAACAAACAAACAAAAAAACAGGCCTAAATAATGTAGTCGGAAGTATGCAGTCTGAATGACATACACTTCATAATTTTTTCTTGTGACTTAACCGCAGAGCTGACACCCAAATCAAACCACGGAAAATCCTGTGTAATACCCAATGCTATATTAGCCTTCTTGTGAACAGTTTATGAGGGGCAAAGAGATTATAAATGCACCAGCCTTACTAATATATATATAATCACCAGGAAATGATGGGTTATTGACCAAGTGTGAGGTCAAGATGGCTGGATATTGGCCAAGTTTGGTCAATAAAGCAAGCTTGGTCAATAAAGGATTTATTATATAGCTTTGGGGGAAATTTTTCTTGCTGGATACAGTGGGTAGTCCCGAGTGGGCAAGATGGCACTCATGTACATGTAGCTAGCCATGTAATGAATATTTAATCTATTCTTGACTGCTGTTATTATCTCCCTTGAAGTAAATTTGCAGCTTGGATAAATTTGCTTGTCAATTTAAAAAATGGTCATAATTTGATAAATCATATGCCTATGATGGTTTAAGTTTGTTGATAATTATGTATTCCATTTTCCAGACATCAAAAAAGTCAAGAAAAAGGAAGAGTACTGCAAGTGGAGATAGTGACAAAATACCTATTCCTGGTAAAAAAAAACTCTTTGCAAAACAATTAAAATCTATGAAGATATGCAATATTAACAGAGCTGTCATATATGGAAGTCGTGTAGAAGCAGAGCCCCATACCCCAGAAAATTTGGCAATCTATCGATCTCAAAAATTGTGGTTGTCACATGACTGTCCGTACAACCATATAATGCATCTGTATATCCATACATCCATATGTCTGTACATCTGTACATCCATATGTCCATGTATGCCAAGCCCAATACCTTGAAAAGTAAGAGAGTAGTACCACTGCGATATTGGAAATCCATGTTATGATTAATAGACCAAGTTCGATATATTAAAATTTAGCCTAACACAATGGACCTCAGAGGCTCTGGGGAATAAACCCCACAAACTCTCTATTTATTTCCCAAAGCCTCATACTGAGGTCTATTGTTTTAGCCTGAATTTTAATATATCGAAATTGGTCTATTGACAGCTGTCAAAACTAGGTATCCCCTGACCAGTATTATGTAACCATATCATGGGCTCAAGTTTAGAGCTCATCAAGGTCACACTTCGCTCCGATGAAGGGCTAGCGCTCAAAACATCAGCTTCTGAATCTCTTTACGGTGGCTAATTCACATTTATCAACTCAGTTGATAAAACCAAATTATCATATAATTTTATTGTTTTTTTTTTGATTGCATGCTGTTTATGTAATGCCAAATAATTTATGGTTTATTTTGCATTTTCAAGCTGAGGCTTGGTAGTGAAATTAGAAAGTCTCATATCAACTTGCATATTAAATTAGTCATGAACTCAACCTAGTTCCCAGTTTCTCTATTTTTACCCTCTCCCCCACCGGAATGAGAAAGAAGGCAGGAGCAAGAGAGAGCCTGGGAATGAGGTTTTTATCTTCATATAGTTAGTCATAAAGTTATTATAAGTAATTAAATTTACTAAAGCTAGTCTCCAGTAATTATTAATAAGTAGTTGTGTGTAGATGTGGTGATAGAGCATTTTGAAAAGAGCAAGAAAATTAAAAAGAAGAGAGCAAAGAAGACGAGAAATTATGTAAAAGAGGTAAGTAAATCATATAATTTTTATATTGAGTAAATTTCGGTAGGCATAATAAGCCTTGATATCATGCTGAATTTAGATGGATTAAAATGATGAAATGTGACTGTGGGAAATTATAACTATTGTGTGCAATCCCATGTGCTTACTCAAAACAGGAAAAAGGATTTTTCAAACAAACATGTCTTGTGATTGATTCAACAATGAGTACCTGTCAACTTGGTATCAGAAACCAAAGAACTTTTGAAAGTACCTCTGTCAATCAATATTTTTTATTCACAAGCTAATTGCTAATGCAAAGTAGAGCAAAAAAATATGACTCCTAATTTTATTTTTATCAAATACTACATGTAAACAATAGAGTGTCACTTTTGACTGTCCCCAATTGGCAGTGTCTTGATACATGTATGTATAGGTAGCATGAGCATGTACATGTACGTACAGGGAGTCTTAACTGCACTCCTTATTCCCAGTTCTGTTTGCTAAGTAGCAGCCTTCTTGGAAGTTCTCACATCCCTTTTACTGTTAGTTATGATACACATGGTTCTCACTTTTTTTTATTCCTCAATTCTCATTCCATGTCCCAGCCTCATACATGTTAAGTAAAATTGTGTAGTTGCAGATTGAAATTATCCCTACTACTCCCACAGAGGGGATTGGAATTTCCTCAGGGTGATGGGGTAAGGGGATTCTATACATATGAAGCTTCATTGGAATTTCCAGTGGGGTGGGGAAGTCCTCTCCTTTAGGGAGGTCTGGATATTTTCAGGAAAGTTCTACAAGTACACAATGTCTTTGTAAATAAATTTTTAAAAGATTACTGCTTTTATAATCCTTTCACTATTAGTTTTTTTTTACTGCAGCTTAAGGTTGTTCCTCGTGATCAGCATATGTTCAGTGTTGAACAAGGATGTGCCACGTCACCACTTGGAATTGCAAGCATTAAAGATCTGATTTTGTTTGCATCTTTTGCTGGAAATCAAGTCCAACATCCCAGGTGGTGTGAAATAACTAAAGCTGGGAAAATCCACAAAGTTGTTGTTGTTCTTGTGAGTTGCATGGGAGTAAAAGAGTATATGGAAAACCAATCAGCATTTCCTCAGTGTAGCAACCTTTTTGAACAGGTGAGATAATCTAATGGTGTTTGATTGCAGACAAAAATCCCTCTCAACAAAAAGAAGAGGTTAACTGGAGAAATAAATAGCGAGATTTAAAAAATTGAGGTAAATCAATAAAATTTTATCTCAAAAAACTAACAATAATTGGTGATTGAAAAAAAATGTAGTTTTAAGTCTAAAAATTGAGCCGAGTTTCAACAAAATATAATAATAATAATTAATAATTTATTGATTTCTAGTGCGCAGGTATCAACCATGGGGTTTTCAAATGCGCGTTACAATGTAGAAATTACAATCACAATTCAAAATATTTACAATTCTCAATTCTTACAGGAAATCAACTCTAATAAATCAAATCAAATTAAATGTTGGTTTTTAGGGAGAGGGGAAAACCGGAGTACCCGGAGAAAAACCTCTCGGAGCAGAGTAGAGAAGCAACAAACTCAACCCACTTATGATGCCGGGTCCGGGAATCGAACCCGGGCCACATTGGTGGAAGGTGAGCGCTCTCACCACTGCGCCAACCCTGCTCCCCTATGGCTGACACAAAAAGTGCAGTCAACCGAAAAAATTAACATTGAAAAAAAAAACAGCCTAGAGAAAGCAGAAACTGATTTGCACCTCAACCAGATGTAAGGGGCATGTCATTATACATGGTATCACAGGAAGTGATATGTACAGCTGTAAGAATTCTTTGCATTGGAATTTCTTGTGAGGATGTTCACAAAGCAGCAAACATGGCTAATATAATAACTTGCAATCTGCTAGTTCTGTTCGAGAAATTGTCAATGCCTGGCATACATGTAGCCTAGGCATAACTTCCTGTGATGCCATGTAAGGACATGTCCCTTACATCCGGTTGAGGCGCAAATCAGTTTCTGCTTCCTCTTGACTTGTTTTTGTTTTTTGTTTGTTTTGTTTTTTGTTAATTTTTCTGGTTGACTGCACTTTTGCTTCAGCCATATCTTTTTAGACTACTTTTTTTTTTTCAATCATGGACCATTACTTTTTTAAGTTAGATCAACCTCATTTTTTAATGTCACTGTTTATCTCTCCCAGCAATACATTCAAGTCACTTATTCTAGTGGCGGGTACATTTGTCCGTAATGAAATGCCATTATCTTCTGTCAGGTGCTCTTTTTCCCAAGTGACCCTGTGCATGTCTAGCTGTTCTCCTTCATCTCTTTCTCCTCTGTCCTCCTTTTGGTCTGCCTCTCTTCCTGCGGCCATCAGGGGTCCACCTGAGGGGAACTTGTGGTAGGACTGCTGGTGGCATGCGCAGCACACGACCAGCCCATTTCCATCTCTTTTGCCAGACTTGCTATGTGATTGGTTATGCCTGCAACTAGCAAAAGCTAATCTAGGCAGGCCATGGCTTAATAACCAAATTTCAGAAAATTAAATGCATTACTAACAGAGAAATAACAACAACATGATATTATATAAATTCTAGGAGAAATGTAAACTCGGAAAAATTCGAGTCCCAGATGGGATTTGAACCCACGACCCTCTGTGATTTAATGTGACAGCGTGATGCTGTTAGTGAGTTCATATGTGATGCCTTAATGTGACAGCGCGATGCTGTTAGTGAGTTCATATGAGCCAGTATGTGGCTGTGTAGCCATGTGATGTGGTTCCAGTCAATACCCACAATTTGACCCTTGCTCACCACAGAGTCTCCAGTAGCTCAGTGGTAGAGCATCCGACTAGATCACGGAGGGTCGTGGGTTCAAATCCCATCTGGGACTCGGATTTTTCCGAGTTTACATTTCTCCTAGAATTTAAATGCATTAAAAGAGAAATTTATTAAGTAATAAAAGTAGAGGGGGAAATGACAGACACAAGTATTAAACAATGACAAGAAAAACCATTTGATTGACCTAATTAAATTATTGAATAGGGTACAGCTACTGTTTACATTTAGGTGTGTTGGAAGACCACAGATCAGGAGAAGTATTACCAGCCAAGGACATTTTGTATAATCTCAGATAAATCTATATGAGTTTCTTTTAAACACATTTTTAAAAAAGATTTCTTTTTAATTAATGTTTTAATGTTTTATTTCACACTTTTGCTCCTTTTTGAGAGAAGGAGTTTGCTTGTCATGAATGGATAGCCTAGAAGGTTTGGTATAGAAGTTATTAGAGGCAGAAGAACATGTGTTGTAGGAAAGAACATTAGATAGGTCAAGTGAAATAGATCTTGGACATTAGATGGAGCTGTTCTCTTTTGAACGTCAAACATCATATTAGCTGTCCAGTTTTGAGAGTCCTGGCCTGGGTGATTGTGTTTTGTTCTTAGACAAGGCACATAATATAATTAGCTCTTACCCTGCCTCTCTCCAGCCAGGTGTATAAATGGGTACTGGTAAATTTAATGCTGGGGGTAACCCTGCAATGGACTGGCATTTTTTCATGCTACAGAAACAGCGAGAAGCTCCAGCTTGACGAGCCACTTGGTTTGTGTAAAGACTTTTTAGTTAAGACTGCTTTCCAAGCCCAGAGAGTTGTGTTAGGTAACATGTGTATATTACATGTCCATGTAGGAAACCTAATCTTTTGATTTTTCTGTAGTACAGTGCTCAATACGTTAATTAAAGTATCTAGACCATAATATATATTGAAATTAGATGTACATGTGTATGTGTATGTATGTAACAACATGACGTATTTTGTAGAAGTCCTCCTCAAGGAGAGGAAAATGTGTGATAAAAAGTTTGTTTGATATGTTCTCAGTCAGCAGCGTAAGATATGAATCCTCACTTTTTCTGTTGATTTGATATTAATAATGTGCAGTTACAGAAAATGCGATCCACTCCCCTCACTAGAGAGTGGAGTTTCCTTAGTGTGGGGGGGGAGGGGGGTTGATGAGAGGGTGAAGGGTTCTCTGAGAAACAAAAACTGTCAAGTGTTAGGGCTCCAGCGTCCACCATCACCATATTTTCACTCTTGAATTAATTTTGACCTTATTTTGTTCTCTTAATAAAATAAAATGTAAATTATTAAAGTTGACTGTATGTTTTGATTTTGCTTTGACTGGAGGTGTCTTTTTTCAAAATATAAGTTCATGGATAGTATTCCAAGGAAGGACTGTTGTCAAATTTTTCAGTTACTAAAATTAATATTCTCTTGTTTTTTAGCATCTATGATTATGATAGCCCACAGCTAGTGGTTTAAGGTTGTATCCACAACATTACTGTTTTGTTTTATTTTGCAGTGTGTAGAGACTAAAGCTTCAGGATCAGATCTTCATGTCAAACTTCCTCATGAGAGTTTATTATGCATTAACTTGACAAATAAAGAGTCAAAACAGAAGAATAAACTGCAAGCTTCTCAGAGTATGTGTGGTGTGTACAGATCTAGGGTTGGCAAAATTGGTCCTGCAAAATCCATGAGTCTTACAAAATTTGGGGGGAATTTCACCGATCTCATAGTGTTGTTATTACAGAGGTCAAACACGTCTCCCAGTCTCAATTTTTTTCACAAAGCTGGCTCAGAGTTTAATTTTTTGCAAGACTAAGAAATTATCATTTCCCTGCTAGCTGCTAGAGGCTCTTTTCCTGGTGTTTGCTGACGGAAGAAAAGAACACAAGCAAAAGAGCCTCTGCTAGTAGGGAAAAGTATCATAGTCCAGACTCATGTTTGTTTCATTTATAACTGAGGTCGGAACAGCTCAGAATCTGAAGGCCTCACATTTGCATTTGAAATACTTTGAAGTCTCACTTTCGCAATTTGAAAAGTCAAGATGTCTCGGGCTTTAAAAGAAAAAAATCTTTCCTGTCTTATTGCAATGTCTTGTATTTACCATTAACCACTACTAGATCTAGTGTTTATTTACAATTTTTGAAGTTTTTAATTTAACTGACGATGATGTTCATAACATTGAAACATGTCTTATAAAATTAATTAAAAATGTCATAATCTTAAAAATCATGATTTGCTTTCTGCTTTCTCAACCTTTTGATTGAGAGGATATGTACTGCATGTATGGAAACTTCTGTATGATTACTACTAACGGTATAATTATGTGTTTGCATACATTGTATATAATTTTTATAAGCAGCAGTTTTGAATTTTATGACATGTTTTTTTTTCTCTTTAAAGAGCAAGAAGGTGCTAAAAGGGACAGAGAGGATTACATATTAACCATAGATGAAATGTATGCAAATGATTATCCATCGCCAACTGATGTTGACAAGAATACTCCTCAAACAGAGTTTAATGGTCTGTATTTTCCCAAATTTTACTCACTGTCAAGTTAGACTAGGTCAACTGATCTTTTCTGATTTTTTTCTAACTTAAAGGCAGGGCAGTATCATGGAAATACACATTTACCACTGACATGTGTTCCAGGCTTTTACTGCATACCTTGTACATGTATGATGAATTTGGAATAATAATAATAATAATAACAATAATAATAATAAATAATAATTATAATTATAGTAATCATTATTGATTTAAAATAAATCAAGATACGTGGATGGTAAAATGAAATTTATGCATAACTTATAAAGCACTGTTTACATTTACAGATCATCAGCTGTTTGCAACTTAATAAAATTCAAATTTGTAAAACAAAATTACTGTATATCAATAATAAAGGATATTTAAATAAAGTGTATAATGCATGTCTATCATGATTTTTCTTTATTTCTAACTAATACATTGTTACATGAGCATTTGTACTACATACAAATGTACTTTTGTGTACATTAAAATGTTAATGTTTGAAATTTATACTTGAAAAGGCATGCACAGTTGTTTGGTCTGTAAAGTTATTCTAGTTTTCCTATTTCTAGGTTTCATCTCAACTAAACCATTTAAGAAGTTAGTTCAATCTGCCTACTCTCCAATGTATGCCGTTGATTGTGAGATGGTATGTTCACAAATAACATATTAAATTTAAAACATTTTTTCTTCCATTTGATTCTATCCCAAGCCTACAAATATAGGAGCATTGCATTTAGTAATGAGATATTAAATTTTATTTTCATTGGACTGATGTTATATTAGTGCAAGACAGCACAAGGAAATGAACTAACAAGAATATCACTGGTTGATGAATCACTTGATGTAGTTTACGACACACTTGTAAAACCACCAAGACCAATAGTGGATTACTTAACACAGTAAGTAACAGGATTGAAAATGCTCCACATACAATGTAGACTAGAATAATTACCACGTGCACACCTGGCCTTTAAAACATACCTGGAAGCCTGTCTAAGTTTGAGCACTGTTTGGGGTCAAAACTGCATTGTGTGGTTCCAGAAAAAAGTTCATACCTCCCCTACAGCAGGGAATTTTTTTTAAGACCCCCTACCCCTAGAGCTGTAAATTTAAATTAAGCTTCATGAATAGGCTTCAATCTTTAATTTGTTTGGCCTTTCAGAACCCCCCCCCCCCCCCAGCCATGTTGTAGGAAATTCCAATCCCTTCTGTTGGTGGGGGGAGGGGGGGTCGAATGGGTATTTTGTGGGCATCTATGGCCAACACTTAAGCCCCCTCCCCCTCCCCCACTGCCAATATCAAATCTGTCTGGGGTACACATGTGTGTACATTTAGTGCTTACGAACTGCTAATTCAAAACTACACAATAGTGTGTGTGTAGGTGACACTTTTGCACTGCTTTTAAAATTAATGTGTTTCTGCTTTTCTCTGTACTATAGATTTAGTGGAATTACAGCAGAAATGCTTGAGAATGTAACAACAACTCTACCTGATGTCCAGAAACATTTGATCGATTTCCTTCCCGCAGATGCCATTTTGCTGGGACATTCACTAGAATTTGACTTGAGAGCGCTTAAGGTAAGTTAAGGAAGTGTATAATGCGTCGTTCCAGAAAATATCCATACCCATCTTATGGAGGGTTACTGGACATTTCAAGGGGATGGGAGTTTGAAAAGGAGAACAATTTTCAAAAGAAAGTGTGTAAACCAAAAACTGGAATTTTAAGAGGGATGTGGAGGCTAGGAGGGGGGGGGGGATGTTCAAACCAAACAACCTTCTGTGGAAGGGGTACGAATATTTTCTGTACTAACACAACTAACAGACCTGTTACCCTGTAGATACTAATTTGCAACAGAAGCACAGGAAGAGTTGATTTTGTTTGCACACAAAGATCAGGACAATCGTCAGTTTTCAATTCATTGCTAAAGTGTATTTGTTACAGTCAGTTTTTACACTTTGTATCTTTAGTCTTTTGATGACTTTTATTGATATTTACTGTTTCAGCTGTGTCACAGTAGAGTAATTGACACATCTGTCATCTATGGCAAAGAAGGAAATGTGTTTAAATCCTCTTTACGGAGTCTAGCAAAGCAGCATTTAAAGTAAGTTCTAATCTAAATGTTCTTTATTCCTGAAACGTTTTATAATTGTTTGCATCAATTCAATTTTTACTTCTACTCTGTCTTTCATGTAACTGACGTTGCTTATCAGTAACATGACCCATGGCGATAAGCTGACGTCTTTTCTTGGAGTGCTTGTGCCTTCCCTAAAGAACCTTGCAAAGGGGGAAACAATGTTGATATCATTTCTCTGTTTCCACGTACATACATCATTTTTTCTGCGGAAGTAAATTTTGTTTCCTAGAAACAACTTACTCTTACTAATATTTCCGAGATTTTTCAAGAACAATTTCAGTGCCTAGTCCATGACAAGTTTCACCCAAAACAAACATTTTTCTCGCTTACGGGGGTCGTTTTCTGTATTTCAGTGTCGATTTAGCAATAACCACAATTGTTCTTGAGCGTTTAAAATCTGGATATGAAAGAAAGCAAACTGTCTCGAGTGACAGCTTTTCGTGTCAGAAAGTGATCTGTGAAACTGTGACATAACATTGAAGGGGATTTTCATTCTTTCTGTAAAAATGTTTCTCTTCTACAGAAGAAAGATTCAAAATGACGAGAATGGTCATTGTTCAATCGAAGATGCCAAAGCTTGCATGGAATTAGTTCAGTTGAAGATCAAAAATGGTACACACAGTTCTTGAGTTTTAGTGAATTTCATCAAGTCGTTGTGAACCATCTTTTCACTTGATTATTTCTTGACTATTTCAGGTCCCAAAATTGGAAATAGCGACCCGGATAAAGAAGGGTAAGAACTTGTTTAAAAAAATTCTAACCCAAACCAAGTAACATGACCCATTGCTTGAACTGCTTTGTTTGATCAGGAAGATTTAAATGTAAAGGTTCGCGCGCAAGGTTAAACGTGAAGGTTCACGCGCAAATACATTAGGAGGAGGAGTTTAATTTCGAACAAGAAAAGTGTCCAAATATGAACCCGTCCGAAATTCAGTTTAAGGGTCCGAACAATTTAGAGTACAGTATAATTTTTTGTAGTAGCTTCAAAGGTCTTAGTTTCCTTTATGAGCCGAACTGTTGTCGAGACACTGGTTCAGATACGTAAGAATTTGTGTTGTTTTCTCGTCGGGTGCAGTGAAACTATCATTTCAAGAGATCTTGTTTTCGCGTAATTCGCGTTTTTAGGCGAAATTTACCTATGTTTCAGCAAATAAATCGTCCGCAGTTTACGGTCACCTCGGCAAAACGGTCATCTCTTTAATGCGTTACGACGGCCACCGCATTAATACAGTCAAATTTTCAAGGCCCGTTGATTGTTATGTATTAAGTAGGTTCATTCAGTTTCCCGCGCTTTGACACATTTCGTCGCGCTCACCCCCAGTCACCACTCCACCCCTCCCCCACCTCCTCCAACACCAGGATACATTACTTCCCATAAATGTCGGACACAAGAATTGCCCGATATTACAACTGAAAATTTTCAGCGTCCGAAATTTTAAACGTCCGAAATATTCACAGCTCAAAATCAAAAAACTCCTAATTTATGTATGGAGCGAACTCTGAGATACATGTACGTAACGACTTGATATGATGCGTGTTGTTTCCTCGTAGGTCAATCTGAAAAACTGTTAGGATGCAGTAAAACTGTCATTTTCACATATGTTGTTTCAGTCGGACTTTTAACAGAGTGTCCGAACGTTTTGTCCGAAATTTGTCGAAATGCGATATTAAAAGCGTCCGAGCATTATATTAAAAGTACGAATTAAAACCGTCTGGAAGTTTAATGTCCGACATTTTAACGTCCGAAATTTGTACACATTTCTTTTTCTTAGTTACGACGCCCCACCCTCCCCTCCTCCGGCACTCGCACATCAGCCGCGTGTGCTTCGTATTACGCACTCGCCCTCGCTGATCGTAAGAGGAAATAGAAGGTCTGTAAACATGAGAGTGGTCTGGAAGTATTGGTGGAGACCAACGCTCATTTCCTGACTATACTGATAAACAAAATATTAGATCTAGAATGCTGTTTCAGTTTCAGCTCCAAAACGTGTCTATTATCAACAAAACATCTAGAAACACTCAATAAGAAAATAACAAAACCTGTCATGAAAGCCTACAGAACTTTATCACTTTCTTTGGTTTCAGAGCTTAGTTTTCCCAGTGCGTTTTTGGCTAAATTATAGTGGTTAACGACGACGAAATCATCTTTTCAAAATGAAACTAAATATTTACGCTTTGTGTGTTTCTCTACCTATTTTTACTTTCTATACAGATTTTTTGAGAAAACTCGGCGAAGTGGAAAAACAGGTAATCATTTGGGTTTTTGTGTGAACATAATTGAGCAGTAATGTAAAGTTTCGTTGAGACGAGAAAGACAGCTATCTACACGCTTAAGGCTGCTTTTGACTACTTTGACGGATTCATAGTCGGAGTCGTAATCAGAAGCGTAGAGCGATACGATCTAGTGAAAATCAGACCGAGGGAATCATAAGCAGAACACTGATTCTGCTTATGACTGTCGCTTACGATCAAGTGAAAACTGCATTGTCAGAGTCGCATGCAGAAGCGGAAGAATAAACCAGTGACAATGTTCGATTTCGGGCTCACGATTGGTTGGTTCTTCTGCTTCTGCTTCTGACTCTAACCATCCAGTTTTCACTGGATCATAAGCGACAGAGTCGTAAACGGAATCGGAAGAAATGGAAACGTTCCGATTCCTCTGACTCCGATTCCATCGAGCTTATAACTCCGCTTACGACTCCGATTTTCGATTTTCACTAGCTCATAAGGTCTCTTATGACTTCGACTACGACTTTAGCCTTTACTAACTCTTACATTGGTCTTGGCTTCTTTCGTCGGCCCAGTGCTCTCTTAGAGAGTTTGAAACTGCTCAACGCAGCCACGCTCACTCAGACTTGAAGAAAGCCTTCGTGAAACTCACACTCTTCATCCCTCAATTACTCTCCATGTTACTTGATCCAGCCTTTGAAACGCTTTTACATGTAGGCTTGACTTTGGATTGTTAAATTCACAAACGTTTTAAAAATCCCCTAGTAAATGAATTGAACTCAGGAGTATGAGTAAGGTTGTATTGTGTGATCGTCTGGGTGATGGTTGTACTCAAAAGAACTATTGTTCGTGACTCAACGATGAGATTCCGCTCAGATCAGTCACCAACGACAGTTCTTCACAGAAATACATGCACACTCACCTAGACATTCACACTACAGTATACGATCTAAAAATCTTCTCGTCACTTTAATGAGAGAAAGTGAAATCTTCTACGTGTTTCATTTCCGACAGCAACCATGCTGGACTACCCAGGAGTGGTGAGAAAGTTTGGCACCGGTGCGATCCACGCCATCGCTTGTAATTCAGATGAAGAGGTAGACGATATTTCCAAGATGGACAATAGTTTTGTTAATTCTTTCGCAGTTCAGTGTTTAGACCAATTCCGTATGTCTTATGTCCTGTTTCAATTTCGTTCCAACTGATATCTGTAGAATGACTCTTGTCTCTGTTGTTTACTCTAAAAAATAATTTTCCTGGAGCACTAGACCGACTTCTCAAATTCATTAATAGCTCATCAAGTTTAGACTAAAGAAATTTTGCCTATGACGGTGTTTGGATGTGCGATTTTAATAAGCATGGATTTTACGATTTTAATTTCTCCGTTTTCTGGTTAGTTTTAGTTTTGATTGAGAAGATATATCAAACACTAAAGGCAGTGTTTGGCCACATTCCAAGCACCTCGAAGTTCCTCAAAAAAATTCCGCCGCGCGTGGCGACACAACTCTCTTCTCAGACTAACAAATTGACGTCAGTTTTTCATGCGTCTGTCGTGTTATTGATGATGAATTTCGTCATAATATCGTCAATGTAGCTGTAGATCCGCGGAAGAACACTTATTGAAAAATTGTTACAATGGTTACATAGAAAGATTGGAATTTTGTTTGTTACCTTTCCTTACAGGTTGTTTCTAATGCAGTAAGACTCATGGAATCCTCTGAAATTGTGTGGGCTCATCTTCACGAAGTTGAAATGTTCTCAAGAGGTTTGTTTCGTTTTGCGCCATTTCCGAGTTGCTTTTACTTCCATTTCAAAACGAGTCTTGGTTCACAACCTTTCATATTGAAATGAGTTTTTCTTGCGCTTTCAGTGTCTTGGAAGTCAAACTCATTTTCCATATCAGGGACGTTCTCGCTAAAATTTTCCAGTCGATAGATTTTATAAAAAATTTTACTGGTCAGATAATGAGTTACTTGTGTCAGAAATGAAAAAAAAATGGGGGTCATCGACTTTGAGAGATTAAGCCTGTGGAAAACTAACCAGATTTAGAAAAATATCGAAGGCAAGTCAATGGGTAAAACATCTTGATCACATAATATAGGAGTGGGTCTGTTGGGTAAATAATTCCAATTGTTACCAACGTTTTCACAAAACGTAACCCTTCCAGAGGCACTTGAAACCGCCGCACAAAGAAGAGCTAAAAAGAACGGAATTCGATGGTGAAAAATATCAAACTGCTAGTCGATAGATTTTGGTTTTTTTATTTTCGCTTAACGTAGAAAATCAGTAGAGCGGAAAATGATTCAACCAAATAAAAATAGGGGTCAGTTAACGTCCGAGATCGTTAAATCCAGAAAATGCTATAGCGATGGCCATGCAGTCATTGTTCATTTTATTACTTATCGCGCGCGCTCAAACATGTCTTGGCGTGTGAATATGCGTACGCAGTAAGGATGCGCAGAAACAATTAGCGTAAACGTCCTTTAGGGTTGTACACTACGACTCGTTTTGAAAAAGAGGTAAAAAGCAACTCGGGATTGATTTATTGCCAACTCTCTTTTTCGAACGCCACGCTGCACTTGTGATTAGACCACTTGTTCATCTAAATGATGTAAACTGGAACAGGTTTCCTGTTGTGTGTGTGTTTATTTGTTGATATTTAGCCCTTGCATTGACTTTTATTGTGATATTTTTTGTCTAGAGAAGCAGTCTAGCCTTGAAGAAGAAAAACGGCCACATTTCACGGTGTGCTTTTAGCTTTCTTGAACGTTTACTGTGAAGTCTTTTTGTATAACTAGAACAGCTTCTATCGCAAATTAGATTAAGACAGTGTTAACGATTGAACGGAGGAGTTGCAATAAACAGAAAGGAGGAACTGTATCACGGCCGAAGTTTTGCCAAGTACTCGTTATGAAAGTTAATGTTACCGAAGAGATTACTTCTATGGATCAAAATAACAAAACCATAGCTTCAACACAAACAAAATTAATCAAGGCTTCATGTACACTACGTCGGAGAAATTTGAAAACGGAACTTTCCGAACCGAAGACGCATCAAATGTTTTCCATTCACACTACGCCGCGGGAGGAATTTGAAAACGCAACATCCATCGTTCATTTTGAATTTGTGTTTGAGGAAAACTGGGTCAGAGAAATCACGTGATTATCGTGACGTCATCGTTTTCGAAATGTTTTCCGTCCACACGAAAATATAAAGCCGTTGTTTTCAAATTCCTCACCGGTTTGCGGTTTGAAGAGCGTTTTCGATAAGCTTCGTTTTCGTGACGAATTAGTGTGGACGCTAGGCCTAACTGGAGAAATAAAGCTGCGTTTTCAAATTTCTTCGGTTTGAAAAACATTTTCAAAACGCTCCGTTTTCGTGACGGATTAGTGTGGACGGTAGGCCTAACCGTCGAATTAAAGATGCGTTTTCATTTTTTCTTTGGCGTAGCTAGGATGGCGCCGTAAGTCTCCCAGTCGTGATCTTACACAAATGAAATTAACTTTGAAAATTGTTCAGCCTAACAGTTTTGCAAAAACCAATGTCGCAAAGTTCTTGTTTTAATCTTCTTCAGTTTCTGTCTATCAGTTTGTATTTATCGTGTTATTTGAATGTTCCTTCGCTGTTTGGAGTAATCATTTTTATATTTCGCTCAATTTGGTGACCATTTTCGTACGTCTAAATTTTGCTAAAATCCCTGACACAGTTTCTTTTAAACAACAACCTTTTTTTTTTCTAAAGGATGTGCTTCTATCAGTGGACCGGAGAATCAAGCAAATCCACGATGCAATACCAGGTCATAGCTTGATGCTGGTTTTATTTGGTTGTAGTGATCTTTCACTCGTTAAAAGGCAAGTGATATTAAATTTATTTTACTGTGGTTACTGAGAAATTAGTGTTGCAGCTTTGAACTACACTTAAGATATCCTAGTGCAGGGTGCAATACAGTGAAAATTCGCGTGTAAGAACCTAATGGATTAAGAACTTGCTGGCCTAAATTTGTCATTTTTTAAAATTAAAATTAAAACTCCTAAAAAATTTAAAAACTGAACTTGTTTAGCCAAACAGGATTAAGCAGGATCTTATGTGTGGGTTGCAATTAAATTTTGAACTCTTATTTTAGAGACAACACCACACTCTGTAACCAGTTTTGTTAAGCGTATCATGATATAGTGGTGAAAGGATTATCTTTATTATACATGTATAAACACCAGTGAAACACTTGGTGGTATCAAATTGTTAAAAGCGATATGATATAATCACATTCTCTACTTGCACAAATCCCATAATACACCTCTTTTACCCCCCCAAATTTTGCATAATCATTGTTTGCAATTTCTCCTGGAACATGGAGATGTCCCGAAAGAAATCTAAAACTATGCAAATGCAATTTTTTTTTTTGGGGGGGGGGGGGGGAAGAGGTGTATTATTGGGGTGTTTGTTGAAGTAAAAAATGTGAAGATATATCTTCCCATGTGATATGATATCCTCACATGTGAAGATATCATTTTTTTATAACATTTTTCTTTTGTCCTTTTTAACTACACAAGCTGTTTGGTGTATGGTCGAAAGATCTTCTGATCTTCTTCGGTCGTCTTCGGTAATCTTTAGTAATCTTCGGAAAAGTTCGGAAACGTTCTCCTGGCATTCGGAACTACTTTGGAAAATCTTCGGAAATTTTTGGAAAATGGTCGGAAGTCTTCGGAGATATCGAGTCGAACACTCGAAGAAAAATTCCACATCTACGCACGCCCACTTATTATTCTCTATATATTTAAGGACCAAACCAAAGTTTAGTTATATTTTGGTAATTCAAACTATATCTCCTTCAAAGAAATTAAGAACCTACAGTAGTTAAAAACCTGCTAAGCTTGAATTAGCAGCAACTACCCCAGAATACAAGAACCTGTTTTGCCAGACTTCCAAAACTACACTAGGTTCTTACATGCGGGTTTTAACTGAAACTTGAATTTAAAATGATGTATTTGGTGGAACTTTCTGCGGAATGTTAAGTTCTGTTCATCTTGTTTGTTGAAGTAAGCCTGCTTTTCACCGGAAGCGAATTTTAATCCAGACGTATGAAACTGCGTCCCCCGCGTTTTCTAGACTATGCACTTCTTCTAATGCTTGTGTCGCCATTGGATGCCAGGCCTTATAACTGTTGACGGGACGAGCTTGTTTAGAACACATTTCATTTTTTTAGCTTACTTGAATATTGTAACAGGCTTATCGAACAAGTCACTGCTTGGTCAAAATGTTTAATGCAGTACAAGCGAGGCGTGTCCATCCGGCAGTAAAACTGCTCTCAGATTGTTTTACCTGCGCTGAGAACGATCTTGGAAATGTTGCTAAATTAATCAAGAGATAAATAACATCACAGCAAGCGTAAATTAACCGTCGTTGCTTTGTTAATTTCAGACTTCAGAGACAGATGAAAGAAAATACACCCGAACTAAAGGAAGCCGTGAAGAGTGCCAAAAAGGGAATTTGTTTTCTGAAAGTTACGTAGCAGTTTTTTGTTCATGATTGGCAGCTGACAATTAATCCGAATGGTAGTGAGGGGTCTCTCTGAATAGAGACGATAACGACCGTCTCCAAAAACACTCAACCTTGGAATACATGGACCTGGAAGGCTACTGAGGACAAGTAAAGACAAACAAGAAAGACTACTGTGGCTTTCAGTGAATCGGATTGGACCGCTCAACTACTGACGAAATGACAGTACTGTGTTCAAACTACACGAAATTTCTACCAGAAACGAGAAATAGACTCATCAGCCTTTTGACTTTGATTTTGTATTGGATATTTCATATAAATTATCTTATTTGAAGATATGACAGTGGAATTTTATAAAAAACCAAATAAAACTAGCATCAAACAATTTTCTTGGAATTTTGTAAACTAGTTTTTTTCTCCAAGCTCGGTGAGGTTTGAACAATGGCGAACAAACATTCCAGTGAAACAACTGGTGCTAAAAGAAGCTGATCTTTACTGCACTGCAGTGGTCAGTGTTCAAGAACTATTCAATTAAACTCGTCGCTAAGCAACGTAACGTGTTAGACTGCTGAACGAACCTTACTGCGGGCTCAGCAAGATCCCGGACACAGGTTCTATGACGTATCTAATGCCAACTATTCCTGAAGCAGCCTCGTTTCGAGGGTACTCTGTCCTAAGGTGGTTCCTGCACCAACCAAATGTAGCCCCGAAATTCGCAAACTTTACCGCTTCTCTTTTGGTTCTGTCCAACACCGTCCTCATTTCTGTCGTTACGCGACTCTTCTTAAAGGTGCCCCTTGCGTGACGGGTCAAACAACAATTAAAATAACGCCAGACTCTTGATGTTACGTGACATGCTTAGCACGACAGATAAACTTAGGAAAGAAGAATTCACCCACAAATTATGTGAAACAAAACAAAAATCGCTTGACAGCGTACGCGGTAATCAATTTACAGCTCCGAGTACAAGATTCCTGGAAAATGACTTACATTCGAATACGCAAGAAGGAAGTAATGTTCTCAAAGTGAAGTAAATTTTCAGCCAAGTTTCGTTTCTCGATTGTGTCGGAACGATGGTCACTGAAAATGAACCCCAACGTAATCTCGATGATTTTGATCTTTTCCATAAATTGTTAATGAAAAAACGTCTGAAAGGAAACCTTTTCTAAAAAAAGCAAGACATATACATTTAAAGCTTCCAACTGAATTGTCAGCTTCTAAACTTAGCTAGTCATGAATGCAATGTAATAAAACAATATATTGCCTTTTTCCCCTTTTACGGATATGGATTCTGAAACCACCCTAAAAATAATAATACCCTCTTGAGGTAACTGAATTACGTTATTTTGTCGACTTTTTATAAGCCCACCAATGGATATGTGAAGTTTTTGCTGAGTTCTTTGAAGTGAACGACTTAGCTGCAATGACGTAAAGCGGCTTAGATGAAAGCAGGAAGATACTCCGTGAGGTTTGCGGTCAATCATCTAAAGGCCAAGGATAGCAAAGTCCTGATATCATTGGCTGCTAGTTTTCCAGCGGTGCAATCGTACATATTTCAAGACAAGTTTTATTTTAATTTCTATATTCAGTGGTCTGTAGGTCCACGCATAAGTATCATAGCCGAGTGGAAAAACATCTTGGAATTTCTCTCTTGTTCTAGCTTTTAGAGCTCAAATGACGCGATAGGAGAGCAAATTATTGAGAGATATTCGAGAAGAAGCCTTGACATTTTTTGTGGATGAATCTAAAAGCACTGTAAAAAGAAATTTTACTTGTTTAGATCTTCGTCAACAGTGAACTTCATGAAGTCTACCTCGAGAAATACAATGGGTTAGTATTCTCTTTAAATTTGTACGTTATTTAACTAAATAACTCATGTTTCAAGCCTTGAAAGTCGGGGTGAACGCTGTAAAATTTACTGACGTTTGGTCGTTGCTGACTTAAAGCACTGATAGAAATCGTTGGCAAACTAAAAGCGGGTTTTGCCGCAGATTTTTAATGTGATAAATGGGTGAGATACAGAATTATTCAAGTGTTTCCATTCCAAAACAAACTTGAATCAGAATTTAAAATAGCAAATTGTATTTGAAACTCGTCAACAAATCTCGTCTCTCACCCAATCATTACCTCTAGCGTAACTACCAACAGGCCCTGACAGCTGTGATTGATATTTAAAAATGTATCACCCAGCCGACAAATTTTTATTTTTCTATCTCATTTACAGGAATCGTCAAGCTCTTCTGCAAGCTATTCGCCCGTGCCATGTGTAGGAATTTCAAGCTAAGAGCCTGTGGAAAGAAATCTTTTTGTGTCTTCCGATCGCGAGATCAAAGGAAAGTCAAGTGCTTTCTACCTGGACGGAGATTGTTTACAAAAGCTGGCAAACATTTAATGAGCGACCAAGAAATCTGTCTTCCAACAGCAAGGGAGGCATTTCAACCAATTTACGTGACAGAAATCACGAAGAACTTTCCTTCGGAAATTTTGATGCCTTTCGCTTCGGCAAGACAAGAAAGTTGTGAAATCAATCTCCTTAGCAGTGGAAACTTTGATGAGGGTTCTTTTAACGATCCTCAAATTCCAGTTGTTTCTGAGGGAAATGCAATAACAGAGATTTTTGCGTGGGTTTACAGCATGGAAATTACTGAGAAGCAGAACATTCCAGATGAGATTTCCATGTCATCTGTGCGTGAAAATTAATTTATTCCAAGATTGGCCTGCCGAATAGGACGCAATGATATTTGGTATAATGAATAATCGAGAGTTTTAAGATACCCCACACAGCATAGGCTGTGTAAATTGCCAACAAGCTGGCCGAAGCTGAGGGCAGGCTAAAGCTGATTCTTTAGTATCAACGAGATAACCGCTGGTTTTAGTTGTCGTAATTTAAGCAACAGGAAAGGCTAATAACAATGTTTTCGTGATTGTGTCAGTCATTGTTCGGAGATCTTCATTTATTTTCGATGAATCTTTCCCGCCTCCCGTGATCTGTGCACGAGACCTGTTTAAGCCAATAGGGACACATAAAATCAGTCGGTTGTAGTCTCAAAGTATCACGTGTAGCGCAGTTGATTTATTCAACCTATTTAGGGCAATAGTTTTCATATTTATGAACTGCATCACCGGGAAATAAAACAAATATGAAAAGAGTAGCGTGCCATTGGTGGTTAGACCTAATAGACATAATATTCCTTTAATTAAAAGACAAACTGGAGTTCACAGGTATTCATTATTGAGGCTGAAAGCTTATGACAATCAAATGAACCTCGAATGTTTTCTGTTATTCTCTGTGCTGTGATTATCGTCGTAAACATCTGTTTACATTCTATATTTTTTAGCCTCGTTCTTGTATTTATACCACGCCAAAAAATGCAGCCAATCATAATACGGGAAAGCCGTTCCTATTTTTAGATTCGACAGTATCACACCCAACCTTCCCAGCCGCGAGCGCACTAAATTAATTGTGTTGCCCACATCATTTTCTATACACCTCTTACTAACCGAGTTCGAGGTCCGTACCGTAAGTTACGGACCGAATTTTTCCCCCTCCGATTTATGGCTCAAGCACAAATAAATCGTTGGGGAAAACGAGGTTAGTGAGATATTAATTACATCTCTATTATGTGTCTGAAGGGTTCGGGAACGATTTCCATTCATGGGGAACGGCTTCAAATTTCTGAAGCACAGGTCGAAAGCAAAACGAATCAATTTGAAATCGTTTTTAAGTCGTCAGCACGCTTTAGTAAACAATTTAGAGTAGAAGAAAGTTTTAAACTTTTATTTGCTATATAAGTTGAGAAAATTTGGTGATAAATCACGCAACAGTTTGGCAACAAAAAGCTTTAAGTTTTAGCGGTCCGAGGGTACGGACGGCTAAATTGACCAATCACAGCGCGCGTACTAACTTGAAGATATAATAAAGGGCGTGGTATCAAATGGTTATGCAACGCTCTGTCATCCTATACTAGGAAAATACCACTTGTTACTTGTATTTTCTTGGCATCCAACACCCGCCTTAAGGCTCATGTGTATATAGTGAGAAAATGCAAGTAACTCGTGGGATATTCATAGTATACCACGAGAGAGCGTTGAATACGTTGTATATATTGACAATACCATAATACGATGTGTTTATTCCAAAATATATGATTGGAAGTTTGTTGATTTCAATATGGAGAGTCAAATTAATTTAATCCTTTAAATCACAAACGCAAACTTGCTGTTGTTTTTGTGATAAACTACAACTTGAACTTGGCTAAATATTTCGAATAAACTGGATGAAATAATTAAAGTAACTAAACGCTCTTATCCAGTATTGATTTAAACGTTGTTCCAATACGCAAAAATCATTGACGCTGGCAAAACTGGTCAAAAACACAATTTATTTTGTAACTTGCAAAATTTGTACATTGAAATTTGTTTTGGATTTTATTCGAGATAAATATTAGCAACACAAACTAAATAGAACGATCATAAAAAAAATACGAGCAAAAGAGACATATTATACGCGCAATTCAATATCAAATTAAAACTTACTTTTAGCGACTTCACACCGGACCCACATGTAGCCACAGAAACTGAGAAAACTGAACACGGCTAGTTTCTTAATGATTGAATTGAGGAAAAGCTTCGTCAGTCATAGATGGTTTGCTTCTCTTTAAATTCCTCTAGATAATCTTGAGTAAATATATATTATTTACAAACTGAATAAGAGTTACGACATTGACTGAGACTGAGCGAAGCGTGCGTCTAATCATAGCTCCAACAATTCTGCAAGCATTTGATCAAGTTCTTGTTCTGAGGCGCTTGTCTCGATCTTACAGTTGGCCATCTTTTTCGATACTTTGTCTGAGCTTTTTCGCATTTCTCTAGTTCCATTTAAATTATTTCTCTCACAATCAACGCAGTCTAACTCTTTCATGAGTTCCTCGACTAATGATTCTGTGCTGCCTCGCTCTCCAACTGAGGTGATCTTAGACAACTGTCCTTCGCTTTCATCCCTTGTGCTTTCTACAGCTCGAAGCAACTCTTGTAGTTCTGCATTCCGCTTTTCCACATCCACAAAGAACTTGTCTAGTTCTTCGTCTGGAGGTAGACCTTCATCATCGACTCCAACTGACGGACGCTTTTTAGCGTTCTTGGACGAAGGGCTATTCTTATTGGCAACCTCAATGTCCTGCAAAATTTTCTCCAATTCCTCGTCTTTTGCGAAGCTGCTTACTCGCCGGGAGATCTTTCGCTGGGATTTCCGCAAAGAATTTTTCCTCCGAAGTTTTCGTTCACTCGCCATTAAAGATTCCAGAGTTTTAAGTCCTTCCTCTGTTAAAAGCTCATGCTTCTTTTTAACAGAGCTAAACAAAACCTCTGTTTTCATGACGATCTTCGACATATTACTGTTTTCCACTACGCGTCCATTGAATGACCGCAGTTTTCGTTTTAGTGGCTGCTCAAAAAGTATTAATTAAAAGTATAATTTGTTGCACGTTCTAAGGAAGTGATATCATTTACACCTGCTCTGATACTACAATGGATCTTATTACACTGACTACATCGCTTAAATATTTGTCCAATGGAATCATAAGCTCTTTCGTCTCTTAATTAATAAAACACAATATGCGCAGGGGCAGGAGAGCTATGAATTCACCTGCTATTGTCGATAACATGACTATTTCCCCTCTTTGAGCGTTTAATCGTTGTGCTTGCAACGGAAAGAAAGATTTTTAATCTGTGTTTTTGTCACTGCATGCGTAAACAGACAAATAACCTACTCTTTCGATGGTATCAGTAAAACAAAGAAAAATGAACTCACTAACTCAAAACTGGTCGTACGTGAGTATTTATGATAAATGCTGGGTTTTTAACATCCCGTTTCAGTTTACCTAGGGTTCATTATTATCAATAATGATTTTTCTGGTTTAAATTTGCATATTTTCTTTAATTTACTGTCTCGAGAGTCAACTGCGATGACTATTTGAGTATCGGCAAATAATTTGAAGGCTTAAATACAGTTCATAATCATATTCTCTGCAAGGAAAATTATTTGCATTGTAATTTATACAGCGAGCTTGACCTTTGTCATGTAAAATCGATCTAGACTGAGGTGCAGGTAATTTTGTCTCACACTGAAATTGTTTGCTTTTACTCTTTAAAGTTTACACAACATTTGCAAAGGAACAAATGAATATCGCGACTATTTAGACAAACAAGAAACTTTGTTTTCCAAAAATTAGAGCAAAATCAGTTTATTCTGCCCGTAGAATAGATGAGCTTAGATGGTAGAGGGATTGCATACACACGCTATACACCATATTGCGTTTGATCGAAACGTGAACTAAAAAGAAAACGGAGAAATAAAATCCAGAGATCTTTACTAATTAAGATCAGATATCCAGACACCATCTTTGTTAGGGTTTCTGTATTTGCACTTGATAAATTATTACTGAATGAGTTTTAGATGAAAGATTTCCATAAGACCGCTGGAAATCACTGAGGTTTCTTGATTATGGTGGTCTAAGATATGTTGATATAACCAAGACACGATAGATACGCACCAAACTTTCCTCAGCATATTTGTTTTTCTTGATACTGGATGTAACTTCAGTAGTCGTGCTAAATGCTGACTGGGTTTTAAAAATTTGCCTAGTTGTAAAAGATCAAATGTTGTATGGAAAACAGCATAGAAGAAAATTTGGGAAAGTAGAAACTATAAAGAAAAAAAACTTACTTATGGAAACATGAAGACTTGAAAAATTCATTCACTGTAGTCCGCAGATGGATCTGCAAATGTAACGTTTAAATCAATTTAAAGCGACAAATTTGAATTAGATGCGAGTTCATTCGAATATTCGACTGATCCAGTAGAATGTACGACTGAAGTTCCACAGTTGACTTAATTAAACGCCGCAATTTACATGTGCCGATTTAATTCATGTAATTCATATAACTCATAATTATATTTAATTTTATTTTGTCCATAACTCCACAATTTTGTGCTGCTTGACATTTGCACAATTAACTGAGGACAATTTTCAGTGGCAATTCCAGAAACGCCCTGTTTATAAGCAGGTAGGGTAACCCTAGTGCTAGGGTTACCCTAGCAAGAGGGTTACCCTGGCACTCGCACATTTCGTCTTATTTTCAACGACGCATTTACAAGGCAGCTAGGGTTACCTTAACTTAGGGATAACCCTAACTGACTGCTAGGGTTACCCTGGGAGTAGGACTACCCTACCTCCTTGTAAACAGGGCCTAAGAGATGTAGAAGGTAGGCTGTTGATGATGCCAATATGTGTGATTTTTGCTTCGTTCCAATCATGTGACGTAGTTATGCACTGACCATTAATTACTTTTCGGCCATCATCCACGAATCACGATTACTTCATGTCACTCTGTGTATGCTCAGAGTCAAGTCTGACAAATCTGATTGGCTAAGAGTACGAAATGAATTCTCTGCGCATGCTTAGAAAATCGGACCGGCCAGAGGTCGCAATTCTTGGTGCTGACCAAAAGGAGCGCGGCCTTTGAGGACGAAAATGGCCATGACTTGTGGGGAAGGAAACCAATATGGCGACTGTTGAGGATATTAGTGTATGTAATGGCGCGTAATTCGCTTCAGCAAAGTTTCATGGAAGATAAAGAACGGAGTCTTTGATCGGGAAAGTGAAACAAAAATTTAAGAGGTAATGCACTAGGTGCCATCTGCATTATGAATCGCTACATCCTGTTTGCGCGGATGGTGTTTAAAACGTATGAACGATCTGCAAATACAAAGTGTATCGGGGGAAAACTTGAAGCAGAGTCTGGGAATGAACACGTCGCTCGCGCTTAGCAATTTTAGTCGGCTCAAAAATGCGACGTTTGAATCAAATGCCGAACTTATTAATTCAATTCGTCGCATGACCGGACCTGAAAAGATAAAATAAAGGATGAGTGTGAACGCCGGTGGACTTGATATTCAAGTGCCTTGGTTGAAAACTCCTAACTTTTTATGGACAGGACCTTTCTCTCCCCAGAAGTAGAAATGAGCTGGTTAAGGGGAACTGTTGTGTCGACAAGCTGAGACAATACAGTAAACTGCCTTACGTAAGCCATGGGCTTAGACAACTTCGTACAACTTTTAGTGGAAGAGAAGAATGTGAGGAATATAAAAAACCGTTTCGCTATGAGCTGCATATATGTTGACTGAACAGATGCTAGTTTTTAATTTAACTTACATCATAATTAATTAATCGGATTCCTTTTTTTTAGGTAGAGGGGAGCTTTTAATCGGAAGTAGTAATAATTAATTAAGCGAATTCAATTCGTTTTAAAGTAGAGGGGAGCTTTTAATCGGAAGTAATAATAATTAATTAATCGAATTCATTTCGTTTTAAAGTAGAGGGGAAGTAATATTTTCTAGAACTGAATCGAGTACTGAAGGTATTTTGAAATTTTTCGACTTCTCTTCCGTCTGTATCACACTGATGGTATTACGGTACAATTCTCACTTTATGTCTGTTTAAAAAATGCTTCTTTCTCGTTATTGTTTTTGTTGTTGTTGTTGTTTATCAGTGGATCAGTGAGAACTCATTGCCTTTGAAAGAACCCATCGACAAGCACGACTTGATAACTTGGAAAACTGTTCCAATTTACGATCGCTCATGCAATTTTGTGGTTCTGAAATGAATATATATATGTGGAAATCTTTACCGACCTTATAGTTTTTCAATTCCACTACAGGAGTTGCGACAATATTATTAAAGACAAAATTCTTGTGTCTTCACGCATTTTCATTCTTCATTTAATTATATATCATAGTCTTCAGGCTGACATACAGTTCAGTAAAAGTTGTTTTAACGTAAAGGAAAATATACTAATTATTTTAAAAACAATAGTGTGGTCATAAACATTCTAATTAATCTAAAAGCAACACTCCTTGAATCAATCTGAAGCTAGATTTCCATCTCAAGTAATGGTGTTAATACTGGAGATTCTTTTGGGTGATCAGAAAGGCTCGCAGAGGTGTAAAAATCATTCATTGTCTCGGCAATTTCATTATTTCCCAATAGATTATCTTTCCTTCTTAAAGTAAAGAATTTTAACGACTTCAGAGTTTTACTGTTTGTGATCAATTCTTTGGTAACTATGAAATCCTGTGTTGCCTTAAAACATATACTCGCGAAGTCATCTTTGGTATCACAAGATCTGAAGGTTGTCTCTCGTTTTTGTCCGCCGTGAACACTGTGTTTTAATGTAGACTCGTGCTTGTCGGCACTGCTTGCGATGGCTTCCACAGCGGGGAAAAACGTCGGACATTTCAACTGTGCCGCTTCGCGTGTTGCATTCTGGTTCCGTTTGAGGATGGGTGATAAAGATGTTAGACGTGGTGTGAACACGCTGTTCGGTACCAAGTTAAACTGAACCATTTTCTTGGTCTTTCGTGGAACTCCTCCATAGTAAGTCTGGTCCACCTTTACCACAAGCGCTGAAGATTTAGCCTAAAATGTAAGTACAATTTAGGAATAAATTAATCAAAACTGGAATGTTAATATCATAGGAATCACCAGATTTCTGGCTCACGTTTCCTGCATGATTTACAACCATGGAGAGCTGCAAGTAAAAAACATGGAGTGTTATAGTTTAGTTACTGTTCTTTGAAAACAGCTCTACCAATGTGATATTTTTAGCACCTTCAGTGTCCTTTACATTATAGCCTTTACTATATTTTTGGAAATTTAAAAAAAAACGAATAAAACAAGTTAACTTTAATTCCCTACTGGACATCGAATGTAAAGACTGTTTATTATGTAATAATTAACCAATTTTTTAAACATGTAAATACACATACATACATATATATTTCGCATTTTGTAATTTTTAAAGTAATTCTAGCTTAGGTAGTTAGGTGTCCCCAATTAGCGCACGTATACGCTGTAAGCTAGAGATTTTGACACAGTAATTACATACATACATACATACATACATAATTTATTTGGTAAAGCAGGTTATACACAACTACAAAATTTGCAAGACAAAAGTCCTGATGTGGACCTGCACTATCTAAGTGATAAGTAAATTAATCATGTAAAAATAAATGATGATAGTTAAGATAAATAAATATAAAAATGTAATGATGATAGTTAAGATAAATACATATAAAGTTCTTATCTTATCTTATCTTATTAGTAGTAGTTCTTTATCACATCTTATCAGTCCTTTACAAAATCTTTACCAGTCCTTAACGATATTTTTAGTAGCTCTTCACCATATTTTACCAGTCCTTTACGATATTTTTAGCTGTTCTTAACCATATCTCACCAGTCCTTTAACGATATTTTTACTAATCCTTTACATCTTTACCAGTGCTTTGCGATATTTTCATTAGTCCTAATTGTACTTTACGGTAACTTGACTGATCCTTTAGTCGGCTGTTACTTTGTTCAGTTCCGGTCAACTGCAAATGTTTACATTGTTTTTTGTTTTTGTTTTTGTTTTTTTGTTTTTTGCAATTTTCTTGTAAATTATCATTCCCTTTTGACCTTCTTTCTATTTTTAATCAGTGTAAACTCTTACCCCGAACTAATTAGTTCTGGGACTAGCTGCGTCCGCAAGTAATTCTTTTCTGGTCCTTTACGATATCTTTACTAGTCTTCAACGATATCGTTACTAATTCTTTACGATATCTAAACTAGTTCTTAACGATATCTTTACCACTACTTTATGATATCTTTACTACTTCTTTACGATATCTTTACTACTTCTTTACGATATCTTTACTCGTCCTTTACCGGATAACTTTAGTAGTCCTTTATGACATCTTTACTAATGTTTTACGTAATACATCAAACACGAGAGACAGTGTTTCATCGGGATATCCAAACACTGAGAAGAGAGTTGAAAATACGACGCTATTTTTGACGAAATTCGAGATGTTTGGATAGCCGATGAAACACTGTCTCGAGTGTTTGATATATCTTCTCAATCGAAGCAAAATCTATGCTAATTAAGATCGGGTATCCAAACCTCCTTCACGGTTGTGATTTTCTTTGTTTTAACTTGATGAATTATTAATGAGTTTCAGACGATATCTTTACTTACTACTATCTTATTATATGTTTACCAGTGCTTTACGGCAACTCTGATAAAGTCCTAACCACATCTTGCCATTCCTTTTCTCTATCTTAACCAGTCTTTTAGGTGCAAACAATTTATGGTTGTTGTTGTTGTTGTTGTTGTTTTAGGTGGAATATCTTTTCTAGAACTTTCCGATGTCTTTAGTAGTCCTTATATGATTATATTTTTACGAGTGACTTCGATCTTGTACAAGTTTGGCAGACTTTAGACTTTTTCCACTTATTTTGAAATTGGCGGGTGTAATCCAGCGATTCGCTCCGACGAAAGGGTTAGCGCTCGAAACGTCAGATTCTGAATCTCTTTACGGTGGCTAATTCACATTATCAACTCAGTTGATAAAACCAAATTATCTTGTAATACTCCCACCGACGCAGCACCACAGTTTCTTTAGAAACTTACCCCCTTTAAGTTTTTTTATAGATTGTTACCTCCTTCTTTCGAATAGTATCATCTCCTTCCTCTGTGCCTTGAGCTGTAAACATCCTTGTGACAACGAAATTTGCAATTTTCTTTTTGTTAAGAAGCGTTTTCAGTGTCTCAGTTATTTTGTACATTAATTCTCCCTCGCAAACCCTTATTCTTCCATTCCACGCCTGCTGATAAACAAAATCCCAAAAATTCTTTGGATTAACTTCCACAATTTTCCGGCGACCATCCGCACTGGTTGGGCTTTCCACAAACACCTCCGAGGCAAGAATGTCACGGACAACCTCCAACTTTTCCACCTCTTCTCTCGATCTGCGAAAACTAATGATTTTTGTTGTATATCTACGATCGTCCTTGCGTTTTTGTAGATAAAATCTCCAAAATGTTCTTTCGACTTCTTCCGCTGTTCGTGGTTTGAAAGGTTTTATGCTACCCTTCCTTTTGCCCACAACAGTGCGATTTTCAAGATTATAAATATCGTAGCTTCTCACGAAACAATTGCTGCATATGCAGCTATTTCCTGCCCCATGCGACATGTTTTCATGTGCAATCCAAGAAAAAACAAAAGATTTACTTGCGCGCGTGTGTACGCGTCATAAACACGCAATCGTATTTTCCTGCCAGCACGCGCTTGTTAATAAGGAAGCATGACTTAATAAACCGCGCGCTCTGATTTTATAATTCAGCGTCTAGTATTTATGAAGGGTTGCACATTGAGGAAAGGAGCTCAGGATACTTGCTCTATTGTATTCTGGCTTTATGGAGTAGTTTTTTTGAAGATTTTGATCGACCCGACTATAGCAACTCTACATTTACTTTTTCCGAACATTGAGTAACGTTTCTCATTGGTGCTGTGGTCAGCCAGCCATAGCCATGATTCGTGGCTCACTGAATCACTGATGCGTTTCTATTTTATCTGCTCTATACACCCAGATAGAAAGTTATTCTGACACATTAAGAACATCTTGAGGCTGAAATTGTCAAAACTATAAGCCTCATGAACGTCCATTTTCTACGTTCTTACAACAAAAATTCAGAGTAAGACGAAAATACACAAAATGACATAGCAGCAAGAACCATGCCTTATAAAAATTTTTTATTGTTTTTAACCCTGCCTTCTGCTAATCCTTCGTAAAAACAAAAACGAATAAAAAAACAATACCCACAAAGCAGAGGATATCAAATAAATTAACCCAAGTTAGCTTACAGTCTGTGGAACGCGTTGAGTGGAACAATCACCAAATTAAAAGATGAAATAAAAGTCTCCTTTGGATGGATGACAAATCACATGGAAAAACTTCCAGATATTTTTAGATTTGCTGCAAATAGAGTTCTTTAAGTCCTAAAGAAGTCTATTAATGTAATGTAAATCGCTCCGATGAAGGGCTAACGCTCGAGACGTCAGCTTTCGAATCTCTTTACGGTGACAAATGTCACATTATCAACCCAGTTGATAAAACCAAATTATACTGTAATACTCCCCACCGACGCAGCACCACAGCTTCTGTAGAAACTTACCCCCTTTGATTATGTAAAGGCTGAAGACAGTTTTCTACGTTTTGGGATTTGTATTCACCCGAGGGTGACGCTTTAGATATGGACGGATCATTTCGTGAGTACTACACCAAGGCTATTATTCACCAGGCTATTATTCAGTGACCAAATGAGCCTAAGCCTTGTATGAGCCTCTCTATCAAAGCGAGTATTAAAATGAACATGTACGAGGAACACGTTTTCATCTGAATGGTATCGCACGACGACTCGTTTTGATACCGAGGCAAAAGAACTCGGAAATGGCCTGTTGAAGAAGCAAGGATTAATTTGCCTCTGCATCTATGTGGGAGTCTGCGATTCGAATGAGCTTACAATAGTTTGGATTTAACACTACCAAATAGGCAAAACACTTATGTAGCACAAAGTGCCCGAGCTTTAAAAATCTCTTGTTCACCTTTGCTGCCTTCATATGGCTTTCACTGGATAAATAAAAACAGTGGCAAAATATTTTGAATAAAATAATGAAAGCGTTTGTCTTAGTTTAACTTACTTCCCTAAATTGGCTTTAGTTTCCATTTAAATGTAAATTATTCATTTCAGCAAGTTATGATTTGACTCTTATTCTACTGCGAAAACGGCTAACTAAATGCTCTGGGAACCACTTATAAATTCTGAGGAGAGAAATACTCATTTTCTGCCCTCATGGAAATATTCATTCAAGTAACACGTTTCACGTGAATGGAATCCTCTTACGTGTTCAGTTCCGGTCTTTTGTTCTTGAATCAACATCAATAGCATTTCAAAGATTAAACATTCCAGTTTGCCACGACATTTCTTGAAGACTTTAAAGTTCTCAATTATGTTGTCAGGGGTCTGGCATGCTGGCCCTGCAAGTGTACCATTGTAATTTGCATCGCACAAATCACATGTGAATTCATATACTACAGTTTGCTGGTTCATCAGGGGAGGCTTTTGCTCCGTGACTCAGCGATCTTTTTGCTTGTGAACACTGGCTGCAGTTGTTGATTAATTTTCGTTCCTAAGTCGCCACGTCGTCTGCGAACCACGTCAGTCGATTTTTGCTTTTCAAGTGGCAACGTAATCCGAACAGGGCTGTCAGATGTGGTTTAAACTGGGTCTGTAGGATGCTGGAGGCGAATGATAGCTGAGTCGATGAGCTAGCTTCTCAGGATATTTTAATTTAAAAATATCCTTACATTCTTGCGAAAGGAAGTCTTGCGTAGATCTGACTTTGGAAGGAATTACACTGTCTGTGAAGGTAACTTAAGTAAGGAAATATTTTCAATGTTAATCTACTCACTGCTTTTTTTGCGATAAGCCTCTATATACAATAGGGCTTATCACGGTTTTCAACGCCATGTTGACATGTAGGCAAAGCCGTCAGAAATTAAAGTGTGTCTGTAGGAATCCAGATGGCGAATAATTTTTTCCAAAATTAAATTTTACACAATTTGTGAATCAGAACGTTAAAATACTAAGTAGAAGATGTGAAGGATGTAGCTCTGCTAGAAAAAGCGGAGGAGTTCCCTAATTTTCCATACATTTGTCTGTAAATTTGGCTGGGTATAGACGGGGCAGCGCGGGGAAAAATACAGACAACTGTATTGGAAAGTTATAAAAATTTACTGAGCGTTTTCTAGCCAAGCTACATCCTTCAAACTTCGTAAATGCAATCTTCTACTCGGTATATTAACGTTTTGCTTCACAAATTGTGCAAAATTCAATCTTCGAAATAGCTATTTGCCATCGGATTCCCATAAAAACGCTGTATTAAATTTATGACTGCTCTGCCTACGCGCCAAGATGGCGTCGAAAGCAGCGATAAGTTCTAATATATAGATTTAGGCCAGCCTAAAAGCGTAGCTCCCTGGCTAGGCTGTTTAGTGTCCGAATAAGCTAACCCAGGAATAGGCAGAATTTGGATTTGAGTTTTGTAACTTTGCGGTTAGGTTTTCTGTTAATTGTTTGGCTTTCTGTTTTGAGTTTTATAATCACCATATACACAAAACAAAGCAGCAAAAAACATTTTTATAGAAGAAAAAGTTATAGTTAGAATAAATTTTAATCCTGGGCTAGAGTTAACCGATTTTTGAACAATCCTGCCCTGTTTTCAACAAGTTAACCCGCGATCCAATCGAAAAACCAGCAGTTGGTCAGCGGTCAACTTCCAAAAAAACACGTGACCTTGAGGAGTTGTAGACTTGAGCCCGCGATATGGTCAGGTGATACTGGTCAGTAGATACCTGGTTTTGACAGGTGTCAATTGATTGTAACATGGATGTCCAATACCAAAGAAGTACACGGTAAACCAAGGCTGCATGTCACTGTCAACCTGTTATTTGGAGTATGGCCGCCATGTTGCGCGACTCCACCACTGCCGCCGTCGTCGTCGTGCGTACGCGCCCACGAGTAATGCCGCTAGCCATGATGAACATGAGAAAATCAACTCATGGATTTCCTTTTCTTTCCTAAATGAGTATGGGGCTCCGCTTGGCGGCCCTTCGGGCCGCCGGAGCTCCGCTATGAACATAAGGGCATAAGCGACGGGATTTACTTGCTCGTAAAATGTCTAAGCCCCTTTCCCGTGTCGGTATATTCACAGGCTCTCACATTTCAGGCAGCTGCCAACGGTCTGTAGTCTATAGAGCAAAGATTCATCTCAATGCCAAGCCTTCAGAGCTTTATTAAAATAAAAAAGTTTCTTAGTGATTTCTGGCGACCAAGAATGTTAGAGTGAAATTTTATATTAGCAACAACTTCAGACATCAAGTTTGCTTGCATTCCGTTGATCGCTATCGATATTGTCCACAAATTTCTCTTAGACGGCCGCCATTTAGCTGCAATTCTCGAAGAATCCTGCCTTAAGGTGCACTATTTAATTTCCATCTGTAATCGAAACAGTATAAAATAAAAATTTTATCAAATTCTGTGTAGTATGAAAAATGAAATGAACATTGGTTTGCAAATGTGCATTTTATTTGCTCGACTGATAGATGCCATTAAGGCACGTAACAATTTTTACATTTTCATTTTATATTTGGGTAAGTGGCCAGAGGTCGTAGACATTCGTAGCGCCGAGAGTAGTGTTATGTACATGACAGACACTACGCCATATTGTCAACTTCTTGCTTTTATTTCCCATCATGCCTTTTGAACTTACAAGGTAAATTACGCATACATGACATCTCCCTCCCGTCTTTAACACAAATCTAAACTTGGCCTAAGCTAAGTTATTCATATGGCTCACCAAGAAGCAATGAACATAGAAAAGCCACAAAAGTCACTGTCCAACAAATAGCTTATCATCACTATCTTCCTCTTCTAAGAAGTTTACTCCTTTTCTGGCATCGGGCTTTGAACGGCAATTCAAACCCTTGCGAAATGGTTCAACTTTTGGCCCATGTTGTGAATGAACATCACGTAATACGAAAAAGTCATGACGCCACCCAAGGAAAATGCCCTCCTGCAGTGCATGTCAATGTACCCGTGAGGTGACTGGTTTTAAACAAGCTCGGGGCATCAAAAACGTTCCCCAAATTCGTGGGTGTCGCGGTTTACTGGGAAGAGTAATATCTATGCTAGCATCTTCGTTCGCCGTGGTTTCTAATTGTGCCTTTGACATTTCAGCAGTTCCAGCTATGTCAATAGTCTTTTCTATATAATCCATAACTACAATCCTTAATAAGTAACTTCAAATCAGGGAGAAATTGCTCAAATAACTTTATGGTGGAACTTGTACCTTGCAAACGCTCTATTCGATTTGGGTTTCACTTATGCCTCATATAGTGTGAAATTTTGAAATACGTGTCGAGTTTCGTCGCCTCTTCTGCTCCAAGCTCCCACGTACAGTATATCTCATGACCTTTTACTCCAACCCATAACATTAGCTAGCTACACTTCAACTCGTCACTTTTTGGCTTTGTTTGAAGGCTTTCCATACGTGCACACTTTGTAAAATCAATCTTTGGAGTGCTGCCATCTTTCTGCTGACCTCGAAATTGTTTACTAAAAATGTGACTTTTAATGAAAAGGTAACAATTCTAAGCAGCAAAAAGAGGTTACAAAAAGGGGAACAGACCTGATAGATATGTTTTAAATACAGTAAGAAATTGTTTAGTTTTGAAACATTAATACTGCTACTTACACCAAGTAGAATACTAATATGATTAAAGTTACATCACTTACATAACTTGTTTTAGTATGAATTTAGCGTAGTCTATAGTGAATCCGTGACTTTGATTGGCTATATTACCGTTTTCTATCTGCTGATAGTCAACAGTTACGCATCAGTGCACATCGCCCATCTCGTTTGAACCTAATGTAACATAATGAAACAGTTCTTTTCTATGCGTTACTTGACATCTTTTTCTTTTTATGCAATGAGACTACGGTAAATTTATACTAAGACAATTAGACTACTCGCCCTTGTTTTCCACGAGCGATAGTCAACTCGGCTGCGCCTCGTTGACTATCTGCTCGTAGAAAACTCGGGCTCGTAGTCTAATTGTTAAATACAATACAGCTAATTGCGCTGCTAACAATACTAATCTTTACAGTATAATAAGATTACTAACGTTACTTTATTCTTGTTCAGCAAATAGGTTACTAGAGCATATTTACTTACAATACATTAAAAAAACCCAGCGTATTCCTGTCTGTAACTTGCGTCGTTAATTTGAGCTGATGAAAGTAGACTGAGATAATTCATATTTCAACTACGGTTGCAGATGAAAGTGATGAATGATCACTTTCATAGACATGTCTGTATACATGTGTCTTGTTTCTATCGCTTTTTTTCCATTTTGGTTTCATTAAGAGAACTAGTTAGAAGGTTAAAAAAAAGGTTGCAAAAAGAGCAACAGAGGCTTTCTCTTTTTGAAGACAATTGTGGTTGCAATGATTTTTATTTCATAGAGAAGTTTTAAGTAGAGAAATAAATTGTTTAGTTTTGGAAAAGTAATACTTTTACTTACACTAATAGACCTTTTTCGCTTGTAAATTCTCAGGAGATATGATCTTTGTCTTCACTGTTCATTAAAAAGAGTACATGCAAGCATGAATATTTTTGCATGTACTCTTCTTAATGAACAAGACAATGGATCAAATCTCCTGAGTATCATCACATGATCTGTATTGGGAAAACAAAATGTACAAGCGAAAAAAGTCTATTAGAATGCTAATATAATACAACTTACATCACTTACAGCTCTTGGACAGCAAATAGATTACTACTGCGAGCTTACTTCATTCAGTAAATTGAATTGCTAATATTTGATCTGATGAAAACAGACATGTCTATATACATGCGCCATGTTTCTATTCATTTCTTTTTCACTTTCGTTTCAAGAGGGCCAGTTACAAAGTTAGAGAAAAGGTTACAAAAAGAGCAACAGGGGCTTCCACATTTTAGAAGTGATTGTATATGTATTGTTTTCTACTTCATAGATATGTCTTAAACACGGTAAGAAATTGTTAAAGTTTGAAAAACTAATACTGATACCTACATTAGTTAGAACATTGATACAATACAACTTACATTACTTACAACACATGTTATACAATCCAGCTACTTACGCTACCTACAATACTAAAACTTGAATTATTTACAAAATTAACGAATTCGATTACTTACTACAGCTGCACATTTGTTCTTAATTCAGTAGTAGACTCAAGCTCACTCCAGTCAGTAAATGAAATTGATAGTATTTGATTTGATGAAAATAGACATGTCTGATTGCTGCTATTGTAGCTGTATTGTTTTCTTATTTCATGGATATGTTTGGAAAACATTTTTTCTGTCTTCATAACCAATATATATTTAGCATTTAAGCTGCAGAATGTTTTCTGGCATTAGACCTCTCTCTGTTTGGGCTTTTTGCTCTATCAGTGAAGAAGAGGAAAGGCCTCGAAAACGAAATCGAAAATAGGAAATTTTTATACGACAATGGATTTTCCGGAGATTGCCCGGCGGCAAGTTGTATTTTTGTGGTAGTTTCTCCTAGCCTTCTTTTCTGCTTGATTTAATTTTTTAATGGATAAGCGAGGTGTACCAAAGACTACGAAGGCTCTCCAAGGTCTTTGTACAGGGCAAATTTCTGACTTTCAGAGAGCTTTTGGTCTACATCTAATTCAGGCTCGTCTTCTCCGTCTGGCATGTTCTTTTCAATTTAAGATAATTTGGTTTTATCAACTGGGTTGATAATGTGAATTGGCCACCGTAAACTGAGCTGACGGCACTCTCAGTCCTCAAGGTATCAACGAACACTTTTCATTTAACTAATTTATTCTGGTGTTTTTCGCGTTACCAGACACCAACCAATAGCGTAACTCCATCTTTCTGTCTATAAACCACACACAACCTTCAATTCCTCGATTCGCTCCAACGAATCTCTTTAATTCCTCGATTCGCTCCAACGAATCTCTTTAAGGTGGCCAATCCGCATTAACAATCCAGTTGATAAAACCAAATTATCTCGTAATACTCCCCACCGACGCAGCACCATTTTTTTCTTGAGAAACTTACCTCCCTTATTTTTTTTTTAATTTGCCGAGTGGCCGCTCTTTGCTTACAGCCAATCACAAGCGTTGAATTCAAACTTGTTGCGAGGCAGCTTCAGTGATAGTACAAGCAACGAAACTAAAAACTGTTGCAGAAAGTAGACCTTGAGTCTACTCTGTGCAATACGTTGCTTCGACTTGCAATAGTGTTTTTTTTGTTTGTTTTGTTGTTGTTGTTGTTGTTGTTGTTGTTGTTGTTGTTGGCGGCTAACGTGATTGTGATGCGCCCAGCAGTGGGTTTCAACTCGCAATGCAACAGTGCTGTGAGATAAGTTGAAGGAAAATGTTGCTGTTATTATTCCATTTAACCTATATAGGAGTCATGCTGTTCTTATTTTCTCGGGGAAATTATTATAGGAAGCAATTTTGGGGATTCAAATATGGTTTTAGCTTCTATTTGGAGGGATTCGGTTCGCTCAGACAAGTGGACGACGGGGAGGCTTACTTTTTCTTTTTATCACTATCTGTTTATTTTGGTTTTAATACAGTTGTTCTGAATTATAGTGCGAGAAAATAAAATTCGGTTGCGGCTCAGAATGTGGTGCACACATTAAATAGTTGATAGTTACAATTGACAACTGAACAACTAAGCTTCAAGCTGGTATGATCAACTGCAATCTCACAATCTTAACAGTTTGTTATCCCGACAACTGATGGGAATAAAGAAAACCACTAAGTAAATTTTGTACCACGAGCTGCTTCGAACTAACATTTAAATACATTTTTCGAGCCACGTTTTTCTTACAAATACTTCGCGGTGGCGTTAAAAGCGGTCTTTGTGCATTGCTTTATGATATAGGCCATGTGCAAATGACTTTATATCCTTCAAGAAAACTCAGTACCCCTTTCTCGCCGAGCAGAAAGCGAAGAGACTCTCTGCTTGGAAGGGTTAAGTCAGAAGTACACTGCATTAATAAGATCAGTAAAAACTGACTTGAGATGATTTTCCAAGTCTCAAAGCTTTCATAATTAAACATGAGACGGCATAAAATTTGAAATAATGCGAGTTGATTATATGACAAATCGCAAATAAATTAAATGTTTTGAAAGTGTATATTTATTTCTTCTTGTTTCAGAAAGCATTAGAGATCACAATAGCAAAGTTTTAAATAACCCCTAGGCTTTAATATTTGACCGATCCTGTTGACATTTTATTTCAACAATTTTATTTATGATTTAAGAAATTTGATAATTATCTGCACTTTACTGATATGAAACACAACCGATTTTCCTAAAATAAGCAAATGCTAACACCTAAGGGCTTTACGTCAAATCATCGATTTCATCTACAAATTTTTTATAACTTGCACTGTTTCACGAAAGCAAAATGGAGTTTCATTTTAAGTTTATTTGTGTGAGTACATGCGTTTACCATTTTCTTTTATTTGCACTAATAATCTTTGTAATGCATTCAGAATAAGCTTCGTTTTGTGATTTTCAGGATTGAATCTGTTGTTATCACTGTCTTGTCGTCCATTCAGTAGGGCATGTATGTTCTTTATAGTGCGATCCTTAATTAATTTTTCGCCGCTGTGGTCAAACTACATAATCATTTCTTTTTTTGTTTGACCAAACACAAGCCGCTTTTAATTATTTACGTTTAGAAATACAAACAGACTGCCAAAATCCTGGTCACAAGGTTTGATTAAATCTTGAAACAGTCAGCACTATTGAAAAACAAGGACATACATCTCCCCGAAAATTGAATGACTACAAGCATTTACTTTGCGAATTGTTTATGGAAAAAGGATTTTATCTTTAATGAAATGAAAAACCCCCAAATATCATTGGCCAACATAAGTAAAACGTTCTAATATAAAAGCCGATCAGTTATTTAATACACACGACATTTATTTAAGACGCACTGGCGATTAAATTCGTTCAGCCGTTTCACCATCGCTTAGTGGACTGAAGTGGAAAACTGAAACCTTTTCTTTCTTGTAAGTAAAGGTTGTGTTTTTGTTTCTCGACAAAAAAAGGAACACCTAAGGATGTAAAAAATTAAGGCATGCCCATATTTATCGTTAAATGTTAGTACGGTATTATTTTCATATCAGAACTAAACAAGGACAGGTGAAATAGAATAAAATAAATTGCCTAAGATGTCATTTAGAATTAAAGTAGAAGAACACCATTCGGTGACGAAGTATAGTTCGAAGTATAGTTCGAACATATTGTTAAGTATATCGTAAATGTAAGCTCTAAAATGAATCGCAAGTAAGATGCGGTATTTAATGCCTGCTTTAGTTCAATTTTGAGTCTCCTTGCAAACTAATGAACTGCACTTAGCATTTTCTAAATTAATTGTATGGAAGACGGAAATAGGATTTATATCTTAGACAAGCTTTCAAATTTCTTTGATTCAAATGTCAACAGAAAACTGTAAAAGGAGTAAAGACTGCGTTTGCTAGTGGTTAATGTGCCAAGTTAATCTCAAAGAACACTCCATTTACGATAGAAATGTTCAGAAACTGTTGTTCCGATAGCAAGAAGTAATTAACTTTGAGAATAATAGAGCTTCATTACAAACTGATGACTGTTTTGCCATTAAAGTAAGTCATTTTAAAGTTAGAGTTTAATTGTCATGGAAATGACCTGCACTTATCATTTAATTTATGGGAAACCCTGCCTCTGTAGACAATTTCAAAAGCAATTTTTTACAGCAGCACCATTGTATTCTATGCTATTAACAGTTTGTGAACCAACCACAGAGCGAGAAGTTTTTCGTGACGTCTACAAACAAGGCCTTGCGTGATAATTGAGAGGGTGAAAGCTGCGCAAGATGATAGACGATTCAGAGTACATCAAGCTGGAGGGAATTGATGACAAAGAAATGTCTCTCCGTTTAAGCCTCCTTGATACAAGGAATTCCCGACGAATATCTGACAATTCCATAGTCGAAAGTTCTCTTCAGAAAAGCATCAATGAAACGGTGGAGCGAAATCCTTGCAAACGGATTGGGTTGCATCAGGTAGGAAAGACCAAAGTTCTCTTAATCGAAGAAAAACCTATCGGTTTCTTGATACGTAATTAAATTCTCTGTTGTGAGAAAACTGGCTTTACCTTCAGTTTGAGGAAAGAATGCACAACTGAAAGACAGCTTACTGTACTGTAATGTAATGTGTATATAAAAAAATAAATACATATTTGAACTGCGGTTGTAGATGCAAGTGAGGTATGATCATCGCAGTAAATTTTCCAATTTAAGCAACTGGAAAGAAGAAGCCTGAAAAAAATCAGGGCTTCAACGGGATTCGAACCCATGACCTCCGCGATACCGTTGGAGCCCTGATTTTTTTCAGGCTTCTTCTTTCCAATTGCTTAAATTGGAAAATATACTGCGATGATCATACTTTACTTACTGTACTGTGTCGTTACGCTCACATGCGTCCAGTTTGTACCCAATTCCCGAAGCGGGCCTAATCGGGCATGACCAAAAATAAGAAACAAAGCATGTGGGCTTGAAATAAATATCATGTTTGACTTACGATGTTGACATTCAAGTAATTGATATCTAAAACTATAGACCCAGAAGCAATCGTACATGTACTTTCATTTAGTTACGTCCACTTTATCAATAAAGAAGAGTAAAATATGAGAGCCAGGGTTGATATGTCGCGCCAAGAAGCAGTGTACAAGCTTTAATAACACGCCTTCAGAAGCGAGCCTCCCTTAATTACATTTTATTATTAATATATCCATATCCTGCACGTTAAGTGAGAAAGGTTTTTTTTATTTCCAATTTTGGTTGTTGCAACATGTGTGGTTATTATGGCTTTTACATAAAGTAAGAGAACACGTGAGTTTTCACAGGGAAAAAGTTGAACTTCAATTCATATATCATTACCATTAACGTTACAGTAATTGTTCCAATATCAACTTTGCTCTTTTTTTTCAAGGCATTAGATATTTCCAGGAGCCTACATTAATTCATGCGAGGCGTCATTCTCAAATTTGGGAATTCTATACGGTCGATGGGATGTTGCGGCGATTTTGCTTTCCAATCTAAAATAACAGCTCAGCAAAAAAAACCCTGATTACGACATGTGTTGTTCATAAATTACGTATTTCGGTATGTTAGCTGCAATACATCAATATCGGGCAAGGACTAAGCTTTGATGTTAATTAAAGGCCTAAGATTCAGGTTCATGTACGCATACAATTACAAACTTTGACGTGATCGTAATGGCAAGGCTAGGATTTAACGTAAAAATAAAGAAATGTCTTTTTCAGCTGATAAAAAGAAGTCACAACATTATGTAATGGATTGATGATGTTTTACACGAATTTTCTATGCAAACCACGCGAATGTTTTACGTTTCCTAGAACAAGACCACAGTAAACTAACAAGTTTGGCAGCGTATGTGAGACAAGTCGTTTTTCCTCGAAATGAATCCTTCTCTATTTGTTTCCCCACTCGATGGGAATTTGCTTGTTGTCTTGTTATGTTAGCTAAAAGATTTTCCAAGAACTGCAACTGTCTGTGTTATTGCTACTAGCGAAAATTGCAATGAAAACGAACAGAAAGATCAACGAATGAGAAAAAACTTCTATTAACACCATAAATTTGAAATCATCTGCACAAAAGATACCATTTTCGGGGAAGAAGGTATTGCTAGACTGTGTTTCGCCGGAGCTTATTATTTTATACAGCCATTTTTGTGCCCCCTGACTCATGAAAAAGAGCAAGGACACAACAAAGTTTATCTTTTGCTAACATCGGATCAAACTGTACATAAATCATTAATGTAACTACTGAACTCAAATATAACGAATTTTTGAGCAGAAATAGTCGTCGTATCCGAGATTTGTAGTCCGTTAAATTAGTTTATACATAGCGCAAACATGATTTACAACAAGCGAGGCCGCATTCAAGAAAAAAGCGACTGAGAGATGTATCCTTCAGAATTTTACGTCCCCTTTAATACTGTGTTTATAAAAAGAGGTTTTTTTATTTGATCTTACTTTGGCATTTTCCAATTCCTCTTCGATAAAAGCCTTTTGAGGTGGATCAGCTGCTTTTTCCAAATTTAGATTAATAGATTTGGTTTGCCGTATATCAGAAATCCAGGCACAAAAATATTGCACGAGCGTGGCAGATAAACTTAGATATTCAGAACACGCACGCTTGACTGTACTAACAACTTATCCAGCAAGCGTAATAGGGGTTAGTATGTATTATAAAACTCTCTCGCGTATTGGATTTTTATGAAATCATCTTTCTCTTGAAAAACTAGCGAATGACACCTGTCCATAGAAAGATTTTAAGCACTTTTTTTCATAGATTTGTGGTAACTAAACAAGTTCTCGCCGTATCAAGTTGGATGCTTTAGTTCAACTATTTCAAGGGATTATTTCAAGAGTTTTAAGCTACTAAAAGTATTAAGTACTTTAATTGGTGGAGAGGCGGCGAAATCAAACATTGCTCTCTACTCAAGTTGTCGTCGGCACTTGAAAGGAAAGAGAACTATTAACAAACAATCGAATCTGAAATGGCTGGACTTTAATATATTTGATTATTTTTTGAAGTGAGACATTTTCACTCTGTTAAAAAGAACAAAGTCAAATATTCGACTAGAGGAAATTCACTTCATGGACATCAAACGAGTCTTGTACCATGTTTTTTTTTTCAGATGAAAATAGTTTCAATTTTCATATTACTGCTGAATCATGGTGATGTTGTATTTTATTTTTAACGACATGACATCATGTGCGTACAGATGTTTCGATAGCAATCGCTGTATTATGTTTAGTCTAGTTTGTTGAATTAAAAAATAGAGAATCAGAACTGAATTCAAGTTTATCTCAAACTTTTTGAAAATGTATGTAAATCAGTCATCAATCTCCGATCTGTTTCCACGAAAATAATCAATTGACCTTTAACCTGAGTGGATATTCACCACCTCAACAGGACACTTTGGCCCCTGGAGTAGTGTTATGTTTTTTTTAGTGATTGCAATTCTCGGGGTAAAATATTATCTGATGCTCAAAACCAACCTACAGCTGCTTCATCTTTATTGTATAGTTCCCAATTTGTTTTCCTTAACCCAAATGTTCTGACTAAGAAGGTTTAAGCACAGATATTCTCGTGTGATACAACGTCGAGTGAAAATGTTACGTGCACTAGTGTTGTAGCGTGTTTTCGGGCTCAGCACTCCGTTTGGTGGTTGACAAATTTATTCAGTACTAAATTCTTCTGCGGTGCCTCTTTCGACTAGCCTGCCTAGTGCATAAATGACAACGTAAAACCTGGTAGCTGAAGGGAACAGACTGGCGAACAATAATGAACTATAAAGAGTGAGTGCCTACAAAAATCGACCTAAATCGCCTATTAGTGGCACAAGTCGAAAAATTGATTTCGCTTGTATTTTGCCCATAGACAGGTCCCAGTAAGAGTAGAAACGGACCATAGTTAGTTTCTGCTAATACAACTTTCTTTGGTAGAAATATGCAAAAAACGATTTCGCCCCGATTGGGCTCAAAATCTACTTCCGGTTTTGCTGAATTTTCCGAATATTTGATTGCTTCGCGCTCCGCAGAACAGGAACTTTAGAATCTTTCAATGGATTTTATATTCAGTTTAGGTCTTCGTGGTACGACTGAGCGAAAAGTAAAATAAATCGAGGTTAAAGTTTTGAGCCCGAAAAGATCAAACACACACGCAAAATGTTACAATGTGTTGCAAGCGAATTATTGCATTAAAACATCGCCATATTTTTCTATGGGCTATAACTTTAAATACCATAAAAACACTTTCTACGGGTTAAATATACACCCACCTGTTACGATATCAAAAAATATCTCTGGGCAAAGGGCTTTAAGTTGCCCGCCGTGGCCTGTGTTTCTCATACATTTTGCCCAAAATCTACCGTTGGAATGTAAACAATTACGTGACGCGGATGGCCACTCTCGAGTAAACATTCGTTCCCAACCATCCGATGAAATCAATTTTTGAAATGATGTGTTGATAAAATTATGGAAATTTTTTTGTTGTTGCTGTTTAAGTAATATATATGCTTTTTCTTTCGCATCGCAACACCCAAGACATCCCCGAAAAAGAATGTGACAAGAGTGCTCCGGAAAATGATTTTAACACTAGTTTATTTTATTAATTTCACTGATAACTCTCAATACAGTAGCGGTTTTAGACATACACTTAACCAATCCTCTATGGTTTATGGCAATTGACTGATTGACTGACAAATAAAGTCAAGTGGAAATACTATAAATTCTATAAAGTGCTAACTGTGCAACGGCATCTCAGCTCTTATACCTACACAATATGCTCAAACTCAGCCAGAAAACTCGGAATTTCTTGAATGGAAGAAATTGCGTTTGCGTTTCAGTCATACTGGGAAAAAATCCATCTTTTCTACTTTGGTTGTTTGATCAATTAAGT
>CM042751.1:26745148-26748471 GCA_022496165.2 Catalaphyllia jardinei | reverse complement strand
GTAACGGTAGATCTATTCCGGAGGTCGTGGGTTCGATTCCCACCGAGGTCAAAAGATTTTTTCTTTACCTCGTGTGGTTCCCTGATTCCCTTTACTAGGGCTAACGCCCAATGGGTTATTCATGGGTTAAATTAGCACTAAAATTTACACTTCAGAGTTAATTCTCTGTTTCATCATCACTGTTTTATATGGCTTCGCAACAAACGGAGGGTAAACATCCACCCAACTGTAATACCACTGCACAGTACGCTAGTATTTCCTCCCTCGAAAATCGTCATTCAACAAAATCAAAATACAGGAACAATGGCAGTAGACCAAGCTAAGTTTCCCCCTTGTATCGATAGGACGGAGCAATTTCAGAAATAAACAATAGTAAAACCGCATCCTCCAAAAACATCGCTCGAGCAACTAAATCATGGATGGCAGCATAGGTAGAACGTTGTAAAGCCAAAACATTAATGCATTAAACTGTCAGTGAAAGACGAGAATTATTTCACATTGTTAGCGGATGCGTGCCTGTACAATCCAGTTCGGTATCTGCGATTTCTTCAAAATTCCCTTTGGTGCCTGCAGCTTCAGCAAATCCACCAGCTGTAGGAGAATGTTCGACCAGCAGTTCTAATCAGTTCAAACCAAGTTTCTTCATTACCGAATGTGGGAGAATTCACCAGGTTCATGGGAGGAGACCAGTATGCCGTCGTCCAAGTACAGCATGGCCACACAAAAATCTCTCGGCGCCATTTTAAATTTTAAACACTTCAGTGTGTTTAAAAAACACCAGCAACTTAAGCAAGTCCCCGTCTCGAAAAGCATGTTTACAACTTAAAGTGAGATGTCTATCGCCTCAGCCTAAAAACCTTGAATTTTGCAGGAAAAACTGCCCTGGCAAGCGTTCGAAATTTTATGCAAATTCTGGTAAGTTCTGCGCAGTTGTGCGTTTTTATGCATGGCTGCGTTTTTGACTGACATAAGACTTGTTTTTCGCTCGTCACTTGGCAACCAGCAAATCAATTTTTCAGAGCGAAAATAAATGCGAATATTTCCTTTCTTTCATAACTTGTCTATTCTTCTTTTCTCGGAAATTGTAATTTTTATGATTACTTGGTAATAAGACTTCGTGTCGTCCAATTCAGTCTGTAATCATACTCGTGATTAACAAATCAGACTCCCGCTGCGCGGTCGTCCGATTTTGTTATCACTCGTATGGAATTGGACTCCACTCAGTCTTATTACCATTACTTATTATATGGCTAGCTCCGCGAGCAGGCAAGATGGCCCAAATCGCGCGCTGTGATTGGCTTCTGTATCCCGCAAGAAAAATTTCCCCAAAAAGTCATATAATAAATCTTTTATTGACCAAGTTTGTTCGGTCAAGATGGCTGGATATTGGCCTTGTTTTTTTTTTTTTTTTTTGCGAGTTTATGGACCTCGACTTCATCTCGGTCCATAAAGAAGCAAAATAAGAACTTGGTCAATATCCAGCCATCTTGACCGAACAGTTGGTCAATAATAACCTCTTACTAACCGAGCGTGAGGGCCGTACTGGGGAATATTGGCCCGAGGTCGTGGCAGTACGGACCGAGCGCAGCGAAGTCCGTACAAAAACGACCGAGGGCAAATATTCCCCAGTCGAGCTAGCTAGGTTAGTAGGTAGTTTATTATATGGCACTCGGGCCATGCTTGTTTTGAATTTGCCGGCTTTCGAAAACAAAAAATACACAGCTTATGACCGTTTCCATGGAAACGGTTCGTAGAGCGAAATCCCGACCAAGAAAGAGCCATTTCCTGTTACCTGCTATCTTGGATTCTGATTGTACGAACTTTTTGTTTTCAGATGGCGAGAAATTTTGAACAATAAAAAAAGTGAGGGTGTGACTCCCATGCGAAGACTCATTGAACGTTTTCCACAAGTTGCCAAAGTAGGTTTGCTACCGAGTTAGACAGTATACGCTCACTTTTTTGGCATTAAGCAATATGCTATTCATTGTAACAATCCAAAGTCTGAGTTTGTATTTGCTTAAAAAAACTCAGTCGCTCTATTTTGAGTTATTATGCCCACATGCAAAATTATTTTAAAACTGAAGTAAACTTGAAAATAATAATTTATTAAGATAGAAAAACAATAAAGAGATAACAATGAACCATAAAGAAACAGGAATTAAGGATGGAGAAGATTGAAACGCATTACAAACGACAACCTTGAAAACTTAAGGCTGAACTTTTCAAGATCCACAAACTCCTTGAATAACTTTTCTGTAGGCATATAAAGTTGTTTCAAGTATTGCAATCGTAAACTTTCAACAAACAAAAGATTAACTACAGCTTTGGAAAATAGCTTTGAAATTTATTCTCTCCCTGTTGTTGTTATTGCAGATTTTGTTTCTTCACCGTTCGTGAATAGTTTGTTTTTTTTTTGTATTGTTTCTTTCCAGCTTGTCCTGGATAAATGCATAGAGCCTTCATCGCATCTCGACACAGATCCTAATTACTCAGTAAGTACTATAGTGGGAGTGTAGGCATGGGACCTGAGACAAACCTCTTATTCTGATTTAACTAGAGGAGGGTTTTAACGAAGGTTGGCGAGCTTGATAAACATCGCGCTCAAGCTTAGATTGTTAGTCCTGAAATGGGTTGAGAGTTTTTCCGCGTTTACAGTGCTAATACTCGAACGGGGCCACCTAGAACCAAGAAAACTAACTAATTTTAAAATGCTTAAATTGATCGACTGGTAAACAACAATAGACTGATAGCTTCTCGTGACGGCAAGTAATGGTCAGTCAGTTGACTTGAAAACATGAACACTATCGACGCCTTTGCGTTATAGACACTCTTAGCTCGTTTTTATTTGGGTCCTCTTTCATAGCCGAATTAGAATTTGGAGATGTTGGTTTTTGTGGAGGGAGGAAAACCAGAGAACTCGGAGAAAAAAGCTCTCAGAACATGACGAGAATCAGCAACGACCTCAACCCACATTTGGCATCGAGCCGGAATCCAACACGAGTCACATTGATGGGACTGAGGCGAGTCGAGGCGAGTGCTCTCACCACTTCGCCATCCCTGCTCCCCAGCTCGTTTTCAGCTTTTTCACTTCTTTTTTTTTTCTTTTCTTGTTCCAGATAACGTACGATTTCAGTTTTCTTTATCCTAAGCCCGGAGAGGATATAGATGACAACCAGCAAAGATACTGTGGACTAAAGGTCAGTTTGTATGATAAACATTGAATTATTTTGCTCTTTTTCCCCTTCCAAGAATCGTGCCGTCATTGGTTAGCGGTTAATGGTCACTTGGCCTGTTTCCCGCCAAAGATCTTTTGCGTAAACTGT
>CM042751.1:26727648-26742648 GCA_022496165.2 Catalaphyllia jardinei | reverse complement strand
CCCCCACAAAGGACTGGATCTACCCACAATTCAAAAGGAACTGATCATTAGCAAAATGGTGTATTACAAGCAAGACGTGTGCAACTGTCCAATTAATGCTCAAATCAGGCTGTTGATGACCAATCACGTTCGAGAATTTTGTTATAGTTTTGATTAATTAGAAAACGACTTAATATTCAACCTACGAATCTCCGGAGAATTTGAATTCATTCAGTTTGTCTATACTGTCAGAAATAACCCAAACATAATATGTATGACAGCGTCAAAATTCGAGAACAAAATATTAAAAATTGGCCGGCGTAAAGTTCACGTTCTCTCAAATATGTGGCTATTTCGAGTTGTTGTTTTCTGAACTTTTGTAAACACCGGCAAAGGAATGAACATAGAATTATTATTGTACTTGTTGCCGTTGCTGTTGAAGTTTGCTTAATTAATTCAACTCCCTAAGGCCCGGGTCAAACGCCGTAGTACACATGAGCCGAACCTAATAACAATTTGGGTCGACTCGAATAATTAAGAACGCCTCATTTGAGTCTAACGTCGATCTTAATTCAGTGGAACTGATCTGCTTCACCAAAGAAATAAAAAGCGGTCTTATTGGGCAGTGGTTTTTCAAGATAAAATCAATGTTTCGCCCACTGTACAATTCACGGTAACCGTTACAAGCACGCTGATTGTGAAAAACTGATAGAATATGCAAATGCATTGACAGCGATGATTCATGCATAAATAATAAGCATGCACGAGCTCAAAATAAAGGCAGCCATGTTTAAAAAAAACTGACATCGAGGCTGATTTATACATTTGAGGCTGATTCATACATTAACATGACTTAACTTTGATTATTATTGATTATGCGTTTGGTTCGGCTCATGTGAAAATCGGCGTTTGAACCAAAGTCGGCCTTCAGGCGTTCTTCACGGCTGGCCAGGCATGAGGAACGCCTTAGCCACTCCAAATAAAATCAGTCGAACTTAATTGGGTCGAACTTCACTTGAGCGTAATTGGTTGAATTAGGTTCGGCTTATTGGCCACATTCTAAGGCAGGACAGAACGAGCGATACAAAGACGGCGTTAAATTGGAGACCGGAAGGAAAAAGAAAGAGGGGGAGACCAAAGACAACGCGGAGAAGGACCGTAGAGAGGGAGATAAAAGAAGGAGGATGGGGGTCGTAGGACGAGATGCGGGGCGTTGCAGTAGACAGACAGACATGGAAAGCTTCGGTGGAGGCCCTATGTGCCACATGGCAAGCGGAGGATAGGTAACAGGTAGGTAACATATGTGAAGTACGGCGTTTGACCTGGGCCTAAAACAGAATAAACGGCAAAATAATGAACAGCTGCCAAACGAGCAGAAAAACAAACGAAAGCTTAGCCGCACAAAAAGGCGGCTGAGAGAGCAGAAAACATCTCTTTTATGAAACGGAACCAAAACATATAAATGACGTTCCCGCCATTTTTTCTCAGGTAGTTCCGCGAGAAAGTCGTTTCGGTTGTCCACGCATCGCGCGAGTAACATCTTCGGAAGAACAGGGCAGTATGTCTAAAAATAACTTAAGGGGGATTACCTTAGTTAGAGGACCTATATTGGGTATTCACTCTCTTACCTTGATAATCTCTTGATTTTGTTCAGTGTTTGTTTGTTTGTTTGTTTGATTGATTGATTCTTTGTTCCTGCATGCATGGAACTTCCATAAGATTGAAGACAAGCTCTTTTGGGTTTCAGACAACCCAGTTCTTTTTGATGGTTGTCCGAAAGATAAGTTTAAATCATTTATTGTTTCTCTTGTTCTGCAACAGGAGGCGTGTTGGTCTGACCGTGTTTTTCATGGGCGCTATTTTATATGCACTGTTCCTGGCTGTCTTTTCCCACTATCTATATTGCGGTCATTATTTCAAGGCAGACAACAAAAACTTTGTTAACACGACAACACATAACTTTGAAGTTTTTGAGGTGAGTAAAAAAAATAAAACAAAGGCACCGATTTCCAGGTTCTTCCAATTTTTAACAAGTAATCCCTGGATCTGCTAGCTCTATCCCCCGCCAAGGAAGGGGGGAAGGAATGGAACTAAACCAGTTCCTGCCGTTAATATAGAAGCTAAGCATTTTTCTCGAAATGGTATCACAGTTCCTAACTTAATTAACAGTATTCTCTCTAAGTGCCTAACGTTAGGAACATTCCAACGTGTTTTTTCAAAGCCGCTACACGAGCTTTCATGTGACTCCCAACTGTTCCACTACATCAACTAAGAGGAAAAAAGCTTCCCTGACCCAAACTGGATCCTTGCAATTTAGCCAAACGTTTGACTAAGAGATCAAATGGCTTTGAAAAGTTTGCAAATTCTTTTTGGCAATGCAAACGTACTCCTTAATTTCACTGATTAAAAACAACGCCAAAACCCTGTTCAATTTTCATTTATCTTCTCTATCCAGTCCTCCTATAACTCAGCGGTATTGTTGGCTAATCCTGAAAATTCTTCCATTAGATTTGCAGCGAAAGCTCTTTGAAACCACAAGAAGTTGTACTGATCCTATTTTGTTGTGTTAATCTACTGTTGGAGGCTTATCAGCTATACACTGAGGTTGGCATGAAAAACAGTTTTATTTTCGTAAACCTGCTAAAATGTACTAAACATACATGTGGTATTTCTAGGTTGAAGGTTCTACCAGCCTACCCTCATCCTATACTTCCAGGGTGGGGCACTCGATACGTCACCCGGTCTGGCATAGCTGAAGATTTCTCTGTCCAGTTATCGAATTCAGCGGTTGCGGTCTGTTTTCCAGATCTTTGTATGTTTTACATTGAGAGAATGAAATTACACAGAAAAAGAGCCTATACATTCTCCGCCCTCCCTCGCTCCATCTTATAAACGGTCCCGCTTTGGTTTTTTGTCTGTTTGTCTGCTATTTATTCCGACGGAGTTATTTTCTTGTTATTTTTTTCAGCACTGGATGTACTTTGACTTGACTAATTTCTTGGAAGTGTCCACCTATGTGACAACATTGATCACCGTTCTGCCAGCAAACGGAGGCATTGACGATCAACGACAATGGGCCGTCGGAATCATAGCACTATTGCTAGCATTCGTTGCTATGCTTCTGCAGTTGCAACTGTAAGTGATAATCTGTAGTTACGTTGATAATTAGAAGGCAAAATAAATCGTCTCAAGGCCTGTTTACACAGGCGATTTTTGTCGTGGCAACTCGATGCAATTTTTTTCGGGCTCAAGTTGCAATTTCAAAATCGCACGTGTAAACCAGGAGTGATTTTCAGTGCGATTTGTCGCCGCGATATCGCAGGCGTTTCGAACATGTTTTTTGCTGCGACAAAAATTGCATCGAGTTGAATTGCCGCGACAAAAATCGCCTGTATAAACGGGCCTTGAGGTCTCAGAAGGCCCTTGTTGACTCCATTGCTGTAAGGAAATAGAGCTCTTAAGAGAGATGGTATCATACGTAGAAAGAGAATGTTTTTCGTTTATCATACCATAACTGGAAAGAGAAGATCGGGAGCTTTAGACAAAGCATTCTAAAACGACAAACTTTATATCTAAAAATCTCTGCTGCGTAATTTGTACAACAAAAGGTCGTTCATTCTTAGAATATTTCGTAAAACCCTGAAAAACTCTATACTCAATTGTTATTCTATTTAATTATCTGCCTTAGCGCGTGAAGAAATCCTTTTTATAAAAAAAAATCTATTCTTAATTCTGTCTGTGATGTATGGGTCATTTCCAAAACCGCCCATGCCCCCCCCCCTCGGGGCAAACCCCGGGGCATTTGAAAAATTTTGGTCAAATTCCCCGCTATGTTGCCAGTTTAGACGGTCAAATGGCCCACCCGTTAGAGCTTCAAGAGGGTCAAATCCTCCACCCTCAAGGCATGTTAAAGCAACTCTGGAAACAAGTTCTGCAAAATTTTCAGCCATTACGAATTTCTTGTTCAGCTTGTCTTCGCTCCACACTTCAAACAAAGGCATATTCCACGATATAACTAAATAAAACGACAACAACAGAAAAATCCGCGTGGATTCGAGAAGAGCAATGACCCGTGAACGCGGCTCATGTGCTGAATCAAAGAATTGCGAAATCCTTTTGCTTCCGGCCGCTGACAGATGTTTTGACACGAAAGTCAAATACCCCACCGGGCGGCAATCATTTTGGGTTAAATTTCCCACTGTACGGAGCTTAACGCGAGTCAAATGCCCGGGGATTGCCCGGGGGGAGGGGGATGAGCGGTTTTGGAATTGACTGGTACATAACTGTGTTTTATTGTAGGGGTCATCCACTGGATTAGCCTATGCTATTTGGATGATCCCAACTCGCTCCCTATTTTATTGTTACACTTTTTTTCTTTTATTCCTTAGCTGTACTATGTTTAGTTGCCTATGTAAGTCTAACCTTTATGTCATGTAAAACTGAGCTAAGTTAAATAAATCATCTTGTCTTGTCTTGATTTCTTACCTGTGAAGATCTTTCCAAGACTCAAAGCTGCGAATATGCTGATCCACTTTCAATCGCAGCTGCCAGATTTCGTACACGGAGAGCGAAGAATTCTAGTTACACGAATTCATTTTAAAAGAATCGCCACCTTACTTTGTTTCTATCTTTCAGGCTCTTCTGTTCAGGGATCTATGTGACGATGCTGTTTGAAGTCCTAAAATCCGTTTTCAAGGTGAACTCAAGACGCATTTTCAATCGTAATAGTCGAGAATCTCTGTAGATAGCAGCAAATAGCTTCTGATTCTAATTAAACCTAGTTTTTGTCGTTATATTACTCTGAGTTACCACACATAAGAGGTGAATACCTTTTTATAGTTCCGAATTTCAGCCATAATATCCAGTTGTTCCCCTAGCGTGACCTGACCGAATGGTATATGCACAATTTTCCAGGCCCTTACGGTTCGCAAGAGGATGAGAACGCCTAGGGACTAGTCTAGCTATTTATGAAATATAATGCAGCTGTTCAAAGTTTTGTTTTCCTTCTTCTTTAGGTTATTGTCGTGTTTTCCATGCTTGTCATTGCCTACGGATTGATCTTCTTTTTGCTCTTGGGAGATGAGGTGTGAAACTATTGCTTGATGTTTTTTGAAGCAGAATCTGATGAGCCTTTACTTTTAATCAGATGACTTGATCAAAGTCGGCTTTAAAAAATCCATCTTTTTCGTTTCACGAGAGTGGCAGCTTCGCCTTGGCTTCAGAGGCCTCGGTTACTAATTTCTGTTTTTAGGAGATGTTCTCCGACAGATCTTTAGTTAAACTTCCTAAATAGCTCAGGGTTTTTTTTTTCAACTGTGTAATTCAGTAGTCTTCCTTCGTATATTTTCTTCACAGTCCAGTCTAATTCGCATCAACTTTCTTTAATGCCCTTTTTTCCCTTGTCCTGAAGATACCTATAATTCATGTAGCCATATTCTGTCTCTCCATCTGGGCTCTTTAACAAACATTTAACATGTCGTATGTGCAAAGTCTATGAGCACACCAGCAAATAAATTGCAACAGTAACGTTAAATGCTATCAGAAAATAATTTTAATTTTTTTTCTATGATTTTCAGCTGTCGTACACCTCTCCATACATGTCCATACTCAAGGTATTCGACATGATGGCTGGTGGAGTGGAGTTCAATCATTACTTTGTCGAGAAAAAGCTCGCAATGCCGGAGCTCGCTCGTTTCATCTGTTTCACATTCATTCTTATAATGTCCATCTCTCTTATGAATCTGTTGGTGAGTAAATATCGCGTAAACTCTGCTTATAAGCCCTGGGCTTATACTCGTCTCTTATTAACCGAGTAGGAGGTCTGTATGGGAGAATCTTGACCGAGGCCATGAGTTTAGACAGAACGCAGTGAGGTCTGTACACACGACCGTGGTCAAGATTCTCCCATACAGACCGACTAAACTCGGTTGATAAGATGTTTATTATATGACGGAAACAAGAACAATTTAATTCGTTTAATGCAACTGGTTTGTAGGGAACTAACATTTTGCTTGCGTTTTTCTTATATTGGTTTTTGATTAACCTTTAGAACATCATTAAATAAATCTCATTCATTTTTGGCATCTGTATCGGCGCGCATTTAATGATTTATCGTCTTCTTTTAATTCTTTTTACCTTTATAGATTGGCTTGGCTGTTGGAGACATTGAGGCAGTGAAAAAGAACGCTGAGTTAAAACGCCTTAAAACACAGGTAAAAAAGCAGCATCCAAGCTTAGTTTGCTGTCCTGTGATTATATTAGCGCACAGCGAGGTAGGATAAATTCAGATATTACGAGAAATTACCGGATACTGACCGAACAAGTTAGTTCAAAAACATACATGTAACAGGCAAGGGGTGCACCCTTGGAGAATATCGACCGATGTCTGATTTCGGGGAGAACTCGATATTTTGCCAGTAAACAGCCCGGTGCATACTTGGTTAATTAATAATTTGGAATCATACAACTGATACAGTTCAGGATTCCATGATCATGACTGGAAAGATACCTCCAACACCAACGGCGCCCTTCTAATTGAAAGGCAACTTAGAAAACGTGTTTTTAAGTCTGTCGTGATTTCAGCAATAGACTACAAGTTTCTATGGGTTATAAGCTGATAAACCACGCGGGATGTTGGTAGAACCACATGCGTCCCAAACTCACGATTCGAGGAATTGGAGGTGACCATCCAATGAACTACGGCACAGTTTGAAATCAACATTAGCGACCGCTCCTCCGTGACAAATGCCACTTACCGGACGGGTGCACAGTTTGGGAAGAGGGTTGTATTTTAACGGAAATTTTTTGACTGTGCCCTCGTCCGTTAAGTGGCATTTGTCACGCAGGAGCGGTCGCTAATGTTGATTTCAAACTGTGCCGTAGTTCATTGGATGGTCACACGATACGCCGGAAAGTTGAAACCTCCAGCAGTGAAGCAAAAATCGTTCGAATTGGAGCGGAAAGTTTTAAGATTTTTCCAAGCTGACCGGAAAAGGGGACCAATGGACTATCCTTCTTTGCGTCGGAGGGAAAAATCGAGCAGCGGAGTCGAATTTCGGCGAAAAAACGGCCTCGCGGTTCAGGTCTTTCGAAACAGCAGTGTCCGGCCTTGACTTCGTCTATAGAAAGCTACGACAAACACCTGAAAACCCTCCCCAAAAAAAAACGACGAAATAGGCCAAATGGACAACAGAAATCAGGCAAGGTGAGTTTATTTACTTAATTTCATTCCAAAAAAGTACCATTTTATTTCATTGCGCGATTTTATCCTTTGTTATTATAAATTCCATACAATGCCTTGTAGAGCGCTCAAATTCTCAACAGCCCAATGTGTAACACAACACCGCGCACTTAAGTTAGTCACGTCTTACTCGATACGCGTACATAAATTAAATCATTAATATTTGATCGATTCCTCGAATCGTGAGTTTGGGACGCCTGTGGTAGAACACGAGAAGAATTTGTAGACCACGAGCCGCAGGCGAGTGCTTTAGGAATTCTTCGAGTGTTCTACCAACATCCCAAGTAGTTTATCAGCCTATAACCCATAGAAAACTTGTGGTCTATTGCTTTTGTATAATAATTCAGAAGACGCGCGATTTTTCCGTGGGTTTACCGGCACAATAACCCACAGCTGATTGACCAATCAGACCGCTCGCATTGATTTGGTAATTATATAAAGAGAAATAGTTGGGGAAAAAACCGGAGAGTATTTCCCTGGACGGTTCTCTCTAAAAGTCTATACGGGGATACTCACCTTGAGATCCATTCCCATGCCCTTGTATACTATTTTGAACGAAAAGGTATCTCTTTTCTATACTTTTAATTGAAAAATGGTATCCCTTTCACACGCTTTCATAACCAGCCCGTATTATGAAAAACTCGCCAATAAAGAAATCTCCTTGTCATTTTCATGCAGTGTGTATCAAATGAAATGATACAGCCATAAAATGCTCCTATTCAAAATATTTTAGTTAAAAGCCATTCGCCCTTTCAAATACCTCAGCTTATGAAATTCCTACTGTTTCATATAACTGAAGCCTGAAAATGGTATTCCTTTCGAGGGAACCCCCCCCCCCCCCCTTTATAGGCCATTATGGTGGAACCCCTCCGGGGAATTTCCCTACGGGTGGGATGTTTGGAATTCGGACCAGCGCCGAATAAACAATACGTATGATTGGTTGATTTCAGTTTTTGGTCCTTTTTAAAATTGTAGCGCAATTGTGTAATAACAAATTCGTTTAACATATTTTCCTCTCAACAGATAGAATCACTCTCTCAGTTTGAAGACAGGATACCATTTCGGATAAGAGAGCGTTTTTATGCTCCTAAAATGGTTCTTTATCCAAACTCAGGTTCCATGTCATTCATAAGGAGAATAACGGTAAGATCTGCTAAACATCACACTCACACGAATACGTTTTTCAAACAACAAAATTGAAAGCATTATTTTAATTATTTTATGACTAGTATCGTGAGCGCGAAAGATGAAACGAATCCTGGGCTGTGATTGGCTACGAGAGTGGGCAAGATGGCGTTATCTCGCCCGCTCAAGATTACCCGCTGTGTCCCGCATAAAAATATTGTTACGTCATTTCCGTATTCCTTTATTGACCGAGCGTATGGCTAGGATGGCTGGGTATTGGTCTCGTTCTTTACTTATTTCGTGGTTACATATGGACCTCGACTGCATCTCGGTCCATAAACAAGCAAAAGCAAAAACTGAACTTGGCCAATATCCAGCCATCTTGATCTCACCCTTGGTCAATCTTAACCCACATGTATTTTCCATCCACACGGTCTCCGAGTGTTCAAAGTTAATGTACAAAAACCGTCTTGCTGAATGTGTAACAACAAGAGGGTAACAAGTTGTGTTTTTTTTTGTTTGTTTCTCGCAGTGGTACCTGGGCCTGGTAGATAATGCTCCATGTCGGGTTATTACAAATACAAACTCCACTGAAGACAGGATGACGCAGCTTCATGAACAACTTAAGACTCATCAAGACAGGTAACTAAGATAACAAATTACTTTAGCTGCGTACAAAATGACCTCGAAATTGAAGGAAACCTGAAAATAGTGGTTTACTAAGATAGAAAAACACCAAACAGATAATGATAAACCATAAAGGAACTAGGATGGTAAACGTAGAAGAAGATTAACACGGATTGCAAACGATGAACTTGAAAAGCGTTTGAAGATGTCCAATCCTTGACCTAGCTCCTTTAAGGCTTTCTTAAACTCATCATTGATTCATCAAGTTTAAACAAAACCCACCACCGAGACAGTGTTTGGATATCTTATCTTAATTAGCATAGATTTTTCGATTTTATTTCTCCATTTTCTCCTTGATTTAGTTTCGATTGAGACGATATATCAAACACTCAACACAGACGCGTTTGGTTACATTTCCAAACACCTTTCAGTTCGTCAGAAATACTGCGCTACTCGTTATATTTTTAACTCTCTTCTCGGTGTTTAAAAATGTGATCAAACACGATCTCTCTTTGTCTGATATACAATTACTGAATTAATCAGTAATTTCAATAAGAAAACAGACGCACGGCAATGTTAAGAGGCTTTGGTGAGATATCTCCCAAAGCCTGAGCGAAAGGTGATAAATTATTTTTTATTCAGGAATTTAAATTATATTAAGTGGACCAAAACATCACCAAGAAACCTGGTGTCCAATGATAGTCTTGGCTCACCCGTTAACAGGGAGAACTCAAGAACAATTTTCATAAACGAGTTGTAACCAAAGGTATTTCGACAAATCAGTTTGACTTACGTAAACATAGCAAATAGAGAATATTCTAAGCATGTTGCTTTTCAATCCAACAAAACTCAGAGCTCATTTTTTGCTCAAAGAGTAAACGCAAAACAACTGTTTAGCTTTACGATAAAGACCGTGCTGTTTCAAAATTTACTGAAACTACACTGAGTGCAGTTCACCAAACAAATACCCAATCAGTCCTTAGATTGAGCCCACAGTTTTTAAGAAAGACACTTTTCGAGGTATCACTACCTCACAATGATAGAAATGTTTGTACAGATCAATTCTGGTAACTCTCACTGGACAAAAATATTGAAAATGTGGTCGGTTCTTTGCGAAGATCTCCAAATATTCCTCGTCTCGTGTCGCAGCTTTTTCCTACAAGGTTGAACTGTTAAATGTTATTTACTCACTTGCTGATAAATCACATTTTTTTTCTTTCTTACCTTTTCACAGCATCATGGCGTTAAGAACAGAAATGCAATCTCAGAGAACAATACTCGAGAACATCTCACGTCAATTTGGAGCGCGCTCCCCAGTCAGTAACAGAACTGACCTCCTGGATGACTTCTGATACATACTCAGCCGACAGCAAAGTACAGGATTACATCGAAAGATTTCTGAAAAAATATTCGTAACCCAATGTTGTAAATCAAAGTCAATTTTGGGCACGGCTCTTGTCAGAAATGCGCTGCTGCATGAACTGCATGTACATATATGCTCGAATAATTGCTTCAAGTTATTTCAGATGTGTGCAATTATAAACCAGCTGGGTCGCTATAGCTAATAGCAGTCTGCAGTAGACGCTGCAGTATCAATAAGGTAAATGGCTTGTAAAAGAAATAAGGTCAGAAATAATGTAAATGGATTAGTAGGGTCACTGATTAATTCAGAATCGATTTTCTTTTAAAAACTAAGATCGATTTTATACGGTATTTCTTTGAAACAATCTTGAAGTACATTGCATTTATGTCCCTCGCAAAGTAAAACTCTCACAAGAGAGAAATAAAACCAATCACAGCACTGTACAGACAGGTATGAATTTGTAGAGTTGAGCATTTAAAAGTGGTTTGTCCGTAGCCGGAGAGTATTCGATCGCAGGTTCTCATTTACGTGAAATACTTCTTTGCTTTACGCAAAACATTTATCAACTCTCTTGAATGTCGGGTGTGGCCGCCCTGCCCGCGGTAGCAACACTACCCTTCATTAATTCAACAGCAGCCTGAGAACAGGCTCTTCGAGGGGAAAGAAAAATAGAAAGGAAAAGGGGAAGAGCTTCCTACAGGCTAGTTCAGCAGCCAAGCAAAAAGGCTCCGTCTTAGCAGGGACAGAGAACCCCTTGTCAGTTAGGGGATTAAGTACCGGTTGATCTCCATAAACTAGCAGACGGATTTTTTCCCAAGGGTACAGACATCCTAGCGTTACGCCAATCTAGAGTAATTAATTTGCAGTAGAGAGATCACCACATGACAACGCAAACAAATAGGCCAATAAAGATGTCAATGATTTCTTTAATAAAAAACATTCTTAATCTAAGCATATTCTTTAGTCATTGATTGCAGAATTCTACGACGGCGCAAATGAGCTACATGCACCAAGTCCTCCATTTCACATTTTTTTCTTCATATTTCTAAGCTTTTGCCAATTTTTGTATAAACTCATAATTCATACTTCATAGAAATCTAAAATACTAGAATTGTCCCCTGTAACATGATCATGTTCGATAGTAAAAGTACATGTATATAACGTTATTTACAAAACCTCTCCGTGTTTGTCAACTGTACAATAATTTATATTTAGTATAAAAATATATTTAAAAAATAAATACGTCATATCATTTGTTATTGATCATCAACAAAACAATTATCTTAATGTTGGTTTGCAATCACTCCAAGAAAGCTCTATCATCTTTCGTTTTATGACCAGCACTGCCTTGGTTTTGGATTTCCATAACTTCACAATGTCTCTTTTCCAAAGTGTTGCCAAGGATTTTAGCACAAGAGCAGAAATCTTGAGACAGTCCTCTATCATGTTTCTGGACGACTCAAAGGTAGCCTATTTAGGCATTCGTATGGTTCGTCACGCAATCTTTCCTTGGCAAGGATCTCGGTATAGTAAGTCACAACAACCCTCAATGGTGTCATTTGAAACAAGTGATAGTTTTCCCTTCAGAAAAAAAATCGAATAAACACGGTTGAGTTTTTTCTCTCCTTCTCTCTCTCGCCATGGAAATGAGGCACGAAACTCCTCACTGATGACGCGCCAAGATTGGTCAATTATAGCACACGTGACGCGCCACGATTGGTTAACTATAGCACACGTGACGCGCCACGATTGGTTAACTATAGCACACGAGTTTTCACAACCGACTCGACTCAGAGCTTCGTTGCGCTAAATTCATAAAGATCTCGCACAGTCTCGGAGATAGAAGATAGGAACAAGAGATTGTATTTGCGCAGGAGAGACATCACAAAGAAGAACCCACTTTAACACAGATGCTGTTTTCCCTCGCTGACTGCCATAACGATGTTGATCATAGAGACAAGGCTAACACTCGCTCTGATCTTTTACCAAAAGCGTGATCTACTCCACCATAAACGACAACTGCGAGGCATTTCCTGAGGCGGATTCAGCCGTGGTGAGAAAGCTGTCTGATCTTTTGAGTGCTGGTAATGGAGGCAGAGCTCCCTGCCTGACTGTCATCCAGACTGGCTCACTTGATGATCGACTCACCTTGTGCATCATACGTGAAGTCACCGGCATGTTCTTTGGAAGCTCGTACTCTTTTGTGTCCTGTTGACAGACATTAACGAAACGTATTAATTATTTCGTTCTTGTACCTATACCTTAGTCTAAAGAGGACACAAATTAACAACCATTATAACGTCACACTTTTCACGAGAGGAGTTTGAATGGTTCATTCCCGGGGGTTCAGTCAAACAACAAATCTACAACCTATGCCAAGAACGACTGATCGATTAAAGGAGTTTTTACAATTGATGTATAAAAACGATATAATTTTTAATATATTTGTATTTTTTTTTAGCTAAGTTAACATAGGTCGTTAGTTAGGTGTCCACCATTAGTAGAAGGGACCTCTCCCCTCAGCTACATCTCTTTTGACACAATAATAAAGTTATTATTATTGTTGTTACCTTATCTTCATAGTCTTCAGAGAAGTCGTTTCAATTTACAATGGAGTATATTAACTATACAGCCACTAAACTAACAAAAACAAATTTGATAAAATTGTAATTGATCAAGTCTTCTTGAATTTATAATGCGTTAAAAATAATTTTCCCTGCAATGAAGTTTTCTTCAAATTTGGCCACTTTCTGATCTCTGAGGGGACTCCAAAGAACAAATCCCCTATAGTGTTGGCTGCCATCGTTTATTTACACACGTAGTTTCTAGGGGTAAGTGGGCAGTGAGGCCGAGAGAGTAGGGGGCCGCACTTGAAAGTCGGAGATCGCGGGTTTTAAGTCCCGCTCTGACCACTCAGCTGGAATTATTTATCGGTAGACCCTAGTAAAACTCCTCAGTCATTCTTGTCAATAGTCGACTGGTCTGTCTCCCGCCAGTTGGGATTTTTATCCATAATATTATGTTCATTTTTATAGTTTGTTTTATCATTTGTTTCGACTGGCCCAGAAAAGTCCCAATGAGGAAGAAGTCCACTACATGGGGCCACTACATTCTCCTTTAACCTTCACAAATTTGGAGATTGCCAGAGAATGCAACTGTTGGAAGCGAAAACTATTGGGGGCAATAAAATAACCTTGAGTGACGTCGACTTACAGGCATATGGAGCGCTTGGAAAGGAGAGCATGTGTTTCCGAACCCTCCTCCACTAGTTAACTTCCGGTCCACATTGCCCACGTGATCTCTTCGTGACTGCCTCGTCTCCATGCGCCGTCTGAAGTCCTTGTTGTAATGATCCCCGAGAATAGACTGGCGGCAAAACGGTACAAGATAATTAAAGACGGAAATTGAAGAAGGAAAATGTTAGAAGAAACAGGTTAAGTAAGAGACTTGATTAAACGATAGCGATGCAAATGATATGCAAGATAGTATCTACGATTATCCATAACGTATGCAGGAAGGGAAGCCAATGATGTCATATTGTGATAATGTACACATGTTAACATACACTTACCCAGGTCTGTGAATTCTTGTTTGATCTTTCCAGCACTAAGCTAGTCATGGACCTGTAGTACTCATTCCTCCTCCATGAGTACGGATCTTCTTCAGCTCCATCTTCACTTGGCCTTCTAACTTCAATAGTCGGCAGAAAATTACGCTCGTGAGGAGCTGTAGGTGTACTGGAGACAGGAACAAACACAGTAACACTTCGTCATTTTGTCGACTGTAAAATACAACTAGTGACTACTGCAGCGTTTTCGTTTGAATAATTAATAATTTTAATAATTAATACATAATATGTCTTAATTGACCACTCCCCCAGTGGGGTTTTAGGGCCAATGTAAAGAAATGTAGTCAGATCTTTTCTGTTTTTTTTTTTCAAACTAAAAATGCAGTCAGATGTAAAACCAAATGTACTCACCTTGTGCTTAAGCGGGGTATTTCCAATGTTGGTGGACTGGTGCTAAGTTGTGTTGGACTAACAGAGGGAGGGGAGGGTGGGTTGGAACTTGATCCGCTCCTCTCGCTGAGAGGACGAGTTCTTCTTTCTGCACTTCCGTTACCTAGAACGCAACAAAAAACAAATGTTAGTGTACTTGGTAGCCCTAGTTACACAAAGCATCAATGAAGCGGAACAAAAACACTATTATAGATTGAATGAAGAAGAAATGATAAACTAGTAAAACGTTGATGAAAAGTCGATCTCGCTCGCTGCGGTCCCATCCTGACAAAAGCAGTCAATTAGGATGGAAGGCTGCCACGATTACTTTAGGGTGTATTTAGATCATAACCTACCTTTTTCATTTTCTTTGCTTTCATTACTGGTATTTCTAAACAAAAAAAGGAATAAAATAAAACTTACAAAGACCAAACTAACTATTGTACATTACAGCAGTTCTAAATTGATGGTCTTAAAACCAAAACCAAAGCAATTACTTACAAATTAATATGGTTTGATCGACTGGGTTGATAATATGAATTCAAATCTCTTTAGTGTTCGAATCTCTTTCCGTTGGCCAATTCACGTTATCTACCCAGTTGATAAAACCAAATTATCTTGTAATACTCCCCACCAAACCAAATTAACTTGTAATACCCCCCCCCCCCC
>CM042751.1:26712245-26727248 GCA_022496165.2 Catalaphyllia jardinei | reverse complement strand
TTTTTACCTACTTCAGCCAGACAGTGAGTGAGACAAGCTACTTAGGGACATTGCCGTCAACACAGCACAAACATTTCTTAACAAGGAAACACGAACCTGTGCAATGATGGTTTCTGCTCTTGAAATGCAGTAGGAGGTGATATCCCACACAGAAATGTTCCCATTAGAGTCTCCAGTAATCAACATATCGTTACTAGGGTCCGTTGCTAGGGCACACACAGGGCTCTCTTCGTCATCAGCAGCTTGATATCTCCCTAAGTAACGAAATACAAAAACAATCATGGATTAACAATGAGGGCGTCAGTAACTGGAGTAAGAAGGGCCCTGTGTAAGGATAGGTAGTATCAGTGTGGCTTACTACTCAAAAGGGTTTGCCATTCTGTTAGAAATCAAAGTACCTAATTGGACTGGAAAAAGAAATTGGTCGAATGACGAGGAAACTCCTTAGTTCCAGTTAAAATTTAATTGATCGATGTTAAATTTGCTACAGAATTGAAACGGAATATCTCGCTCGTTAGCCAATCAGGCCCACGTTGTTTAAAGGATAGATAACGCTATTTACCGCGGTTAAATCACTATGTAGCGGACAGCATGGTTTGTTTTTTCGACACTTATCCACTGGATAGCTACGGATTTATCCAGTGGATATCGTTAATCAAATTTCAAACAACTACAGCCAGAATAATAAGAGTTGCTTAGAGCCATGTGCGATTCTGCGAAAACCGTAACAACGGGTGATGAGGGTACATACCCATGGGTCTAGTCGCGCCGTACAAACACCAAAACTCCAGAACACCAGCCCCTGATGACACTAGTACAGCGCTCTCTTGAGTCTTCCACTGAGCCCTTGATGTAAGGAACAACAACTTGTCTATCGGCGCACCAGCGCAGCCTTGACTGCAAAAGAACAAATAAAGATCTTCATACTCTGCATACGAGCCACGTAGCCCATCAGGCCGGGGCTTATCCTGGTTTCTGTAGCATGAAGCGACAAGGAGTATTTCTACTTCCCCTGGATGGGATGCTAGTCCATCGCAGGGTTAAATTGAAGCATTAAATTCGCCGGTACCCATTTATACACCTGGGTGGTGAGGGGCACTGTGAGAGTTGAGTGTCTTGCCTAAGAACACAACACAATGTCCCCGGCCAGGGCTCGAACCAAGGACCGCTCGATCCAGAGTCAGAAATCACTTCTTAGAACATTGTAAACCTTTTGCAACACTGAATACTGCTTATAATAGAAAATATATACATGTATCTAAACGCTTAGCGCTCTAATAATAATAATTACCTCAGTAATCAACCCGATAATCACCGTTCGCGACAATAATATTTTTTTACACACAGGTACATTAAGATACTTGCACTTTTGTCACCCACTGCCAAATTGCTCAAATCTATTGTTACTTTCCAACCTTCTCAGCTCAAAAAAAGCAAACGTTAAGTAAGCGCAACTGATTAGCCTCTCCTAGGCATATTTGGTTGGAACTGGTCAAAAAATGACTAACTAGCAACATCACTAAATCACGAATGGTGTACCTTGATTTAGGTGTATAAAATAACATTTCGAAGAGAACACGCTAAACTACGGCCCTAAAACGCCTGTTCAAAGGCAATAACCCTATTAACTATATACTATACTAGCAACAGCAACTACAACTGCAACTGCAACTGCAACTGCAACTGCAACTGCAACAGCAACAACAACAGCAACAACAGTAACACTGTGGTCTTACTTCGCTTTTTTGCAGTGAAGGAGCCCTAGCTTCTCAATTTTGGCTTTTCTATACCAAAAAATAAAAATAAATTGTGAATAGAACCAATATGAAAAAAAATGAGAAATGGGCAAAAATAATTATATCAACACAAAAGGGATATATCAATAACTGCAAAACCGGAACTTTAACATACAGCAAACTGCCCGAGCCTTTCTTCAATCTTCGCATCATCTTTTCTCGGTCCAGGCTCCAGAGAATGATGTCGCCGTCAAAACTGGCCGTGGCTAGGTAGTTCGGAGGGCAGAAGGCAGCAGTCAAGATGTCATCCTGCAAACAGAACATAATTTTAGTCAGTTCAGGCCAAGATAGATAACCGTGAAAAAATCATCAAAAGTCTGTCGACTTCCAAGTGGCCCTTTCAGCATGTACAAACAGAATTTTTTTAAGTATATATCGTGTTACTCTTAACATTATTGAAAGCTAACCGTAAACAGGCTAACCAGAGTGCTATCCAGGCTGACTGCAGTGTTTTTCCAGGCTACCTGGAGTGCCATTTAGCCTAAACTACAAAAAACGTTTTGACTGCCGGTCATTTAGTCCATTTAACGCCTGCGTCGCACATGGAGGTTGGGTGCGCAGAAACCTGGGTGCTGGAGCTGCCGACCCCAAACCCAGGTAGCAAGAACCCCAAAGGCCTGCCCTACCCGTAACCCAGCCACCAGCCCCGCCCGCCATACCCAGCCACAGCCCAAGCACCCGTCACACAGAGCCAGGAGCTCCGTGGAAAAAATAATAACAGTAATAACCAATAATAATAATGACAATAATAATATTAAGGTAATAATAATGAAGGGGAGAGGAGGGTGGGAGAAAACACTAAAACACTCAAAAAACTGATGAAGACGCCCCAAACACTAAGCACAGTAAAACTCCGATCACATGTAACAGCACACGCATAAATTGCAACAATAACCGCTTACCCGAGCGCACAGGAAACTGCTATGCACAAGGCCTACTACAGTAACGCAAACTCCAACAACAGGAAACGCCACAGCAAGCAACCAAAGACGATAATAAACGCCAACGGCACACTGACTACTACGCAACACGCTCCTTGTCATTAACTAGGTTAGAGTATATTTAACCTCATTTAAAACCTTTTCATTACAAAGTGGTACTTTTTAAGGCTAACATTTTGATGTACTTGTAAATTACCTGATGTAATTGTCCTCCTTTCCAACCTGCATTTGGTCTGAGACAGAAGGTCTGACAACAAAAAGAAGAAAGATCAACACCCAACAGGTATTTCTATAAAGCAGAAGCGCGCGCAGCAGTCACGACGGTTCTAATATATAGATTTAGGCCAGCAGCCTAAAAGCGTGGCACCTTGGCCACGTTGTTAAGAACCCGATTAAGCTAACCCAGGAAAAGGTACCATTTTGATTTGAGTTCTGCACCTTTGGGGTGAGGTTTTCTGTTTTGAGTTTTATAACACAAAACAAAGCAGGAAAAAACATTTGTATACAGAAAACGTTATAATTTGGATAAATTTTAATCCTAGGCTAGCGTTAGCCGGCTTCCGAACAATCCTAACTGTTTTCAACAAGTTAACCTGACATGAGCCCGCGATCCAATCGAAAACCAGCATTTGGTCAACTTCAAAAAAACACGTGACCTAGATAAGTTGTAGACTTGAGCCCGCGATATGGTCACGTGATACTGGTCAGCAGATACCTTGTTTTGACAGGTGTCAATTGCTCATAACATGGATGTCCAATTATCAAAGAGGTGCACGGTAAACCACGGCTGCGGCTGCGTCTGCGTTTGCGGTCCTTTGCAGTATTATGTTTGTCTCTATCAACCTATTATTTGGAGTATGGCCGCCATGTTGTGTGACTCCGTCGCCGTCGTCGTCGTCGTCGCGTCGTACGTACGCGCCCACGATCAATACCGCTGCCCATGATAATCATGAGCAAATCAATACATGGGTTTCTTTTTCCTATATGGTTATGGGGCTCTGCAGGTGCATTTTAAATCCTGTATATTTCTCAACCGTCCTTTGCAAAGCAGCAGGGAAGTTTAGCAAACTTCGACGTCAACGACACCAAACAAAAGATTTGATGAGTAAAACAGTATCTGTGCACGCACGTTATAAGTCTTTTAGACCGTTCACAGCCCTCTCTTTCCCGGTATTTTTATTCGAACGTTGAAAGCGCGGTGAGAACTGCGAGAGAACTGGACGCCAGCGCAAAACGAAAGACTTGACAAACCCCACCGCCGCGTGCTTCACGCTCGCTTCGCTCGCTTTTTCTTTCCCGTGCGTAAATACAGAGGATGTGAACAGTCTATAACTCTTTCTACATTTCTTTAACCTCTACACAACAACAACGTGAAAGTTCTGTCTTTTGGAGAACGCAACGCGACGGAGGCTAATTTTTCGCACATTTATTTAAAGCTGAACGCTGGCGTTAAGTAGTTAACTCAATTGAGCAAGGTCTGAGAGCAATAAACACTCTGAATAGATATAGACAATTGCGAAATTTGAAGGCCGTAAAATAGAAATTCATTTTTCACTAGACATTGTCCTCGGGGTCTCCGCCACCATTGCTTGAAGTGCCTATGTGGTCAAAATTTTAATTTTATCTGATTCTATATTTCACCCGATGAACTTCTACGAAAAGAAAATTCGATTTTGGTAAAATGCAATCTTTTTTAGATGTTATAAAAGCGTTCAGATTTGCCGCCATTTTGGTGCACCATTCGCACCAGTCTTCCCTTGGTTTGGAATGAGTTGTGACTCATTCCAAACACATGACTTCAGGCTTGACTCATCTCGCTTGTTTTACCTCTGTAAATATTATTTAACTTAGTAGTTCATACAAAATGCTGGAAAGGAGAATTTTGCTAGACTACGAAGCTAAATTTTCAAAGGTAAAACAAGCAAGATAAGTCAAGCCTGAAGGCACACAAATCTACGATACAACGCTGAGCATGTCGATCATGTGATCAGCCGCACGGGTAGACCGCAAGAAAATAGGATTTTCAAGTTTTTATAAAAAAATTCATTAAAAAAAATCGCTTTTTATCCAAATCGAAATTTTTTTCGCCGAAGTTCATTGCATGAAATATAGGATCAGATGGAAAAATAAAAATTTTGACGATAAGGGCACTTTAAGTTCTCTAACAACGTGAAATGACGAAGTTCTGCATATTTTGCAGAACGTGAGCCATGACGGCTAATCCAAATCAATAATGAGTACTTTACGCACCTCAATGTCGTCGTAATAGACGAGAATTTTGCGATTCCATCCCACTGTTATGATTTTACTCTTCTCTGGTAATGAAATGATTCCAGTCACTTCATTCTCTTCCAAAGGTTCAAGCTTGTTAAGCAAATGTCCATTGCTAGCATTCCAAACCTGCGTATCAAAACATAAGGCGACAGAAACAGTAAGCAGAATAATGAAAAGATTTATAACGCTTTAGTCCCTTTAGCAGTTAAATCTACTCAAACTCATCCAGTACTGATTTACTTGTGGTCGTTGTAAGGCTGAAAAGAAAATTAATTCCGTTTTTGGCAATTCTTCGTCGCAACACCCGAGGACTTAACGATTCCTAAAGAGCCCTTTTACTTTAATTCACTGCTATATGGTCTTCCACAGCAACTACTTTCAAGATAAACGTGACCTCTATCGTAAAAAAGTTCCACTGGCAGCTACCTGTCTGTTATCGTATACCTTAATTAGATAATTTATGAAATTCTCAGACTGTCTTGCAAAGCTCTCAATGGAGCAGCGTCTTGCTTCATCAGTGTCTTACTTACATATCTCACCTCTCAACGGACACCAAAATCTTCCTTTCAACACGTGCACTTTCTGGCGACAATTGACCTTTTTTGAAAGCCATTTCAAAACATTTTTTTTAAAACAAGCGTTTTAATTCTTTTAACTTTTAGTCGAAAAAATAAGTTAAAAATATCTCAGAGTTTTAACTAAGTTTATTCCTCATATTGTTCTTTTTTTCTCTCTCTTTCTAAGTTTATTAGCTTTTTAACAATCTTTAAGGTGAAGCGCCATGGATTTGGGGCTACATTATTAAATATTCTAACTGTTTTTAATGCCGATGAACGGTGACTCACATGTATATTACCGGTCCTGTCACCAGTCATAAGCCGGCGTCCTGAAGGGTCCATCGTCATGCAGGAGATTTCCTCTGCGCCATGAGCCTCTGCAATATGCTGAGCCTTCCGTCCTGTGCTCAGGTCCCAGAATGTAATGACTGACCCCTCACAGCCTGTGATCACTTGTCCCATGCTGGGATTATACAAAGCTGCACACAGAGGCCTCCAGTGTGTGGTCTTGCTGGATCTATTAGCGCTCATAGCTACAATCTTGATTTCTGCCAGGCAGTCGTTACTAGCAATAAACAGGGAGTTGATAGGCGATCGGATGACAAGAAACGGGAAAGGACCATGTTCAGGGATTCTGTGGCCGAATGGGAATCTGATAGGAATCGTCTGAAGACAGACTTGTTCTTTGATGTCCCAAGATTTTAAAACCTGTGATTCAAGACAACAATTACAAGCCAAAATCTTAACAGAAGTCGTAAAATGGGAAAAGATAAAATGCAAGTTTGCCTGCCACGCAATGATCACGGCTAATTCAAAAGTCGATTCTATACTATCTTTACCTTTTCAACAATGTCGGCACTTTTGCAACAACTTTTAGCCCTATAGGTCTATAGCTCTCCCAAATTTACATCGCACCGCACAACGCATCGCTTTCAGCTATTTAAACACTGTTATAGAGAACATAAATGTATATAATATTTTTTCTGTTTCTTACCCCATCTTTGTCATAACTGAAGACCTGCTCCAGTGCTTCGTGAATAGCCAAGTCAATGATTGAAGACTGGTGTCCCTTCATAATAGCTACAGGCTTAACAGTGACGTATGGATTCCACAAACGAACAGCATGATCCACTCCCCCAGTGCAGATTACATTCAGAGTAGGACTATAGTCAAAACATTCCACGCCCTGAACGAAGAAACAATATCACAAAACATAGTCAATGAACAGGATCTTCAGGCAATTAAGGGACCAAAGCTTTTTAGTCATAATACTACTGTAGGTAACGTAAACTCTGCATAAGAGCCAAGTGGCCCATTAGGCCGGAGCGTATCCTGGTTTCTGTACATGTCGTATGAAGCGAGTAAGAATATTTCCACTCCTCCTATATGGGATGCTAGTCCATTGCAGAGTTTCTCCCAGCATTAAGTTTGCCGCTACTCATAAACATCTGAGTGGAAGAGTAAAGCTTCTTGCCCAAGAACACAACACAACATCTCCAGCCAGGTCCGCGCCACCGTGCCACCGCGCCACCGCTCCCTTACGGACCTCTGCACGAAGTTACCTTTCCCAATTTTCTAACCTTAATAGTCCTTCGTCCTACGGACTTCGCACTAAAAAGGGAACAAATACGATCCCATCACTCAAGCATATTCTCTACACCAGTGGACATTTTATTGTACCTTTGCAACTTTAAAAGTGTAAGTTTTCCTCTTCTTATCATCAATATCTCTGACTACAAGTGAATCCTTTCCACTGCCACTGCATGAGATAACAAACTCCTTCAACGGAATATACTTTACTCTCCTGACCCAGTCAGAGTGAACTTGACCCAAGGTAAGACATGTTACAAAACGAGAGTGACTTGGCAGGTCCTATAGAAAAAAAGATCATCAGTTAGAAAAAACTTTTTAATTAATACCAACATCTACTAAAACATAGCCTGAACATACACACGAACCTCCCTTCATCACCAAAGCTGCTAACCAAGAAAAGCCCCATTGACTCAGTCGTAAATTTAATATAGATTCCAAACTCTCCCATGAATTTGCCAAGGTCAGCCAAGGCAAGTGTGGAACTACAGTGCACATGCTTTAAACAATGTTTTAAAGTCTGGGTGACCTATCCGAGAGATTGCTGAAGTTTAACAATTGGCCAAAAACGCTCAGGGGCACTCCCTTCATAGCAAAGATAGCTCTTATAGTACCCTTTAAAAGTACATATTAACTACTTATAGCTCTTTTGGAGAGAGTACAGTCCACAGGGTTAAAAACTTTGAGTCACACCCACAAATCCAAAATCAGTTAACTCCTTACCTGAAGATAGACCTGATGACTTCCTGAAGTTTTCTTGAACGGAGTCTCAAACAGTCCTTTTAGAGGTGTTGAGAACACAAGGAACATGATCACGCCATTGTCCATTCCAAGAAAAAGCGTTGATTTTCCAGCTGGTAACTAAATATACACGTAATAACACGTAAGTAAAATTTATGTGTTCTTGAAGTAGTCAATATTAAAGCTACATGTACCACCATGCAGCTACTCATGCTAAGAGCAGGTTGATAGGCAACCTTGTCCATACCTAGCTGAAACAATATATTATTATTTTCCAGACCTGTAATGTGATAGCAACACTGACACACACCTTTTTGTTATAATGGTAATCAAGACAAAGGACCACATTTCCAAGAGCTGCAATAAAAAACAAAGTATGTCATAATTAAGACATTGAAGAGTTGCCTACAGGTACAAAGCTTTCAGTTAATTAGCGTAGAATTGTCCTGGAGAGATTAATTATTTAGTGTAGAATTGTCCTGGAGAGTTTAATGTTTTAACTTAACAAAGAACACAATGACAGAACCATGTTTGATTACCGGTATTTACTATTAGGTCAGTGATATCAATCGATATCTAGTGCCATAGGCCTGCAGAGCGTGCACACAGTTACTACTACATGTACATTGCCTTTTGCATCCATACCACACTGAACACACAAATGACGTCATGCGTATGGGATGCTTCCAACAGTCTGCATCATAAAATCCAAAACTAGAAGCCTTATAGTTTCATCTACACATAAAAATGTACTGTTATTAACAAATGGAAGACCCACCACAAAGATGAAATAGTGGTGTGTAAATTGGCGTTGACATGTCATAAAAATAAATGTCCCTGTTGGTCGTTGAGAGAGCCATCTTGTGCACATTTGCCATGGCAACAGCATCTGTCACCCACATCTTAATATGACGCTTGTTAGAGCTTCGTTCAACATCTGAGCTGTTGTGCTCCATTTCAATTTTCCTTTGAAGTTCCAGTTCTGTGCTCCAGACTCCAATGATTCCTTCCTAATCAAAATAATGAAACCATTCAGGACTGCAGTATTTTGAAATTCACTCTTAATAACTATAGGGATCAATAATGAACTTATTCAAATTTAGACTACTATGAATAGTACCTTACTAACTGTGACATATCTCATCGGATTAAAGTCAGTCAGAATCTTTGTTGTTGTTTCCTTAAAACCCAAAAAAAAGCAAATTAAATGAAACAATGGTTAAGGTGACCAAATCAAAAATGTGTCAGCGAAGAATAATACATACACCATGTACTGTATGGTAAGTTATAGTTTAAAATTGCAACAAGTATTTCTCAATACAATGCAGAAACTTGCATGTGTATTAATTAATCCAAATTGAATCTGGTTCAAGATCTAAACTGCCGTTACATGCAATGTTCTCATTGCCAAGTGCATGATTGTCTGCCTTGCAATCAGTAAAAGAATTGGATACTTGGATCACAGCATGTACATGTAGACAGTTAACATTATTACATCCTTGTCACAGCCTGGCACTTTACAAAACATTTCATACTATAATGTATATCTGTATGTATGGCTACAACAGTACCCTGTTATGGTCTACTCTCACAATATTTGGCTTGGGAATAAATGTGTTGCCATTCACTTTGGTGGCTTGGTCATTCTCCTCAAATTGAAGCATAAGATAAGTGCAGAATTCATCCCAGTCAACCAGGCCATCAGATGCAATATCAACCTGCAGTGCAAAGCACAATAATATAGTCAAAGCTATGGAAGCCCAAGGTATAACATGTTCAACTAGCCTAAGTTGTGTTCTTAGTGCTGTGCTCCAGAAGTGTCTGGGTTCCACACTCAGGCAACTAACGTTTGCCTTTGGGTGACTGGAAAGACTTTAGTTAGTACCTAGACTTTTTTCATATACAGTAAGCTAATATGCTGGATGCCATGCAGGATTTCATGGTTAGGAACCTTTGAGCTCCTCATATTTTTCTTCGACTACAGCCTTATCCTTATGAGCAGTATCCATAATACATATACGTGTAGTCCTAAGGGCAGATTAAAACTGTACATGTACTCACTACTCAAAACATCTCAGTCTATCTTGTTTCCCATTTCACGACTAAGTCCCAACAGCTGCAGCAATCACCTAACAGTTCACCATTATTAAAGGCATTGATATCAGGGGTACCTATTGATTGCAAATAGTAATGAACAAACAAACAATATTCCACAGACAGAGATCAGATACCTTTTTGAATAGCATCCCTATCTCCTTCTCAAATAATGCCACCTTTTGACAATCCCATGTTTCAACTCCTAGTAAATCTGCCAGCATTTCATGAAATTCTTCTTGTGTCATCAAACCTGACGAATGAAGCCTTGTTTGGTCTCTGTACACTGATCCTCGCCTTGTCAGCCATTTCTTGAGAGCTATCTTATCAGGAATGTGCGTCATAAACTTGAACATAAGGGCTTCAAGATGATGAATGTCCAACTCTTCCTCCAAACGCAGGGGCTCCAGTCCCTTAGTATTGCTGAAAATGCACAGGATATACATGTACTACTTAAAAGTAGATTCAATCATTATTATTACTATTATTACTATTATTATTATTATTATAATTATTATTAACTTTTTCTTCTAGCAAAGTTTAATATAATACAGCTCTCATTTGCTATAATTAAGAACTGTACAGCATCAGAGGCTCTAGATATCCCTTTAAATGACGCAAGGACTCAGAAGACTTCACTCTCACTGTAGCTGGTTCTACAACAGTACTGTACTCATAATTTTAGGCTAAGATTTTTAATTTAGCTTTTTCCTTAGTAATGTTTAATGGTTCTTTTTCCCATTCTTAAATTGTTCACATATCATAAATATTTTCGAATATAGTTTAAAATATCCAAATGATAAAGTTTTGTGTTACCACTATAATTATTATTATTATAATTGTTATAAAGTATTAAGTTATTTTATATTACAAAATATTAAAATTATTATTATATTATTATATTATCATTATTACAAATGTATTTTTTATTTTTTAATTTGTTATTGCCTATAAGTAGCAGATCTAAATTCCAAAGCAAGGGGAAAGGGGTCCAACAGACAGAATGTTGGGATCTCCAGCCTGAATCTTAGACCTGCATGCCGAAAATGTGTAGTTCCAGGAAAAATTTATTCTCGTCCCAAAAAATTACAGATGCTCTTGAAAGCCAAACATTTTAAAGAAAGTTGAAGTTACACTGGAGTTTCATCAGGGGTCAATTGGTGCTCTGGGTTAAAACAAAAAAAAAATGGAAATGGAAATGGAATGGAAACTTTCTGGAATAGGTACATGTAATCTTGTGTGACTTATCAACATACGCACTTTTTAGCAGGTAAGATAACATCTTTGAAGGTGGCAATAAAAACTGACATTCAAAATCTGAACATTATTAATATCAATTTTTGTTAAGAATTACAACTGATTTACTCATTTATACATGTAGTACTGCCATTTAACTTACCAGTAATTAAAAACATTCTTGACCCACTACTCTCTCTCCAAAGTTTTCATGTGAGATTAGGGCCGGCTTGTTCAAAGCCCAATTATGCAAACCCAGGGTTAACAAGAATTTTGAATCAGTTTGTAACTTTTTGGTGAGGTGCTCTGTTTATATTGTTTGCCCTTCAGTTTTGAGCTGTAGTAATCTCAATCTACACCAAACATTAGAGGTGAAAAACATTTAAGAAAATTTTATGCTTCAGATAACGCTTAACCCTGGGTCAACATTAGCCAGCTTTGGAACAAGTCGGCCCAGGTTATTTGGCTGGATACCCAATTAAAACTACAAACTATGACAGTTGTGCTTAACTCAGGATCTTTAAAATTACTGAATAACAACACTGTATCAAAAACACTGTCAGAGATGCCAGAAAGTAAATAGTTTTTAACAACAACTAAGATACAAAATAGTTTTTTCATGACAGGGTTAGTCATAGATAAGGTTACAGTTACAGTTACAAAGTGCAAAATTTGTTTAGCAACATGCGACTGTGTACTGATAGCTCCAGGGTGCATGTTTGATTCTGTTTAAGATACAAACAAAGAAGAACTCGGCAGAAATCCCAGCTGGAGTCATAACTAACTTCATATTTCCTTTTCATAAATATAAAATGCTGAAGTAAAAATGACAATGGCTACAGAAACTACTGACTTACTTGGCACCCATGATGCTGAAAGCTGAGGGTTTCAATAACAGCTTCTTTGTTTATACAAATAATTCATGATTAGAACACCAAAACATGAGACTTTTTTCTTCTGAAGTATCCGCCTCATGCTCTCATTCATCAGAGTTTTCTACTCTTGGTGAAACTAATTTGCCCTCACTTAGCAGCAAAACAAAGTATTTCTAGGAGTCTTTTGTGCATTTTGAAGCCTCTTGCATGTAGTCATGGCAGTAACAAATATCAGAAGTCACACTTGACTGATTACAAAATTAAATTCTTTTAAAATTTGAATTGTTAATTTGACTGTTCATGGAATTGCTTTGAACAAGACAATGAAAAGCATCATAACAAAAGAAACAAAAGACAGCTTGGGGGCACAAAAAACAGTGAAAACAATTACACGATCAAACATCACTGACCAAAAGCTAAACACAAAAGTTTTCAAGAAAAGCAAATTCAAAAAAGAAATTCAACAATATTATACAACAACTGTAAAAGCTTTCAATTTGAAAATTAAAAATGTACAACAGTCAAATATTGAAGGTAAATGAATTTTTAAACGAAATATTCAAGCTGAAAAAATACAGGACTTTGGTCTTGTACATAAAGTTGATCTCTATTTGGAAGGTTGTAATTAAAATGTTTAAGTTAACTATCCAGTGTTTTTCAAATATTGAAATCCAAGAAAACAAAAGGGAAAGACATTTATCTAATTAAATCTGGCACATTGAAGACACAAAGTATGAAAGCAAATTAATACATGCATTTAACCTCTCGTGTCATTTTTGACAACTCTTTCATTAACATTTTCCATTTGCTGCCTCCTTTCTACAGATGTACTTAAAGCAGCCAATTAGAGATTGATTACTTTTCTGATTTCCTAGAGATGATCTTTCATTTATTTCCGATCCCCAGTCAACAACAAGGCTGTTATGTACCTTCAATTTCATTTCAATATTTTCCATAAATTAACAGAGTTCTATAGATCTTTAAAATCACCTGTAAGTCTTCTTCATAACATAGTTATTAATCTATTTTACCTAAAAAATACCACAACGAAAAACCACCTACTGAAACAAGTTAGAAACAAAAGTGAGTGGAAAAGAGAGATGACAAATAAACCCACCCACCCCCCTCTCCATCCAATTCCCAGGTCTACACACCTTGTCCTAAAAACACCAAGAGTTTTCTGAGTTGACCAAGAATTTCTCACCAAATGTTTGTAATATGGGCTAGAGAAATGAATGCCTCTTCATTTAAAATTGAAGCTTTAACTTTGACATGTATTAAAAAGTGGTTAATATGTAATTATAAGCTTTATGAGCTTAAATTTGCATGTCTTAGCTTAATTAGGCTAAAATTAAGACTTTATGGGTTGCCCGTTTTTCATTGATTACTCATATGAGGTATTTAAAATGCCGGCAAGAATATCTAAAGGAAATTGATCACTTACTCGTAACATGAATCATCTGTGTTTACAGAACGGACAGTATGCCCAGCAGCTGATTTCTGGAAAATAGAAAGAAAGCAATGTCAAAAGCGCCGCGCGCACAAATTAATCACCACGCGCTAAGAGCACCCCCTTCTCGAGTTGATTACCAAAACAAACAAAGCAAAACAGTCAATCTTGGCATCAAGGTGATTTTACAGAATGATTTAAAATTCAAGCATTTTAAGAGACTTGTTTTGTAGTTAAAAATGCTTGACATGAGAAGATATGCAGATTAACCATTATTTAATATCGACCCTGTCAAGACAACTGGCACAAGGTCTTCCAAGCCTCTACACGTCATATCTTCTCCAAATGACTAAATAACAACACTTAACAAAATGATGACACAAACAAACCTTTTGTTTTGACTGAATTCGCGACCAAATCACTGGAGCAAGCATCCGAACTGCTGAGGCGAAGTGAATCGAACCAGATTTTAGCGAAGACGTTGCCGAGGGCATCCGAGAGTTTCCGAACTCGCGTTCGGCTCCAGGTAGCTGAAGGAACGACATCTTGGCGGAAGCGGTTTCCTGGGTAACAGATTTCCCGTCCATTATATTTACTCTTCGCAGAATACCTTTGTTCGCGAGCCTCCTTAAAATTATAAAGTCAAGTGTCGGGTAAACATTTTTTTATGAAGTGCTGTGTGTAAGATTTCCATTTCTAAATAAACATTCATCAGAGTCACGAATGCCTACAGGAAATAAGCGCTGGCTTGTGTACAAGCTGTTCAGGCTGCTGCTTCGTGAGTTATGGGTCAGTTATGTCTGGTGTCGCAAGCCTAAAGTATATTTTTCCTTTCTCCGCTCTAGTGAACACTCTCCTCTCGAAATACCAACCGCCGGTTTGGTCTATTAGTAATCAAGTCAGATCACTTCAGAGCCTATCAACGAGGATATTGAAACCAACCACAAGACTGGTCACTCGCCGTGCACAATAACTAACCCTTTACTGTATACTTGAGACAAAATATATGAAGTATTACCTTATCGTCGGCTGACAAAAACAGCAACCTGCTGTAAAATGCCACAGCTGGGCCTTTCGATTAGGTTGAATAACAAACGCTTCGTTTCTCTGACCTCAGCTGTGAGAATTTACATCTAGTTTCCCTCCAGTGGTACTATGAAGGTGTGTTCCCTCTGTTAGTCCACAGGACAAGTACCCCTGGCATATTTCAATCTCCCGTCACATCTTCAGTCGGAAAGCTTCTCTCTGCATTGATTCCACTCGAAACAAAGGAACAGCAATTACACACAAACCGAAAGTCTAGAGTAATCGTATTATGAGTGAAGCGGTTGTCAATCAAGCTAAGCCGCTCTGAAAGAGTTGCCGAGACAACACATGAAAATCATAATTAGCGTTTTAATTACTCGTTCAAAGAACCAACTGCGCTTTTGTCAAATAGGATGATTAAAA
>CM042751.1:26694502-26699645 GCA_022496165.2 Catalaphyllia jardinei | reverse complement strand
TTAGCTCAAGGTCTGGATCCGCTACTGGTTATTTGTGCTTCTACCTGTAATTTAATTTAATGTAATTTACGGCAGTAAAGTCGTAAAGGGGAAAATATGCGTGGCTTCATGTTGGTTCTTTTCAACTTATTTTCATTGTTCTGTATTAAAAAAGGTTGGTTTGCATACATACATACATGACTATTTTTTTTCTTCAATTTACAGATTAGCTAAGAAGCTTATATCTTCGTCTTCCTTCATATCCCGTTGTTTTAAATCTTTAACTTCGTCATCTGTAATTATCTCAAAAGATTGCGATTCTTGGAATATAAAAAGAAACCGCTGATTTTATCAAGACTAAGTTTAAGTAGGAACAAATTGACATTACTCACTTCAGAGCATGCTTGATGCACTTCTATCAGCAAATAAATTACAGTGGTAACGGTTATAACCATTTCCCAGACTTGTATGCTATCAGTGACGCAAGAACCCTGTGTAAAGATTTGAAGTATATACAATGACCTGCTTTTGTGTTCATTTGGAACAAAATTTATTGCAAGACAAACAAAGCGAATAACACGTCAAGCGCAAAACATGAAAGGAGCTTAGCGACGAATTCCCGAAGATTTATTGTTTTTTCTTTTAGCCGCGTTGTTTTAATCAACTTTAATCAACAATACCGTTATGTATTGAGGAGACAGGTCAATTAAAAGACATAGCTACACGACACAAGACCTCGCATTTTCTCTCTACGTCAGTGAAAACCAGCAAACCATTTTTGAAGCGTTTTAGGTATTGTATAGCAATTTTAACCGGAGTCATGAGTAAGAAAGGTCTGTGTATGCTTTACTTCCAGGAATTGAAAAAGATATATGTCAGTTTTAATGCTTTAAAATCATGCAACCACTACTGAAACCAGACAAAATCATCTCTGTATGGAGTTACTATACCTGTTTGACTGGAATAACTGGTCTGCTAGGATTAAGCAAGTAAAGATCTTGGATGCATAACATGTACAGTGTCAAGTTGGCCAGATAAAATATGTAAATCAGAGCAGAGATGTAAAAGCATCTGACACCAATTTGCTTCCTGCAAAAAGGGCATACAATAAAAGTATGAGAAAAAGATATAACGTTTGTGTTACCTTGCATGAATTAAAAGTCTACTTTCATGAGAGATACAACGTAACGACTGATCTTACCATTTACATCGCATAAGTTCGACAGTGAGTGGATGAAAAATTAACTCTTCTCGTCCATAGTCCAGCATGGTCTGCAAATAAATTATCAATACTTCAAGAAATCTAGTATTTCAGCTGTAGATTCTTTCAATGATTTAGTTTGTTTGTGTTGTAGTTATTGCGATGTTTATGGCACTGTTGTGCTTATTGGTTTTGCTTTGTTTTTGTGATGCCTTGTTGTCACCATTACTGCGGTTGTTTCTGTTCGCTATGTTGTCTTTGTTGTTGTTGTTGTTGTTATGTCGATTGTAATTGTTGTTGTCCCTAGTTGTTTCTTATATCCTTGTTGTTGTTGCTCTTAATTTTTGATGTTGTTGTTATTGTCCTTATTGTTGTTGTTGTTGTTGTTGTTGTTGTTGTTATATTGTAATAGTCGTTGTCCTTAATTGTTGTTGATATCCTTGTTGCTGTTGTTGTTGTTCTTAATGTTTGATGTTGTTGTTGTTATTATCCTTGTTGTTGTTGTTGTGTTGTTATTGTTGTTGTTGTTGTTTTTGTTGTCGATGTTACCTTTGGTGCAAAGAAGCCACATCCGTCACTGAGGAGAGAGGGATCAGGATTCACGTATTCAAAATCATAAGTTACCTAAAATGGCAAATCACATGTCATGAATCACCAAGACTTTGTGTGTGTGTTTTTTTAATACATTATACTTCTCTTGGCATTATACTATGAATATAAATAATTATTATTCATTCAAAATATTTCCCCGTTTCTGATTGGTTAAAACCACACGCAAAATTCACCATAACCAGCTGCAGTTAACCAAATATTGAACCAATGACGTCAAAAGTGCAGCCTGCTACAAATTATTGAACTGATGACGTCAAAATGACGTCAGAAGTGAAGCTCGCTGCAGATTATTGAACCGATGACCGAGAAAAACCTGGGGACAAGGTTGTGTTACTTTTGCTGAGCGTAAAAACAAAGAGCAAAATGGCGAAACTCCTTTAAGAACAGGCTAATATTTTGAATGAAAAATACAGCAATTATTGAATTCGGCTTTCGTAGGATATGAAGAATTCTGGAGATCTCGGAGGGTGTTATTTCTCTCGGCCTTCGGCCTCTGTGGATAACACCCTCCTTGATCTGCAGAATTCTTCATATCCTACGAAAGCCGAATTAAATAATTGCTAAATATATGAGCTAGTTTTTTGGCTACAGATCTGGTAAAGTGGGAACATATTTATGGAGTTTTTTCCTACATAATTTTGCTAATTTCCGGCACAGTCGGGATAAGATGTGGAAAACGATGTCGTGTGCGCGGTGTTAACGAATAAAAAAAGTCATGTCAGCGCACAGGTAGTGTTTGGGAAAATTTCTAGAAAGATATCTACCTGCAGCAGTCATAATTAGGAGTTGTCTGAGTTTTCACGTCGTTTCCTTTAAACTTCTTGTGCTAGTTTGTATTCAATTCTTACCGAGTAATTCTCGTCTGAAGTCAGGTGTTGGGAGGTCTTAATGCACTTATCCATCACAACCTGAAAATGAGCACCATTTAGCTAACATCCTTACACACAATCAATCTAGTCTAAGGAAGCAAAACTATGTGTATTTATTGAATGGTATCGTTTCACACCTTTGCTAAAAGAGGAAATGTTTCAATTAAGCGTTTTAAAGGTATGAAGCAGGAATCCTTGCTGCACTTTGGAAAAGCCTCCTCCCACCTGCCGGGTTAAAAAATATCATAAGCCGTCACATCAGCAAATTAGGGTCATTGAAAATGGTTCAGTGCTCACCAATCATATTCTTTTAGATGAAATTGCCTAAAATTGTGTGTAGTTTGATGTCTGGTGTCCATATTAATGTTAGGTTTTCGAGGCTATCCCAGAAATATGACGCATAACTGAATATACCCGAGTTAATCCCGTTTATATTCAGACCCAGAGGCTACTAAATCGATCTTGCTACAGACCTCAACGGCTTTTAGATGCGCCTCACCCCTGAGGCATTTGAACTCATCAGAAAATTACACATCAGGTCGGCCTCAAAAATGGTTTGCGCATTTTATGATTCAGACAGAAATAGTGGCGTAATAATATAAAGAACCCGATATAAATTTCATCTCCGTGATTTCAATACTGATTAAAGATCTAATTCTGTAAAAATGGCCGGTACTGGGAATTTTAAGAGGGAAAAGCGTGATGCAGTAATGGGATGTTAGCCTGTGATTGGCCAATATATACCTGTCGTGTTTGATTATCTCCGTACAAATATCATGATGTCCATTTGATATTGCAGTTTCCAGGCAGTTTTTGCCATCTGTTGTCACGAGCCGAAGGTCTGCTCCTCTATCCAGCAACAGACGTAAAACTCCCACCTTGCCTTGCGTCGCCGCAGCAATCAACGCCGTACACTGTTGGCAAAAAAAAAAGGATCGTAGAAGTCGCTTAAATAGATCTGGCACTTAGAAAATCCACCCAACTTAATTAAGCCTCCTCCTTGGCAGAATCATAAAATTCAACGTCATTTTGAATCAGATGAAACGTTCTGAACACATATCAAGACCGTCCTATATACTCATCGTACCCCATTTTTGTCCGTAGCATCGATTTTAGCTCCTTGGTCAAGCAACAAACCCGTCGTTAACTTACAACCACAAAACGCTGCCTGAATTAATGGCGTCAACCGTTCGTCGTCTCTGAAAAAAAAAACAAACAGTAAATTAATGCAGAATAGTACTGTCTTACGATATCTTTGCCAGAGATAAAAACAATACACCTTAGGCCCAGATCAAACATCGAACTTTAAAGTTCGACCGTTGGTTCAAACGTTGAAGTTAACTGGAATTTATATATATCAACAAAAACATACTATCCGTCTGCTTGAGACGGAGAGAACGTCTTAATCAATCTTAATTCAGTCGGACGAGCTCCGTTGAGTCAGAAGCCGAGCTTATCTTGAACTTAATTCACTCAGTTTAGTTCGTCTCCTGTGAAGTTCATCGTTTGATTTGAACCTTAGCAGATATTATAGCCCTCAGACAAATAATATTATCAACTTGTGAAAACATATAAAGCGTATAAAAAGCGTCTTTTAAGCTCTTGTAAGAATGACTGGAACCTAAATCTTTCTCATTTCGCAGACAAGAAGGCTTAGCAAACACGACGGCCATACTAAAGCCAAATTCGATGAAAAGTAGAATACCCTTGTTACTGCCAGTTCACAAACTGCCTAATTACATTGGCTGCTATGCTTGTTAATCTAGGTTTGTGTTTCTTCAAGCCAGTAACTAAGTTGATCTTTACCTGCTATCAATAGCGGCTCCTTGCTCCAGAAGATATTTGGTCACAGAGATATGACCATGCACTGCCGCAAAATGCAAACAGTTTTGGAGACGAAAGTCGGTCATGTGAATGGTGTCTGGACAAGCTTCCAACAACGCGCGGACACAGGCAAGATCGCCATTCCTGTGGAAAAAGGAAACCATGAGTTAGAGGTTGTCAGGAATGTAATGATAAAAACACTTGATGTTTTAATTATGAATGTGCTTAACTTTAAGGTGGTCTAAATTCCTGCCTGAATAAAGTTCTCGTGTTGTGTCAGTGTTTGACAAGACACTTTGTCCTCAGTGGAAGATTCTCCAAAAAAAAGTTCAAATTTAACAAGCTGTTGTTTTCACCACTCACTCTACTGCGTAATGAAGCGGAATTCTCTCATCTTCGTCTTTGATGTCCAATGTTGCACCAGCTATCAAAAGCTCTTGAATAATCTATTTAGACATAAAAAGCATTGATATTATGAATTCACTACAGGAAATTAAATTGAATTTGCAGCAGTAGTTGCTAAGAGGCAAAACCTGTTGACGTTTTTGTGAAAACGTCTGACTGTCTGAATTGTTTTTGATAAAGCCGACATTGTTTCCCCATGCAAACTGTCTCACCTGTAAATTTCCCTTTGTCGCCGCGTAGTGAAGAGGAGTCT
>CM042751.1:26682002-26689502 GCA_022496165.2 Catalaphyllia jardinei | reverse complement strand
TAAAAAATTTTGTCGCATTTACAATCGTATTTATCTCTATCAAAGATTATGAAAGCGTTAGTTAATTTGTTTTTTTTAATTGGTACCTCTTAGGCTAAAACAAAAAAAAAGCCACGTCCATAAAATAGGACCTTGGTGCCTATTGGGGGTTTTCACATTACGTCACTAAAATTTAAACTACAAAACTATTGATCCTCCTAAGTTTTAACCTCATGATGTATAAGAACAGCTGAAAAGTAGTATTTATACAAATTTTCGCTCAGAATGGGTTCTTGGCTTTGTGATTGACTACACTTGAATTTCTAAGCTTTTGCGTGACGCGGCATTTATATCACGGCCGAAAGAGCTGTCATGTTGGTTAAAACGTGACTTATTTCGGGGAATTTTGCTATCTGAACAGTTCATGTACTAGAAAACGTATTATTTTAATACTTTTGAGTTCCTTGAGAGATAAATTTACGATTTTGCAGCAAAACTCAGTGACAGATGTTTTTGTTGATTTCCGGCTGCCATGTTGGTGCCCATATAGATGGGCACCAACATGGCGTCTCCATACAAATCTCTATAAATTTGGGTAAAACATTTCTCAGCATATCTCGCTTAAGAAAACTTGCTGTGACCTGAATCTTGGCTAGAGTCTTTTTATATTCACCTTCTTTCTTTTCCCAGACTCTGGACTCTATCTATCGAACGGTTTTTGTTTTTATTTTGATATGGCGTGACACTGAAAACCAGCAACTGGGTTTTCTTTTCAAAGTTTTCGACGAGCACGCGCACCCCCTTTTCTTATAAGTTACCACCCCACCGGGGTTCAAACGCTGACCACAAACTTTGAAACAATGATGCAAGGCTGATGCTACGTAGAAAGCTTAACGGGACAACTACATGATAGAGTCCAAACTGAAAGCCAAGAATTGCAACTGTGGACAGCTGTTTCGACCTTGTTGTTATTTTACCTCGATGTGACCATGTTGAACTGCCAAGTGAAGACACGAGTTGGCATCGTTGTCCATTTTATTCAGAATAGCGGAACACGAAACACCGACATGACTAGCTGAAAAATGGAAAGAACGAAGCTCGGGTTATGCCATTACTGGCAAATAATAGGAAATCATTCCTTGACCACGTAATATCTCAGTTCAAAAATTGTTTATACCATTTTTTGGGACAACTATTGCCCTTATCGAACAGCTCTCATCGAACCTGGGGTCCGTTTCTCGAATTAAGGCTTCGGCATTTTCAGTTAATCTGTAACTAAAAACAGAGAGGTGTGTACGCCTGAAATCTCTCGTGGGAAGAGAACCTCTATTTATGCTAGAGATTTTTGCACAAAACAGCTCTTTAATCATAAGATCTGAGTTTTTGCTGCGGTTTTTAGAGTGTGAAAGCTTTTCGGGACTTCCAAGAAACGGGCCTCTGAAGAGACTGATGCAAGGGGACGTCATAGAAAGAAAATACCAGCGAGGTATGAGTAAATAAATAAATGAATGGTAACCAGTGGAGAGAAGTTTTTCTAGCACGCCATCATGCCCCTCTTTAGCTGCGAGATGTACTGCAGTATATCCATCATTATCACTCAAACTGGGATCTGCACCATGCTCCAGCTGAAAGCAAAATCATAGTACAGTATTCAGTTTGAAATACAAAACAAAAGAAACATGATTCGATTTAGGGGGAGTGGAGCATTTGTTTCAGTAATTCAAAACATAATACAGTAGAACATCTCCAAAACGGCCACCTTGGGGACACAGGAAAGTTGCCGTTGAAGATAAGTGCCTGTCCGGAGAGGTATGGGTGTAATATGACACCTGTTTGTTGTTGTTCATTTACGGGGGTGCGACAATTTTGTCAAAATATGCTTATTGTAGCATATATAAATCAAAATGTGTCAGTACAACAGAAACTAAACAGAAACAAAGACCAAAGACGCGCGGTACGCGAATCAAGTTTGGCGACCTTTTCCAATATAAAATAGGGTTTTTTATATGCTGTTCGTCAGTCGTTCATTAACTGGCCGTGGTAGAAAGGTTATTTTGGCCGGTTGGGACGAGCTTTGGTGTTCGTTGCCGTTGTGGAGAGCCGTTAAAATAAAAAGAAATGTATGGAATGTCCGCATGAGCAAAAAAAAGTGGCCGCTCTATAGCCTGTGTAGCTGGCGTGATTTTGCGGGCGAGCTAGTGCTTTGGATTTGGTAGCGAAGCCGTGAACGCGAGTGGCGAAGCCGTGAGAGGATTGGTGAAGAGTTGAGTCACTCGCAGCTTCGCCACTCGCGAATTCCCTCGGGCGGCCCGCGATGGAATATGACGGCTGCCCCGCTCGCCTGCTCACGAATCCCGCCAGCTACACAGGCTAGTCGCTGTAGAGAGATGGCCGTTACTCTAGGTTCCACTGTACTACGATTATCAGTTGAGTAAGGTGTGACGGAGCTTTAGTGTCGAAGTTTACAGTGTTACCACTAGCAGCTTTCCTCGTTTCAAATATTAATAATAATAATAATAATAATAATAATATGTATTATTTCTATTGCGCCTTTTCTATAAAATATTCAAAAGTGATACTGTTTCCAGTGGTAACAATATCGTCGTCTGCAATTTCGCCCACTTTGCTTCCAATGACATCAAAAGCCGACAGGTTGCTATACGGTAAACGGAGCCAGTTGCCCGTGACAACAATATAAATTGAACAGTAAAACCTGTGTGTACCAAACCTTCGTCGCGTCTTACTCAACTGATAATCGTAACACGGTCAATGGAAATTTTCTTCGAAACTTTTTCTATCCTCACCAGAATCTCAACCACATTCAGTTTTCCTTCTTGAGAAGCAGCATGTAGAGGAGTGGAATTCTCGTTGTCGGTGGCATTGGCCCTGGCATTCCCTTCTCTCAGCAAAACCTGTAAAAAAAAAACATTTTATATGAAGATATTAACAATGCAAAAAGAAGTAACATATGAAACACAAGAGACAGTGTTTCATCGGAATATCCAAAAAACCGAGAAGAGAGTTGAAAATACGACGTGCAGCGGAATATTTTTGACAAAATTCGAGGTGTTTGGATAGCTGATGAAACACTGCCTCGAGTGTTTGATATATCTTCTCAATCGAAACAAAAACTAAGGAGTAAACCGAGAAGTAAAATCATCAAAATCTATGCTAATTAAGATCGGATATCACAAACCTCCTTCGCGGTTCTGATTTGCTTTGTTTTAACGTGATGAATTATTAATGAGTTTGAGAAGTCACGCAAATTTAAAACATCTGTTTTTCAGAATATCTCTGACCGGAGTGAGCAAGGTCGCAGATTTGACTCCTAGCGCCGGTTTTCTTAAGTCAGTTGTCAGGATAAACTTTTATTCCAGAAATTTAAATTAACCTTTTTCTGCAATAAAAATGTCCTGAATTGACAATAGGCAATTTTACAGTTGTGTGCTTAGTTACCTGGCCATGAATGCTAGCGCGGTTGGAGATATAAACCTTTCTACTTTTATCATGTAAATGTCAACTAGTTAGTATAAAAACAACTTGATTTGTACAATAAAAGCAGCGAGGTCTGCATCAAAACAAGGCCAACTCCAGCCTCGCTGCCATTCAGAGGCCAGGTCACGAAGCCGACAACTGTAAAATGGTTTTTAAGGTCTTACATGACATAGCTCGATACTCGCGAAACAGCAGAAACAATGCTCGAGGCTCTTAAACAGTAACATCTGCTACACTGCAAAAGAGTTACTACATAAACGGAAACGCCTAGCTATTAACAATTTACAAAACTGAAACTAAGTCATTCCTTAGTGGTTCGATCATGCTTTGAGTTACCGGTTTCCTTAAGGAACAAACTATCGATATCGTTGTTATTCCAATTTGCCACGTTTAGCATGCAACATTCGTTTCTTTTCAGTGCCATATATTGCACATTAAAACAAAATATAAGGTAAGAAAAATGTCAAGTAAGGGGATAAAATATATGTATCTCTATCATTTCATGGTGTTCAAAAGGCTAGTCTTGTCAGCCACTCCTTTGTTTTTGTATACATGCGAGAGTATGGCTATTATTTGGAGCATGTCGAAACGAAGTAAATCACTGTGAAACTACTTCACATTTTCAGGAACACAACTTATAGTGAAGATATTGCTTCACCAAGTAATGTCAAAAATATCGATGGCATCGAAATTGGCGGAGGCTGACTAGGGTCTTTTAATGACCCACCTGAACGACTTTCAGGTTTCCTCGTCTTGCAGCGTAATGTAAAGCCTGTTGACCATAATTTGACTGATTTGCTACATCCGCTCCATTCAATATCAGTAGGTGTGCTGTGTCAGGACTGTTGAATCTTGCCGCCATTTGAAGTGGCGTGGTAAACTTGTTGTCGCAATCAGAGCAAACATTCAGATCTGTAATTAAGGAAATACATCTGATAAGTTGAAAATCTTGGCCCTATAAACGACTCAAGTCGATCGCTTAGTTTACAGCGTTTTCAGATTTTTTTGCCACAGACTAGAGTCATGTAAGTTACTGGCTGAGAGTGGTTTGGTTTGCAAAATAAAGAAACAGTCATAAAGAAACAGTCATTTCTGCCTAACCATCTTACTGACTTAGCAAAAAAAGAAAACTGTTTGATGTTCAGAGCTAGAATTTTTTTATGAGTGAAACGATGATGATAATGATAATGATGATGTTTTATTCAGCTCATTTTGCAGTTTACGTTTGATTTTTAAATAAGGTTTCAATAGCCAAGTTGGCTATCGGTTAAGATCATAAAACGAAGGCTGAGTAGTCTAATTGGTTTACCAGATACTCTAAAGGATTACAGCAAAAACCCATAATTTTGTGGTTTTTAGCCTAAAATTAAGAAAAAAAAATTTGAAAAAAGGTGCGTGTTCCCGATTAATATCTATCAGCGAATAGAAAACGATGGGAGAATTAATCAGATTTGCTGATTTCCAAAAGAACACAGCTGATTGGCTTCTAAATTATAACAGTGGACACCTTTACCTGCGCCTGCATTTATGAGCAGCTGCACAATCGTCGCGCGGTCATAACGAGCCGCGTAGTGGAGTGGAGCGAACCCTTCTTCGTCTAAAGTGTTGATAGTAGGTACGCTTCCATATAGCAATGTCCGAACGACATCAACAATACCTTCACGACAGGCCTGTGGAAAAATTAAAGTGACACGCTCCATAAATAACGAATTCCGTTTTTTTAAGACCTATGGGGTGGCCGGGTGCTAAGGAAGGTCAATGGTTCGACTCCCATTAAAATTATCTTGGGTGCTACCTTGTGTTCATTCACTAACTGTGTAATTAACACTTTTTATTTCTCTAATTTGCTTTCCAATGTTAAAATTATCGTACTTTTACTCATTTATTATTGTTTTACCTTAACGGTATAAATTAAGGCGTTATTGTGAAAAAATTATATTTCGTTTTGTTGATTGATCTTAATCTGAATTAAAGCCTTTCAAAAGTATATGCAGGTTTTTTTTCACAAATGTGTACATGGAATTTAAGTCGCCTTAAAAGTCACCAAAGTAATGAAAATCGATCGCTGCTGAAAAAAAATTATGTCTATATTCAACGAAGCGATTACCAAGAGTTTTCTGGTATTCCATTTCATTCGACGTGGATTAAATGTGGCGTTAAATTATGAGCCTTAATATATACATTGTTTTTCTGCGTGGTAAGATTTCAGAATACATGTGAAATTGACAGCAGGTCAATTTCAGATCTTGCCAAAATAATGTCAACGGTTAGACAATTAACGCGAGATGAACCTTTTTTGTCGCGAATGGTCTAGCTGTTAACTTTCTCTTGAATTCATCATTAACCTCAACAATGTGAGGCTAAATGAGGATTTATAAATGAAAAAGGAATACAACGAAAATTTGCGGTTAATGCTACCAGCGCTGGGCGTATATATTGCTTTTAATGTAGGCGTTTCCTTTTCTTTCTTCCATCGTGCCACAGAGTTTTTTTTCTTGAATGGATTCGCTGCCATTTACCCGTGTAAGTGTAATTCTATATGTTAAAGTACCTGATGCAGCCCCACGCGGTGACAGAGATTTCTTTCAACTGAATCTGAAATGCTTCGTCGTAGAATACTTGTCGAGGAACGCGGGCGATTCCCATTGTTTTTCCTTGAAAATTGTCGAAAGATCGACAAAGGAAGTTCTTGGATTTCTCGTGATTTTTGATCATCTTCTGAGTCACGAAGAAGGACAGTTGTACTGCGGTTCATCATGTTCACCCCAGGGCAAAACAAATTCCACTAAGAAGGCTCTGATTCCGTGATTTCGGCCTACAGGGGTTGATTACATCTCGAACGCTTTCGATCGTTTCACCTCCGGTTGAATCAATATAAACAAGCACTAAATCCTCGCCTGCAGAATAATTGAGAATAACATTTCAGAGCAAGGATCACAAGTAAAATGTTCAAGCCAAGCAGTGAATGATTTCTAAAATGTCTATACCTGAGTTACGTTCAGCTGGGAAAGGTGTTCAATTTTTGATGATCTTTGATTAATGGTAATTGAAGACCTAAGCAAAAGTCAATTAGGTAGGTATTTTAAAATTGAAAACGAGCCTAGCAACCTGTAAAGTAATAAAAGTTAAAAATCGATTTATCGTATATGCTTAAAGCTGTTTCATTAAAAAAAAAACTCCATCCAAGATTCATTTCCTAAAAATGAACAAATTATTTGAAAGATTTCAAATCTATGCTTGCTGAAAAACATCGTTTGCATTAAAATAAAAGGACGAAAACGGAAGATATGTCAATTTCTATGCTGCCTAAAATTCTGTGATCACCTACCTTTTTGAATCAATGAAATTTCTAATCATTTCCGTTCACACAAAGTACTAATTCCAAGAGAATAGCCATAATTAAGATTTACCTGCTCACTGTCAAAAATGAGATCTTACCTCTGAAATTTGAACCACCTCCAAAGAGGAAAAGAGAATATTATAAATAATTACGCACTGTCGGTTCTTTTATGGTAAAGTAAATACAAAATTACGAGTAATTAAAATTAACGCAATGTAAGCAATAAACGAGAGAGGATCATTGTACTTTTTGAAGAAAAGCAATTACACGGGCACCTGTTTTCTGTAAGGTTTTTAGGACATCATAAGCCAAGATTGCAGTGTTTGGTTGTTGGAAAAAATATGATAATGACATATTTTTGCGTGCGACACGGGCCTTTGCATCCCTGATCAGGTGCAGATTAAAGATTAATTTTATATAAAAAACAAAAGCAAAATTCCTAGTAGATTGCTTAACTGAACGACGTAACTTACAAAAATATACTTAATCTTAGTTTCTTGACGTGACTGAAAATACTGCTCCAGGGCTGCGGTTAGTGGTAGACATTCGTTTTCGTTATTCGTTATTCGTCATTTATTATCCGTTATTCGTTGTTCGTTGTTCGTTATTCGTTACTTGTTATTCGTTATTCGTTATTCTTTATTCGTTATTCGTTATTCGTTATTCGTTATTCGTTATTCGTTATT
>CM042751.1:26659999-26672356 GCA_022496165.2 Catalaphyllia jardinei | reverse complement strand
TTTTTTTTATTTGGCGGGGGGAGTTGGGCAATTTCCAAGCAAAATTCGTACGAAGGAAGCTGTGGGCAAAAAATTGAACTTCCTGTTATCCAGGTTCTGTATTTGACTTTAATAAAATGTTTGTGCACAAGCTATTCCCCTCCATAAAAAATTCATACTCAACCCAAAGGTGAGGAACAAATTTATACCACAGAAAACTGCTCAACACCTCCCTCGATAAAATAATGGTCCGTCCATAACACCGGAGAATTAAGAAATACAAGTAACAGTAAAGTTATTTGACCTTTCGATGTATCTAACATCATTACCAAGAATAACAATTCGTTAAATGTCAATTTTCAATTAAAAAGAGTTGAGCTTTAAATACACAAGATGGCATTCCAGTATGCATGACTTTGTGCAAAGAAAGCTAACAGAACAGTTTCGCGTGAATTGAGTCCGATTGCACGTTTAATGATGGTTTGAACTCTTGTCTAAACAAAATTTCGTGAACAAGGCAGTCAAGTTTATTCCAGCACTTCTTCTAGCAACTTTGACATTGAACGCCATCCTTGATAATGATGCTGAATGCGTTGAAACGTCGAATAACGTCACTAATCATAAAAATTACAATTTCCTCGATTGAGATTGGTTAAAATACTCCTATTTTCCACTAATTCACTTGCCAAGTTGTTATCGGACAGTTCAATAAGCCAACCACATGGAAAGCTGTAGTTACGTGCGCGCACGCACGCTTTTGTGTTTTTCGCGCCAAATTGCCGGCAAGAGGCATGGTGGCCTTGGAATGTTTTCTTCCGCTTTGTCAGTATTTTAATGCAAATTTTCCCTTTATGTCTTAAAGTTGACTATTCTTCTTTTCTCGGAAATTGTAACTTTTATGATTAATTGGTAGTAAGACTTGGTGTCGTCCAATTCGGTCTGTAATCAATACCTCTTACTAACCGAGTTCGAGGTTCGTACCGTAAGTTACGGACCGAGTTTTTTCCCTTTCGATTTATGGTCCAAGCGCGAAGCGTTTTTAAGGTTACAAAATAAATCGCGTCTTTCGCAGGAAAATTGAGAAAACTTGTAATCACATGGCAACTTAGAGACTATATGAAATTTATCTTCTCGTGTCGAAAAATATTACATTCATTCGCAACTCTCACGCGTGAAATATTTTAAAACAATCGAACAGAAATTTCATATCTCCGCGCGACCATGTAATATTCTCTATTTTCAATATTTCTTGTTAAATATTCCAATCAGCAACTGACCATCCAGCTGTGAAATCGCCGAAAATCGAATTGATACTGTCTAAGGGTGCGTTCCTTTGGGAGGATCCGGATCAGGATTTGTGATCTGTGGCGTTCCTTTCGAGCAAATCCTTTTTCGGATCAGTGATCTGTCGAATCCACTCTGGACAAGGATTCATCGGATCACTGATCTGAGTGATCTGCAAACGGATCATCGGATCAATGATCCGGCGCGTTCCTTTGGGTGAAGGATCCGAAATTATTCACTGTGCGCAGCGGTTTTAGCCTTGAATTATATTTGTACTTCATATATGAGATACACTTCCGTGAATTTTCCCGCGTTCGGTCAACAGCATTTGTGTTGTGGTAAGTGGTCTTAATTCAAACCTGATTCTGCTTATTATTGAGTAAAAGTCGTCAGAAAATCGACAAAGTGCTAGTGAAATACAAATAGTTGAGTGGGTTGTGCAAAACTTTGTTTCGTTTTTACCAAGACTGAAATTGTCGTATAACTCACTCGTGCATCGAACCCCTTGATTTGTAACATTGCTTGAGATATTATTACTGGTTAATTTGCTCGTTTGTTTTAGCGACCTCTTGCTATTTTGCCGTGCGTTTGGGTTGTTTTAACGCTTTTCGCGCCTATTGTCGTGGTAACTGATCCTACGAACCAAAGTTCCGTTCCTTTGATACGCCATGATCTGAGCGATCTTGGATCATAAATCCTGATCCGGATCCTTCCAAAGGAACGCAACCTAAGATTCCACAATCCCAATCCACACTTTGAACAATGTCTTGTAATGGCTGCCAGAAGCATCATGGTAACAACTTTAATCCCACTGTGGCTTGCCTTTGGCGATGGGATTCTTAATAGGTCCAGTTGGAATGAACTTGGGTTGAACAAGAACTTTGTCTTCTGCGGCCTTGTCTGCGAGAAATAATGGCATTTGCTGTTTACATGCAATGTAGATAAAGTATAAACGAGTTTCTATTGAGTCTTACAACTGTAAACAACAGTCTATCGGCACAACTACTTGATTTACGAGTCAGAAAACACATGCAAATTACTGATCTTCGATCCGTTGTTTTCTCAATATGTTCAGTGATTTAGTCAGAAATAAAATGCGTACCAAACTCTGGTGAACAGTGCTTTTCGCTCACTCGGTCAGACTACATATAGTTAATTCCTGTCCTCTACAACTCAAGCAGTTAGTCGCTTAATTATCAGTAGACAACGCTGGACATTTACCTCCACATAGGTGAATAATAATAAAAAATATATGAATTCACACTTTCTAAAATCTGAAGTCAAAAACCATACTGACCTGGTTCGTCAACCTCTGAAACAACCAACCGGTCCCAGATCAGCACGGCCGTGTCCAGACCCCCAGTTGACACAAGCACGCGGTCATCACATGTCCACCGAACATTGGTCACGTGTGAGGAGTGACCTTTGTACTGTCGGCCACGTGCCCCTCGATGCTACAAAAACAGCAAAGAATTGTTGAAAAGAAAACGAGTCCCTGAAGGAAGCGAACCTACCCTAATAGCAATAAGACTTCATGTTTGTCAGAAAAGTAGCCACTTAAACGTACAGTAATTTGACTAGGTATAAGAAAACGGGAGCAACAGACACAGGAAGCTGGATCGAAACGATCTCTTTTTTTGAGTCACTTCGATCTTTCTTTTCCTGGGAAAGGTTCAAGGGACTTTGCTCGCAGGGTATGAAGTCAATATGTCAAGGAGCACATGAATCGGGAACTTTTATGAAATTTGTATCTTTACAAAAGCTTACCGACACTGGGTACTCAAAAAGCTTCACCAGACCAAAATCATCACCGCTGGCCAGTAAACTGCCGTCCTTAGAACGGCAGGTGGCGTTCACGTCCGTGACGTCACTTCCTGGCGGGAAAACACCTTTGACAGTTGGACCCAGGACACAAGTAAACGTGGACCACTGTAACCTCTCCACATCCGGGACACTGATGGTCTTTCGATTCCCAGAAGGCGCCTCGTAAAACAAGTGCTCACGTGCTCCAGAGTTAGTCTGAATTAGTTTACCTAAAAATGTCAAGCAACATGACAGCGTGCGCACACAAACATTAATTCCCCATCTACACAACGCTGGAGAAAACTGAAATTTTCTACATGTACCCGCAAAAGAACCCTTTTCGCACATTGCAGAGAAACACTGTCGTTTCCCGGTAACACGTCCCCAAGAATCTGTCGGTCTTTAGCAAGCATACACAGCAGCAGCAGCACATGACAGCGCTTTATATCGATATTAACAATCAAATATTTACCTTTGGCGTCCCAGTCCAAGTGTGTGATGTAACTAGAGCTACCTTTGCACACACCCGTTCTTTTACCCCGCCTCACGCTGTAGATATCCACGAAATTATCGTGCGACCCCACCGCCAAAAACTTGCCGTCTGTCAATGAAGATATGAGATACTTTTGTGAGGTAAAGGTTAAAAAACGATCGCCAATGAAACGCCGCATAGTTTAAGAGGCAATGGTAAAAGTCTTTAAAATTAGTTTCAACCGCTAGCGTTCTAGCACGAATGACGTTCTCTTATTGGCTTCGCTGTTTACCAGTGAGTAGCCTTGCAGTGTGTGGTAGATGAGAAAGTGGAGGACGTCTATTGCGTTTTTCGAAGTGTCTGTGAAGAGGATTTAGGAAATTCACTAGTCGAGTTTAGAACAACTAGTGGATTTATCCTAAAACAATACGGTTATTCGCTCTAGATTTCTATGCGTGATAGAAATCTCGAACTCATAATCGAAGTTAAAGATAAATCAACGAGAACAAAAAGATCAGCTCCGGATAAAACTGATGAGGTCCTTCTCCTTCTTTATAGAATATCGTGAAAGTAAAAAAAAAAACTTCAAGAAAAGCTGTGAAAAATACAAATTTATCGCCACTTCCGTGTTCTTCCAAGATAGTACAGGATTTACAGTTAGAAGGACAAGTTCCGTTCTCGGTGAATCTTCTCGAATCTTCGTTTATTTGAAGTGTTTCCGATTCTAATTTTATCCAATCAAAACCAAGCCCAAACTTTCACGAGTGCTCCAAAGCGGTCACGTGATCACAACACCATAAGAACATTTTACATTCCTAGACCTCATTCCTAGTGTTTTCCACGAAAAAAGCAACTCCATCCAAAGAAGCTTCATGCATTATTATCAATGAAAAATTAACCTTCAAGAAGGATTTACCTGGGGAGAATTTGATGTCTGAAATGCTTTCTTTCCTGTCTTTGAATCCTACGATCTTTTCGAGAGATTCCGAGTCTAAGATGAGGAAGCCGCCATCATTCTGACCTACAGCCACAGAAGAACCGTCAGGGGAATATGTTACAGCACGACCACCCTTCTTTAGTTTCTTGACCTGAAAAAGAAATCAGTTTTATAACCATCTGGCGTAAGACGTGCACAGTTAAACATTTGAACAGTTAGTTGCAAAATGTTGTACGATATTCAAATACAGTGGAAATCAATTAAACTTCAGTCAGTATCGGTGTATGCATTATTAACAACGACAGGATGACCATAAATGGTTTAAAAGGCCGTATAAACGGATTAAAATTGCAAATGATGATAATGGTTGAGATTTCAGAATGTGGCAGTTGGCCGTATTAACGTGGTGGCCTCAATAACGGGGTTTTCTTATCAGAAAATGCATGGAAGACTCGCCGGGACAAAAATGGTGATCGTAATAAGGACGTGACTGTAAGGCGGGGTTCCCCCATTGGGGGTTTTCACATGACGTCACTAAAATTCAAACCACAAAACTATTGATCCTCCAAAGATTTTACTTTCATGATGTTTAGGAGCAGCTAAAAACTACTATTCATACAAATGTTCGCTCCGAATTTCTAAGCTTTTGCGTGACGAGGAATTTACATGACGGTCGAGAGAGCTGTCATGTTGGTTAAAAAAATTTACTTAGTTCGAGGAATTTGGCTATCTGAACAGGTTATGTGTTAGAAAAAGTATTATTTTAATGTTTTTGAGCTCCTCAACTCAGTGTCAGATGTTTCTGTTGATTTCCGGCCGCCATGTTGGTGCCCATCTGGATATGGCGTCTCCATACTAATCTCTATAAATTTGGGGAAAACATTTCTCCGCATATCTCGCTTACGAAAAATTGCTAAGTGCAGTCTGACCTGAATCTTGTCGACAGCTTTGCATATTTACCTACTTCTTTTCCCAGATTCTGCACTTTATCCATTGAACGGTTTCGATTTTTATTTTGATCTATTCTGAATGGCGTGACACTGAAAACCAGCAGTATTGCTTAAGTAATACTAAGCAAAAGTAAAGATTGAGTTAATCCATGTTTAAGAAGAATGAGCAAGCTTTTATTTCCTGTAAATCCAGGGATAGCTCTTGCTATCATTTGGAGCCAATGCCAATGTATAATTTTATTCTAAATTACTCCTATCAGCTGAATAGGTTTCTTGAATCTTCTTACCTTCTTGAGTCTTAGTTTAGTTAGGTCCCAGACTCTGAGCGTCTTGTCATCACTAACCGTCATGCACTCGTCATCTGTAGGATGGGTGTCTAGGCCCCAGACCTCCCCTTCACCATGGCCCTATTGCATGAAGAACATTGCACAACGTGTAAGGAGATAAAATATACATGTATACATACTAGTTATGCAATAATTACAAGTGGTATGTCATGAAATATCCCACAAGTTACTTTTATTTTCTCAGTATACACAAAAGTATACCAGAGACAGACAAGTGAACCATGGGATATTCCATGTTATAATATAGATAGGACCATGTGCACGACCTGATTGGTCAAAAACCCATGTTTTATCAGAGTCTAAGAAACAGTCCTAAGAAAATACATGTGGCTCATGTTTTGTACATTTCCCTCGTGTGCTCAAATGCCCGTCATGTTTAATCACAGTGTAATACACGGCTTAGGGTTCTTTATTCGTTAAGTATACCACTCGAAAGCGTTGCATAACTACCTGGACTGTATTTTATACCATGCCATAGAAAATACAATGGCCAATATAAAAATGCGACATACGCTCAGTACCTGAATAGAAGGTTGTATGTAATACCATCAAATATTCAATGGCTATCCTGTATTCTGATTGGTTGTGTTTTCTAAGGCATGGTATAAAATATTGTATTTTCCAATACATTGATCTCACAGCTGCAGTACTAAGACTAAAAATTCTCACAATTTCCAGCTACTGCATACCTGCACTAGAATAGTCATCTTCCCATCTTCTTCAATTTCAATGATCTAAGAAACATAAATTGAAAACAATTGTTTTCAGTGACAACTATTAAAATGCAACCTGCTCCTTAACCTGCAGCTAGTGTATTAAAAAACAAATAACTAGATCAACATTAAATTTAGCAGGTTTGGTGGATGAGTAAAGATGCATACATGCAGCTTTGAAATACACTTAAAGTGCACCTAACCCCAAAACATTTTTTTTTGCTTAAATAAATCTTTGCACCTGTTCAAAACGCACTGCACCTTTTTAAACTAAATCTTGACTTTTTTATAGGCTCTAAAAGTTATGAAATCTAACCATCATCTGTTCCACGACCAAGGTAGTAAGGAGCATGGGTCTATTCCTGGTTTGATGTCACAAACGTCTTTGCATGGATGTTTCCAAAGGCTTACTGCGGTGCAAATCGGTCTGTGACATCAAACCAGGAAGAGACCCATGCCCCTTACTAGCTTTGTTGTGGAAAGGATGATGGCTAGATTCCATAACTTTTACAGCCTATAAAAAAAAGTCAAGATTTAGTTTAAAAAGGTGCAGTGTGTTTCGAACAGGTGCAAAGATTTATTTAAGTGAAAAAAATATTTTTGGGTTAGGTGCACTTTAATAAAAAGTACAGTTGAACTGCTCCAGGACACGCACCTTGTGGACAGAGGAAAGTTGCCGTTGTGAAGAGGTGGCCATTATGAGGACACAGGGGAGTAATGTGACACATGTTTTGGGGGTGTGACAATAGTTTTCCTCAAAATACTTATTTCAGTCTTTATAAATCAAAATGAACCAACAAAATAAAACTTAACAGAAACAGAGATCAATGTAGGCTTGATTATGAGAAATCAAGTCTAAGATTGATAACGCACAGCACAGATCAAGTTTGGCACTGGCTTTTGCACCGTTTGTCAGTTGCTGATTAACAGGGCATTCTCGAGAGGTTATTTTGGCAATTGGGACAAGAAACAGAGATCAATGTACGCTCGATTGCGAGTGGTGAAAATAAAGCTTAAGTTCGATGACGCACAGCAACGATCAAGTTTGGTGACCTGTTGCACCGTTTGTCAGTTGCTGATTAACAGGCCATTGTTGAGAGGTTATTTTGGCAGTTGGGACAAGTTTTGGTGGCCGTTACCACTGTGGCGAGGTGCCATTGTAGAGAGGTTAAAATTAGTGTGAACATATGGACTGTGTGCCTGGACCAAAATAAAGTGGCCATTGTATAGAGGTGGTAAATATTGTAGAGAAATGGCCTTTTGTGGAAGTTCAACTATTTATTTTACCTCCAAAATTGATTTCGCGAATTAGCATGGAGCATAGATTTGCAGTAACAACCATGCAATATCTACAGAAATGTGCAATTCTAAATGTGTGCACATATTGCAGACCTGTTTTAACACACCTCATCATTTCCTGTCCCAATTAGTATTTTGTCTTCATCAGTGTGTAAAGCTCTGACAGGAGGCAGATTCTGCAGGAGGACTGAGCCTGGGTTCATGGATGCTTCCTCCACTTTAAATGCTTTGAGACACTGTTCAAACAGTGGGTCCCACATGGTAACAACCCCATCTCTACCACCGGTCACATAACCCTGAATAAAATAATAAGCAATCTATTACAATAGCAAACAATCATTTGAAGTTTCCTACAATTTGAAGGTCATTAATTAAATTTACTTATAAAACGGACTTTTTATCAATAATTTTAAACTTAAAGTGCATGTTAAGCTTTGTAGAGATCAGTTGATAGTGTTAAGAAATTCAAGCTAAACATTGTTTCAAAATACTAAGTTAAACCTAATATTTAAAATGCATTGTCAGGAGAAAAATTAATATTGATCAAGGCTGTTGCCTAACAATATTTCAAGGAGCCCAGAAGGGCAAAAGGCAAAACATTAGGAACTCAAGAGGTAATGTTTTGGGAGCTGCTGCAAAAATTTAGGCTGCTAGGCTCCTGTTAGGCAGCAGCCTTGTTGATCACTGAACAAGCATTACATGTGTTATGTTAGTGTTAATCAAATGCTTCATAACGGGCAACACAGTACACCACTTACAGGAATGCTACGGGTGTTTCCTGGAGGCAGAGCAAGCTTGGTCAACCACACAGAGACAGAGACAGACAAGATAAAAGGACATGAAGATTAAAGAGAATAAGACAAGATGATGTTTTGTTTCAAGTCTTAGGCTTTTAGAAGCCCACACAGCAAGCAATCAACATCAGTGTCTGCAGCATAGAGCAGTCATATTTATGTACATCATCCAGGAAGTTTTGTATTCTGATGTGGGATAGATGAGTGAATGGGTAGATGGGTGGTTGGGTGAATGGCTGGATGGATCAATGGGTGGATATGTGAGAGATGGATGTGTGGAATCTTTCATTTAAATACAGCAGGGTGGATCAGTGGTTGGGTGAACAGGTGAATGGGTCAATGAAGGGTTGTCCCTGGGTCCTAGCCGCCAGGAAAATCTGCCGGCTGAGAAAGAGGTGATTGCCAGCTGGATTTTGGCAGGTAGGTCACTCAGTAAAGGACAACGAACAGTTGTTAGGTTACGCACATACAATCATTCAATATCTGAACCATATCGAACTCTCTACACATAAATGAAAAATTTGGAATAGATTCCTGACTACCTTGAATATCGGTGCCACTATAATGAGTTGGAATAAAATCTTGTTTGGAGCACATTTGAGAGTGTTCTCTTTCCATGTACTGTGTCTGCCACCTTGCAAACACAAAGCTTGGTAGCCCCACATTCAAGGTATCACTTATTTCTTTTTGGTATAAATAAATGTCGCTGTTATTGTTGTTGTTGTTGTTAAAGATTGGGTAAAAAATTTTGTTCCAGGTCTCTCGCGAAAAATGGTGACCGGCTTAATGAAAATCTTAGCTGGGAGACTATTTTCTTAGCTACAACCCTGGATTGGTGCACTGATGGATGCTTAAATCTAGTGCAAGTGCATAATTCAACTTCCTTGATACATGTATAATTGCCTTTTGTCGCAACCGGAACCTGCCACAAAAAATAGCCAGGCTTTAAGACTCAAGGGGTGTGAATTGAACTGTTAATGAAACTCTAAGCTCTCCTTTGTCAAGCAGCTATCTTGAAAGAAAAGAATCCTTGAAAGAAAAGAATCCAAGTGACAGATATGTCCAGAATTGAATGTTTATGAGAATCGAATTCCTCATGATAAGCATCACAAAGTATCCTCATTCGTAAAAAGTTACCAAAACACACACATTTCTGTGAAATATGAAGTACCGGTAATATGAAAATGACAAATAACCCTGCCAAATCTGAAGTACTAATGATATTAATAAACAATACTTGCGTTCAGTCCTGGACAGAAGTGAAAAATGATAAGTTGAGAGAGAGAATGAGATTACAAGAGGAAGGGATAGATGTCACCGGGACTGAAAAGGGACTGATGTCACTTTTCAAGCATACAGGTAGAGGTGAAGGCAAAAGACTTAGAATGTCCCTGTCTCAGAAAAACATTTATCTAATAAGCTCAGAGAAACATAGCTATGCACAGCTAGTATAAAACCCTGACCGCCATCATGAAGGCAGCCACGCACAAAATTAAACTTACTTGAAGCGTCATACCTGTTGTTTTGATTGGCTCAGTGAGTACATAGCACACACAGCTCCCTTGTGCGCCTGTACTGAACGGTACAGAGTAGTTCCTTGCCAAACATAAACCAACCCTGTGTCACTACCTGTGAAGCACAGGTCATCTTTGGGACTGTGACAGACACACAACATAGTAGCAGCAGTACCAGCCTTGCCAAATGTCACTGGTCGCTTCTCTAGCTTTGAATCTATGACAAACAAAATTTAATAAGAAATAAATTGATGAACAACTTGACAACTCTTGACAACTTTTCTACCTCTATACTCTATGCAACCAGGCAATTTAAAGTGTTTGATAACTTTTATACACATTGTGATGTGACTAAGAAAATTAACTCTTTTTGACTGGCAGAGAGCAGGTCCATTTATGATGAAATAAAATTATTCTTAATTTGAAGTACAGTGCAAATTAATATGTGCATTCCCACTTTCTCAGTCATTTAATAAATGAGAAGGTGTTTGAAAGCTTAAGCAATTAAGAGGATTTAAACTACTCATGATACTTGAAAATTCTACCAAATTGCACTCACCTAAAGGCTTGTGCAACTTTGCGAGAATTTTCATTTACTATCACTCATAGTGAACTGAACTGAACTACCAGTCAAACAATTTGCTATTAATACTTATTTACAGCAATAAGAATTATATATCAAATTACTTTTTTGTGTCCAAAATTTGATGTGTTTCTCTCCAACTGAAACCAGGTAACTTGGGTTGAAAGGATTCCATTCTATGACAAATATCATGTCCTTATGACCACGAGTGGATGCTAGCTTCTCTTCTTTCTTCCAGTCCCACACACAGATACTGTGGTCATCATCAAGACCAACATCTGCCAGCTTCTTTCCATCACCTGTAACAAGATAATAATCGCATGGTCAGAAAAAAATCAACTTCCTGGTCACTTGCTACATAGATGATGAGATTACTGCATGTACATATATCATGACTCCACCCTGTAGTGTGGGTAGATGAGGGATATAGGCCTGTGAGTGAATCAGGGTACTGGACATCCATCAAGCAGAGAGGCCTGGTGAACCTGCGAGGGAGCTTCAAGTGAATTCAAATCAAGAAATGTCATTGTTGCGTATCATGACAGAGCTCAGCTGCTGCTTTCTGACAGCGTAGAGTTTGGGTACACACTGATAGAAAGCTCTAACTACAAAACTGCAACTACATGTCTTACAAAGTGATACAGGGCCCTCTACAGTGAAAAAGAAAAATACAAATGAAACATGGATGGTATTTTGAAAATGAACTACCACCTCAACCAGATGCAAGGCAATTATTTCTGAAGTTCTCTTTTCATCCTGGCTGGTTTGAAGAGCAATTATTATAGTAAAACATAGGGCAAGACAAACTTTTAGCTGCTTTTACAACTTTTGTACAGTATACCTGAGAAGTCAACACAGATTACGCCCCTCCTGTGAAAACCTTTAAGCACAGACACAGTTCTCATGGAGCTTGCATCCCAAACATGAGTCTCTGCTTCTTTGCCCACCTGCAGGAAATCACAAAGAACACATGCACTATAAAATACACATCTAGGTACAGTGTAGTTCAAAACTACAGGCCAAAACTCGACCCAGTTTCTGTAGCATGAAGCAACAAGGAAATTCAATATATCTACTTCCACCTAGTCCATAACAGGGGTGACACATATGTGCAGGGTAAAGCATTAATTAATGTTTAAATGCATGCATATTAAACATGCTCTGTAAATTAGGTAATGAAGATCCTCCAGGGGAAACCAATATTAATTAAAATGTATTTTATTGTATCCCATGAACAATGAATGGTTAAAATAGGTGATAAGCTGTCTTACTCTAAAGCTGGACACAGTGAGCATGCCAAACACCTGTAGTAATAGTCTAAATACTCATTAAAATAACAAATGTGGACCTTTTTGAGTACTACATTCAAAGCTCCCTTAATCAACCACCTCAGAAATGTGAAAAAGTGGTTGCAACTACAGCTGATCGCTTGTAAGAATGAGCTCTTGTAAACAACTACATGGTAAAACAATACAGGATGGTCTCTTACAAGAGCTTCAGAAAACTCATTTATTTAATAATTCATAAGGAGAAAAACAAAAGAATTAAATTATGTTAAATGAGTGTCTTTATATCTGATATAGATACAGCTAAACTTTATGTTCGATTTTTAAACTGGTCAAGAACTATTAGCAGAGTGTGGCTGTAACTAGAGCTGGTCGCTCATGAGAGTGGTCACAAGG
>CM042751.1:26651461-26659899 GCA_022496165.2 Catalaphyllia jardinei | reverse complement strand
GACTGAAAAAAACATGGCTTTTTTACCTATTAATTAGAGCATGCACACGGTCAAATCTATATTATAGAATCATATCATACATTACAATCCTATCATACATTAGAATCTTATCATACATTACAATCCCATCATACATTAGAATCTTATCATACATTACAATCCTATCATACATTAGAATCTTATCATACATTACCAAGAGCGCTGTCTCCTTGGGGTTTCTTCTTTTGGATTTAATGGACAAGATGCTTGGTCATGTGCCAAGGATAGACAAGCTTTACAAAGCACAGCCCTCCGAGCATCTCTAGATGAGGCCAAAATCCACAAGTTCTCATCAACAGTGCTCCAGTCTCTCAGCCCACTCTGAGAAGCTTTGCGTCTAAAGGCAACATCATACCTCTGCCACGCTCTGTTATCTTGACATTCACGGTATAACCTGGTTATTATACCTTGGTATGCTAGCAAGTCTCTAATTCGGTTGGGATAGTCACAAGTAAAAATTGCAATGTAAGTAGCCATGCAATCAGTCCATTTAGTAATGTCATCCACTCTTTCTGTTTCATCAACAAATGTCTTGTTCTTTGCATTTTCTTTGTCAAGGCTTTCTGGAAGGAGTTCCTGAAAGTTGACATAATTCCCTTCTCGTATTTGCTTAACAATTTCTTTGGGAACTGGAGGTTGCCCAGTGTGAACCTGATAGTCAGCAATAGGCACAGGTTTATATTCGAAACTCCTGTGTAGGGGAGAACTCGACCTTCCTTCGGCTGCTGCCTTCCATAAATTTTCAAAGCTTTTTGAGTGGCTCCCAGAAAAGTTTAAAGAAGCATTTGGAGTTATAGAGGTGTTATACCTGTCATAATCATCATCGTCATCATCCTCGTCATCTGACCATTGCACATGTGAGTACCCATTCCACAGGTAGCCCAAGCTTTCTGGGCATCGTCAACATTGCGTAATGTTATTATAAAAGCTTGTATGGGAATATATCGATCGTACGGAATAGTTCAAAATAAGGGGAAAAAATAATAAATCGACTTACCTTTCCTCGTTGTGTGTATAACTTCTGTTTTCATGGCGTTTGGAGGCGTTTTAGAGCGATTCAAGCCAGATTTAGCTTCTCTGGGAGGCAGCATGGCCGACTGGTTTAGGGCGCCGAACTTGAAATCCGGACGTCGCGGGTTCAAGTCCCGCTCTGACCACTTAGCTGGAGTTGTTTCTCGGTGGACCCTAGTTCAACTCCTTGGCCATGCTTGTAAATAGCCAACTGGCCTGTCTCCCGCCAGATGGGATTTTTAAGCCTGTTATGTTCATTTGAAATATTTGTTTCTTTCAGTTTAAGTGGCATGCCTGTGAACTAGCTTGGTGTAGCTAAGTGTATGACCACTATAAACAAACATTTGACATTTGACATTTGTATTCCTCTCTATATATACTTCCTCAAGGTAGGGCGCTCGAGTGACGGAGCCCAGCTGATCGCCCGAAGGAATCCAGCCATAAATTCGCCCCAAAGGATCTGATCGCCTCAAGATTCCGCCTAGGGTAACGTTAATAGATGCTCTAATCATTGCTTTTCTTTATGGGATTAAAACGTCCGCCAAGGAGCAATTTTAGCGTGCAGATATCTCAAGGCTTTTTCATCGACAGCCGTCGAAAGATGCGGTGACTCTATGTTCCGTGCACCAACCGTTTGAAATTAGCATAACGACGCGACCTTTGGGTTCAAATTACCTGCTAACCCGGTGGGAGAAGGTAAGATACGTATAACAGTTGCGGCGGACATTATCCCTTCTCCCACCGGGTTAGTAGGTAATTTGAACCCAAAGGTCGCGTCGTTATGCTAATTTCAAACGGTCGGTGCACGGAACATATAGTCACCGCATATTTCGACGGCTATCGATGGAAAAGCCTTGGAAGATCTGCACGCTAAAATTGCTCATTGGCGGAAGTTTTAATGCCATAAAGAAAAGCAATGATTAGAGCATCTATTAACGTTACTCTAGGCGGAATCTTGAGGCGTTCGGATCCTTTGGGGCGAATTTATGGCTGGATTCCTTCGGCCGATCTGCTGAGCTCCGTCACTCGAGTGCCCTACCTTGAGGAATTATATATAGATATAGAGAGGAATGCAGAGAAGCTAAATCTCGCTAGAATCGCTCTAAAACGCCTCCAAACGCCATGAAAACAGAAGTTATACATACAACAAGAAAAGGTAAGTCGATTTTATTATTTTTTCCCCCTTATGAACTATTCCGTAATATTGATATATTTCCCATACAAACTCTTATAATAACGCTGTTACGCAATGTCAAGTTGACGATGCCCAGAGAGCTTGGGCCACCTGTGCCCATTCTTCTTTCCTGCAGAACCTCTTAACAGTGACCTCTCATTTCCTACAGTGCCATTTTCTGAACTACTCGCAAGTAGCGTCTCCCAAGCTGCTTTGGAGGTTTTCCCTTTGCGTCCTTTCTTTGCATTTGTTTTAGCAGAGTCTACTTTAACTTTCTCTCTTGTAAACATTGTAATATAAGCCGTGCTAGTGAAGCTCAGATTTCATAGTCACGCTTTTGAAAATTGTGTGACGATTTCAACGTTCTACAAACTGTCAAAGTCCTGATCAACAGCTTGTAAAAAATACATCATCTATCATATTCCAGAAAACTAGAGTGATTTTATCAACTGACCAAAGTTTTTTTGTCGGTAAGGCTTCCTAAATCGTAAAATAGAACCCTTCAATTTTCTTTTTCCCAAGTCTTCGGCGTCGATCACCTATTCACTTGCAGTCGTCAGCATGAAGACAAGCAACAACGGCTTCTCTGATCCTTGCATCAGAAAGATTCCTCTTAATATCGACAGCTGATACATGCCATGTATTATATCCAGCTACGATTAAGAGCATTTTAAATATTTACACTTATAAACGAAGGAAAAACACGCCATTAGGTTTGTTGATTTCTGTTTACCCGCGTTTTGCTGCCCAGCACCGCGCCTGGAAACTGGAAATGGCTTCAAAGCGAGGCTACCGGGAATATATTATGGTCTAGGAACGAGTTTTTTCTCTCTCTCGCGATCGCGAATTTCCACCAGGTATGCGAAATCATCTGTGAAAAATCCGTCTGCATCGGCTTCAGAAAAAGCGCTTTTCACTTTTTTACTCTCTTTCCTAATAAAACAATAACTGTTCTTCACTTCTGAGTAGTTATATATTATCTTGTGCCTGAAAAACTGATTTTCATGGCAATTGTTTAGAAGCTTTTGTTGACGTCAGTGCGTTTTATGTATCAGGGTTCAACATGGTGCGAATTAATGTTTTGAGCGACGCTCTGAACTCCATATGTAATGCTGAAAGACGAGGAAAGAGGCAGGTTCTCCTGCGACCTTCCTCGAAGGTCATAATAAAGTTTCTGACCGTAATGATGAAACACGGTAAGTCTATCAGAAGTCTTGTGTGTTTGTTTCTTGTGTGGGTCTTTTCTGGTCTTATTCGAACCCCCCAAAATAGGCTTTTATTTATCGGTAGCACGTGCTTTGATACGCTGTGATTGTGTGAGAAAGACAAAATATTTTGACTCGTTAAAAACGTACACCAGCTGTCAAAGGAACCTTTTTTCAGTCTGATCTCGCATTTATCATAATTTGTTTTTACTCTAACTCAGCTATTTACAGTTACTTCGGATATCTATACATTCATTCACAAACTTTTCTCCGTCCTTTGTTTACGCTTATTATAAGGGATCACATAGTTGTACGTACATCTTGAGAGAGTAAGCTATACACATGTCTATCTTGCTAGCTTCCTGTACAAGTTTTGGAGCATCTATATAATCCTCCTCTTGTTCTCTACATGTCCTTTGACACATGAGCAGGGCTTTCATTGACTTTGAGTCACCTGTAGTCTTGTTCGCTATGTCAGTAGCAAACTTACTACTTTGTGGGTGAAAAGGCAATTTTTCCTCTACCGTCAAGGGAAAATCAAGCCCACTAAGCTGTAACAGGTTACAGGTTACAGCCCTTAGTGACAGCCCTGCATGATTACATAGAAGTTAATATGTAATCCAGTGTGATCCAATCAGGTTTCAATTATTCTTGGGAATTCTACCAGTGACTGTGTTTTGTTGTTACTGTTTAACAGGTTATATTGGCGAATTTGAGATTGTGGATGACCACAGGGCAGGCAAAATTGTTGTGAATCTGACAGGAAGGCTTAACAAGGTACATATACATGAATTGACATGTACACTGTACTGTTAATATTTAAAACCTGGTCCCAGTTGTTGTGAGGATCAATAATGCTATTCATGAGATCAACCACTGTTTACTTGACAGCATAGCGTATTTGTTAACACCTATCCAACAGATAGTGTTATCCTTGCTTTGAACAGCTAGGTCCTAGTCAAATAGCGTCTTGTTGAATGATCATATTGCATTGTTTAGTCAGCTCTGTCAGGATTCAAAACTTATAGCAGACAATTAGCCACAGGCTATGCAATCTTTGGTTGGCAGTTCCTGTTTGATTTCAGAGTAGTTTTCTGGGAATAGTCCATGTTAGCTTTTTGGCACTTACTTAGTGGTTAGTGATATACCGCTCCCATGGTGTTCCTGGTTCGATTGCATGTTCATTAAACTTTGCTTGGCCACAATAAGAAATGCTATGTAGTTGAACACTTACATGTAGTAGTTTATAGCTTCTATCCTCGCAGTTGGATGGTGTGTAACCCATGCATTGTCACTACTTTAAATACATTACTGTTACTATGATCACTATTTCTGTTACTATGATATACAGAATGTGTTTGCACTAACAAAAGTACATTTAGGCATCATTGACTGTATGACTGTGGCCTTGTGATGGCTGTAGAAAGAAACTTAATGCTGTTTTACTGCACCTTCCAATAACACATGGCACTGAAGACCAAAACCAAATCAAGGCTTAAAAAAAAGCTTGAATTCAAGCTTGTTTTCGGACAAGCAGCTCTCAAATTGTGCTTTCCCTTGGTGTGTCTTAGGTTACTTTTTGTTAATTAGCTAGCAGACAACCTTTCTAGGCTCTCACCCACAGGGCGTAGTGAGAATGTAAAGTTACTTGCACAGCAGGGAAATCTACTTGTCTTGGATGGCACTTAATTCAATCCCTGCAAATTTATCTACTGTCAATCGTAATTTTTGGCTCAACCAACACACCTTGAAATAAGAAACAAATAAAATGCTTCAAAATCTACAAATGGCAACCCACAGATGTGTCGCAGACTGCTCAGAACTTGTACTTCTGTTTACCTAGAGAACAGTGATTGACAATAGAGAAAAAAATATTTGGTTAAGCTGAGTTTGTGTTTAAAAGGCACAGTAACTGAGCTAAAGCCTTCTGCTTTCATCTGCTAAACAAGGTGTCTTGACAGTTCTCATCTTCCTATTTGTAGTGTGGTGTCATAAGTCCTCGTTATGACTTGAAAGTTCACGACATAGAACAATGGGCAAGCAATCTTTTGCCATCAAGACAGTTTGGGTGAGTAAAAAGTCCATCATATTTCCATGTATTTACTGTTTGATTGTCAATGTCTCTGTTACCATGAATGTAGGCTGGTAACCTCTGTTTTCATGCTTGGGAATTCATTCATGTTTTCAGCAGAAGGGTAACAGGCAGGCAAAGCTATCTGAACTGAACCTTATAAGAAAAACTTTCCACTAGATGGTCAAACCAGCTTGGCAAAATTGCCCTCACAACAGGTCACTTTATGTGATATCCGGCCCTGAATAAAACCTGTCCATACTGGATACCTGTGTCTTCATTGTGTTATGTAACACTGGGAGTGTTATAATGCCTTGAAATGCTATGTGTTTTTACAAGTGTTGTTTTGTTTAATTTCTCGACAAGGAACAGTTTACATGAAAAAGAGAGAGAAAGATATGGAAGTTTATTACTAAATTCTCTGAAGAGTTCCTCTGAGATGCATTTTTTTTTCCGACTAATACACTGCCAACTTCCCAGATTCACCCATAGCTTGCAAAACACCATATGTATCTTATAGGCCAGTTTTTAAGTAAAAAGAGAACTGATAATTCAAGATTACCCAGGACTGAAGGGTTTACTTGTAGTAAATTGGCAGATTTTGAAAAGTGCTTACTCTTTAGACCGATTCTAATCGAAAAATAAGGAATTTGTTGGCATGGTGTGTGCTGTTTGTGTTAATTAAATACCTGTTTTGCAGACTAAGCCAAGTCCATTTAACAATGATATTTTGGTTTGCAGCTACCTTGTCATCTCAACATCTAGTGGCATTATGGACCATGAAGAAGCCAGAAGAAAGCACACTGGTGGAAAACTCCTAGGGTTTTTCTACTAACCGAGATCATTATAAATAAACAGACTGTTTCTGTGTATTGTCTTGGTTTGTTTGTCTGCACATATACTTGATGCACACTAGATTCAGTGGTCTTTTTAGAAACTTGAGATTATTCCTTAACCATGTGTCAGTGAAACCTGTCTCGGAATCACCTTTGAATAAGTGCCCTCTGATCACATGAACCACTTCACATTGAGATTATTACTGCGAGCAGCAACTTCAAGATAAGCAAAAATCAAAATTAAAGCACAGTAGAATTAGGGCCTGTTTGTTTACATGAAGGGAGAGCGCCCTGGCTAACCACCCGGCTAGAAGGGTTGACACATACATGTAGCCCGCCTTTACATGCAACTCGCCTAACCGGGACAGTAATGATGTAACAGAGAATTAACTCTGAAGTGTAAATTTTAGTGCTAATTTTACCCATGAATAACCCACTGGGCGTTAGCCCTAGTAAAGGGAATCAGGGAACCACACGAGGTGAAGAAAAAATCTTTTGACCTCGGTGGGAATCGAACCCACGACCTCCGGAATAGATCTACCGTTACTCTGCCGTCTGAGCTATGAGGTCGGACAGAGAAAGTCGGGGTCGATTAAGATGGTAAATCGCGGCGAAGAGAAAGTAAGGGTACATATGAATGTTGTGCCGCGTAGCACTATGAACACAAATGATGTAACAGAGAATTAACTCTGAAGTGTAAATTTTAGTGCTAATTTTACCCATGAATAACCCACTGGGCGTTAGCCCTAGTAAAGGGAATTACTTTCTCTTCGCCGCGATTTACCATCTTAATCGACCCCGACTTTCTCTGTCCGACCTCATAGCTCAGTCGGCAGAGTAACGGTAGATCTATTCCGGAGGTCGTGGGTTCGATTCCCACCGAGGTCAAAAGATTTTTTCTTCACCTCGTGTGGTTCCCTGATTCCCTTTACTAGGGCTAACGCCCAGTGGGTTATTCATGGGTAAAATTAGCACTAAAATTTACACTTCAGAATTAACCGGGACAGTAGTCTGCTTGCAGCCGGACTTAGACGCCCGGGCTTAGCCGAGTATTCTGTCATAGCGGTATAGCAGTATGGCCGAGTAGGGAAGAAGGCGAGCCCATGTCTCGTCCCGTTCCCCTTTAGGCTTAACAGTCTCTCATAATCCTTGCTGAAATTTCGAGAGAAAAACAGACTGCTAGCAGTCTACCGGGACAGTGAACGGGCTGCGTGTGCTAGTTTTCGAGCGGCCGCTAAGCACAGCAAACAAAATGGCCGACAAAAGAAAGTGTTTCATCTTATTTCAGCTTTTTGCACGGGCACGGGCCTGTACTCTTGCCTGAGACTCATCGGTTACATTGATCTCTTCAGGTTGACTGTCATTCTGTTCGGCAGATAACACTGGCTAATGGTAACTACGAAAAAATTCACCTCGCGCTGCCATGTTTTCGCGGCTTATCTCACCTCGTCTAGCCGAGATAGCCTGGCGCGAACTGTTAAGATGGTAAAAAACTATCCCGCCTAGCCGGGTATCCCGGGCAAATAGGCAGGGTGCCCCGGGTAGGCGGTCTACCCTGTCTGGCATAGGCCTTTGCATAAATGGCGCCTAAATTTGAATAACAATACTTGGTACATCCTTAGCCTCACATTAATGTTTGAAGACAGGAATTTTCACATGAATGTGAGGCTAATGATATATGGGTATTGTTATTTAAATTTAGGCGCCATTTCTGCAAAGGGTCTGTGTAAATTCTAAAGAAACGTACGAGAAGTTAGCCCTCCCGGGTTGGCTCGGTTAGCCGGGGCACCCTCCCTCCATGTAAACCCTCCAGGCCATGTAAACAGGCCCTTAGACTCAACAACTCTGAAGCTACAGTTTTGTTGTCTGGAAAAAGGCTAGCAAGAAATAACGATCTGAGACACTATACAAAAACGCAGAAATAACTTCGGAAATTTATCGCAAGAAAGCTGCTTTGGAGACGTTTTAGTAACCCCCTTGAGCTACACAACAATGTTGTCGTCCAAATCTATCCATTACTGTCTAGTTCCACGATTTTCCTGTATTTATATGGGGGAGTATATATAGCAGGGGGGGGGAGGTTAAAACCACAAGTTTTTTTA
>CM042751.1:26616461-26646461 GCA_022496165.2 Catalaphyllia jardinei | reverse complement strand
AGGTGTTATGCACGCATGACCTCCTGGACAAATTACCTGTGTAACCATACAAACACACGTACTCAAGACATTTATCACAGAAACCAACACGGCAGACATGATTCCCGACTGTTTTTTCCACTTGAACTTTGTGTTAGCTGCACTTTCAAGGCATATTTTCACTGTAACTGAAGCAGTCACGGAAGAAACAAGATCAGAAAAATATATCATAAAGGACTGTAACGGCATTCAGTATCGCTTGATGGTGGACCTAGGTTCGCCGCCATTCCCTGAAACTGCTTGCGATGTTAAGGAGGTAAGCAACAATGCCATCGACTCTCTCGTGGTTTATCTTTATTTCGCTGAATACTGTTAGTTTAACTACTTAACGGTCTGCGATCAGAGATTTTGAGTTATTTTTATTCTGTTGTTATGACAAGTTTGTACGCACGCGATAACAAGTTTCTTGTAAAGGATTAATTATTTCAAAATTTTCGTAGCAGTAAGATTGAAATCAAACATTTAACTGAAAAAGACGACACAACGTTTAAATTTGCAAGACATGTTTCGGATACTCAGTATCCAAAGGAATCAGAAGAAGGATAAATGAGTGACGTTATAAAAAGTGGGTAATAAGTGGGTGTTAATAACAAATTGTAGAATAATAGACCTACTTGTTACCAACTTTATGTAATGTCTCTCACTTGTAAACATCCCGGTTCAACTGATGATGGATACTACAGGAAGGATGTTTGCTGCTGAAAAAAGACCTGTACTTACTTTTCAAGCTTCCATGGCCATGACAAGAATCCTCAATTACAATTAAGTGTTTAATGAGTTGCTAAATTGAGATGCTAAATACATGTTCAGAAGGAAATATGTTGCAATTTTTGAGCTTTTGCGGAATATGAGGGCGTTTTCACGGCCAATGCCTGTCATGAATCGATACAAATGTCTGTAAGACTGGGCAATCAAATCGATATGGTTGAAGGGTTAGGACACAGAACGAACCATCCCTAAATATCAATTCGGAGAGCGAAGGGATCGCGACGGGGCGAGTTCTTTTTTTCTCGCTCGCCGGGAGCCTCTTCGCGCAGACTTTAAGTTATTGTTGTTGTTGTTGTTGTTGTAACTCGGAAAATAATTGCACCTCTGTCTTGTTTTCTTTTTTCAGAAAGTTATACAATGTTTTGAAAGAAGCAAAGGTTTAGGATGTCTGCTGGATCAAGATCGGTTTCTTCTACTCCAGTCTGCTATAGTAGACAAAGCACTAATGTGTCCTGACCTCGAGTATCATGAACTACAGAAGACTATCCAGAATTCAGGTGAGATGGCAAGAACGGTTCGTTTTGTCCTCATTACTTCACATCCAATCTCGTTCCCAGAGCTTTTCTCAATCTCTAAAGGATAGGAGTTGGGAACGAAGTTGCTCAGTTTGCATCAGGAGGCCTGGCCTCTAGCATGAGCCGTAGTATTGGAGCCAGCGAGATGCCAAGGCAACCTAATTAAATACTGACGGGAGGAAGGTTCAAGAGCGGATCGAGTTCTATATAGTTAAGTGTAGATACGTCACTGCTGAGTCAGGGCTTTGCTTCTAACTGTACTTGAAATTGAGGACTATTGTGTTGATGCCTATTCTATAATACTGATTTTAAACACAAGTAATTATTATACACTATAGCTTTCAAACTTGCATTTAGTCGTTTATCTACTTTACACCTGTCAATTTGCTTCACCTTTTTACCTTTTTGCTTGATTAACTATTATGTGTGTATGTTTATTTATTTAGTAGATGTTTTAATAATCACTTTCTGCTCGGTAAATATGACTAAAATTTTAAATATCTACAAAACCCGCTTGTAGCATAGCTAATCTAGGTGGGTTGTACTAATTACAATGTCCTTTTCTTTCTCGCTTTAATACTTTATTTCTTGATCACATTTGCATTTGTAAATATTTCATTAGGCTATTTATCATCTTCTTGATGTAACTTTTATATTTATACTTGTACATGTAAATAAACTTAAACTTAACTTAAGCTCTCCTAGATATCTAGACCTATATCAGATATCTAGACCTATATCAGATATCTAGACCTATATCAGATATCTAGACCTATATCAGATATCTAGGCCTATATCATACGTTTCCTTATCCCTTATATGTGGAAAAAATCGTTCAAAAACCAGAATCGAATAAGAGGTTTTCTTAGGGGCAGTAATTTGATTCCAGGGCAGTCAGGAGCGGATATTATATATGAAAAAAGCCTCCATTTGGCGCGAAACTATGCTAGTATATTTGTCCGCGGACATTATCTGTTACGAGAAGAGAAAGGTTTTCCGAGAGATTTCCCGTTTTAGTTGGGAAAGATTCAGTCACGTGGGGCGTTTAGCCCAATCGTGCACGAGCGAAAATATAAAATACAAATCTCAATCCCTGATTATAGCTCCAGGCTGTCCTGAGGAAGCCAGATACCTGGATGGTCTGCACAATAAGGATTAAGTCCTGTGTGAGCGAAATCTGGGAATTAGATCAGTGAGCACTGCAAGAAATAACGCCACATGACAGATAAGTTTCAGCCAGGTTTGGGTAAGCATCTTAACGTAGCCTTGTCTTCATTATCTTTCAGCGAACGTTCAGGACTTGTTTAAACACTATTCAGCAGGTAAGAAGCCGACCTACGCGTAAATCAGCTGTATTCATTCGAATTCATGCCAAATTGTAAATCTTTAGAGCTGTAGATACCTCTGTGACGTATCCGAGACACACGGACACTTTTCGCCTTGGACTATGTAGCCTGCCTAGCAGGCGTTTGCAAAAACGTACGCGAAGGGAACAAAACTGGAAGGGAGTGCGAGAAAAAATTTTCCCCAGGCATGGACCTTCCCTCCCCCGATTTTTTGCTCGCTTGTTCGATCTCCGCCTCGAAATTAGGAAAGGAAACGGCTGCTACGCAGGCTACAGACCACGTAACCTCTAAGCGGTTGAATGAGGTGAAATATCGAGGCCTAGGAACTAGGTAAGGGAGCTCGGAATAAGGAAGCTTGGAGCTCGGGCTTATTATTGATGAAAATCTCCTCATGGAAGGCCCACATTCATGAAATCTCTAATAAAGTATCCTCTGGTATAGGTGCTCTTAAGCGGGTCAGAAAAATTTGTTTCAATGCACACTGCAATTGAAATATACAAAGGTGTTATCGAGCCACACGTTGATTATTGCAGTGCTGTATGGGATGGCCTTACCCAGCAGCTTAGTGAGAACTTCAAAAACTTCAAAATCGTGCTATCAGAGTTATTAAATCTAGCTGATACTAGTTCCAGGTGTCTTCTTGACTCGCAAATTCCTTAGGTTTCTTTAAGAAAGTTAATAGATAATAGATAGTTTTCTGATCAGTACTCCCACACGGCAAATATTTAAAACAGTTTTTGAGAATTTTTAATTGATTTTCTGCGTAGACTAACCGTGTTTAAATAAAGTTATCATTCATTCATTCAGGCAACGAACGCGGCTTGTCATATGTTAGCCTTGGCCATTTCAGATGGTTACGCCTTTGCCTTATTTTATAGCCTGCGTGGCAGGCGTCCGAAAGCGAGGAAAAGGGGAAAGACAAGCGCCGCCTGGCCGCGGCCACTCAACCTCGTTCCCAGGGCCTTTTCCCGCCTCGCCACCAAACCAGGGAAAAGGCTCTGGGAACGAGGTTGGCGGCCACTTTGACCGTTTCGCTCCCCTTCTACATCTACGGTCTGCCACGCAGGCTACTTATTTTATTATTTCTGTTTAAGCAACACCGCAGGTACCTGAACAGTGCGCTGTCGACATTCACAAGTATTGCGAGAGAACCATTTTTGATCAGGTGGTTGTTAACCATATACCATGGCCCAAGACAACAAAGCGGAGCCGGTGTTACAAGATCTTTCTGGAAAAGACGGGGTGTAGATCTCCAATGCTGCAAAATTATGCAAAATTACAAGAGGAATTTGGCGAGAAGTTAAGAGAAGAAGAGTACAAGTTGGGTCTTTATGGAATTTTTATGAATGACCATAACAAACAGGCTTCAATAGAAGTACTATGAAGTATTTTTAAATCCTGTTTAAACAAAGATAATAAAAGGAAATAAGGGGTAAAATATCTGGGTTGGGGTTAGGAACCAGAAACTACAAGCGACCGCATACGATAAACGCTGCCAACGTATGTAGGATCTACAAGAGATCTGATCAGCCAAAAAAATGATACTACGTAAAAGACGTTTTGAGACACCAATTGAACATACCAAGAACCGACCTTGCTTTATCAGTTCAGGTCATGTTGGTGTCTCGAAACGCCTTTCATGTAGTATCAGCCTTGCAGTCTATTGTTGTTTGTCTTTAAAAATAAGTCAGGGTACTCACCAGATTGTCACGTCGACCTCCTCGCCGTGTTTTAGGATGTTTGCTTACGGAAGGCTTACAAAACGGTGAATCACGGACACCCCCCCCCCCTCCCCTCCTCCAAAGGTATGCCACTGCTCTTTAAGCCTATTAATATAAACAAAAACAGAGTATGATATATCTGAACTCCTTTTTTGCAGATATTTCACGCTTTGTTTTTCTTTTAAAATTGTGTTTCATCTTTTGAAAGTACACAAGTGGATAATATATTTAAGGGTGTATATAAGGTTTTATTACTATACAGGAATGATCGATATAAGATCGAAAATGTGTCCAATCAGGAGCCACAATGGCACCTGGGGTCCGTTTCTCGAAAGACCCGCGGTAACTTCACGGACCCGAAATCATATTTTGAAATCAGTCTCGAGAAAAGTAGGTAGTGTTCTGACCTCTAATGAAGTCCATTTTATTTCTTTAGCTGATAACTTTACAGGAAAACAAAACAGCTAACGAGCCCGGTAATTACCGGGAGCTTCGAGAAACGGGCCCTTGCTTAAGGAAGGCTTGGTCCAATTTATACTGCGAGCTGCTCTGGTCAACGCGCCATTTTGAATGTATTAACACCATAATAATGTCACAGGAGAATCCTGTTGACGTCACCAGCATATTGCTTTGCTTAGACACTAGTGGTAGACAAAAATTCATTCCGACTATTTGTTAAATATTTTACAAGCTCTCTAGAAACAGCTTGTAAAACCTAGAAATTGTGAAAAGTTAAGCTTTTTGGGTGTGATATTCAAACGCTTGTAGAAACTGAAAAAATGTTTGGGTAGCAAGTCTTAAATAATAAGCTTTTGCATCCTTTGTAAAACTTCAAAATTTTAAACCTGCGCCACACAAAATCTCTCTGAATATATTGAGCTTTACCGTTGTCCCAGAAGTTTTTCTTGATTTTTCTCTGCACGAGGAGTTGCAACTCGTGTTCGCCGCTACACGAAAAGAAGACCTGAAAAACAAGAAAGACCTCTGGGAGCTCAAATGTTTTGAAGCATTATGTTACTGAGGTAACATTGTAAACAATAGGCTGATTTAGCATGCGAACGTGAACGTCACTAGACGACAGCGCGCGCAGTACAAATACCCAAATATGGTCAAATTAGAACAGAATCCAGGCAATTCTGTGCGCCCTCCAGTCGTCGTCTGACGTTCTCGTCCTGTTGCTAAATCAGCCTAATGATTTCCCTGTTGCGCACTTGTTTGCAAAGACTGTACAGGGTGATTTAAACGCTCGAGAGAATTTGACAAAATTGACCAGCCCAGAAGTATGCAATACGGAGTCGAACACAGAACCAATTCAAACTGCCTTTCGCGTTGTCAGCCTATGTGTACAAGCCCACTTCTTCTTTAATAAGTAAACGTCCAAACAAAAGCAATTCTAGTATTTTGTGGGTCATCAATGTGTTGTTTAAACGCGCGTGCCTCATTTTCAAGGATTTTCTGGGCAACCTCATAACCAGCATCTACCTAAGGTGTGGAAAAATAGGCCCTGGGGACGAGATTTATCTATTTTCAGATTTACACCTTGTAATGTTTTATAGGGTATATTTGTAAAAGAATTGAAAAGTTAAAGCATTTTGATATGCTTAGATGTAGATCAGTCTTCAGAGTTCCACACAAAAATGCACTTCACTCACTTCTTGTTACAATATATGCGCTGTTGATGAGCACTTTATTGCTTGTGCAAGAACACAAACGCAACAGACCATCCAGTCGAAACATTCGAACTCAAAACTTAGCTTAAAAATAACAGCATCATGAATTCACTTCCTCAATCTCTGCTGGCAGCACTAGAAAGAAGCTGAATGTATATCAGGCTTTGTTGACATCGACAACTGCGAAATTTGGTTCAATTAAAAACACTGTAATCGGTAATAACAATAAAAATAAACTATTTCCACTTTGACACGATTACGATCTTTTCAGTTCTGCAGGTTGTTGTGGATATCGAATACAGAATCTCTTTATATTTTATTAACCGAGAGGTTCATATCTGTGGCAAAATAAATGCTTTGTCCAATCGCGACAAGTGGAGATGTTCGTGTTTTCATGGGTGTCCTGTGACAGCTGTCACGTGGTTGAACCTCCTTTTCTCAAGTATCTGAACACGAAAACACCGGCTGTTGCTATGGCAGCGGCAGCTAAGCCAGCAACGATCCAGTATGACGTCACACTGTCTGCATTGGGGCCGCAAAGGTGTCTGGAGAGAAACAATAAAGAATGTTTTATTTAAAATGTGGTTTATAACGTCCTACTTTCCGATTAACATGTCATATAAACTCCCGCAAAAAGAGTTCGCTTCTTTTCTTTCTATCCTCCACCTTTCTACACTATATTTTTGTGGCGTTTTTCTTTGGGGTTACAGGTAATTAAGTAACATCTTTTGTGCACATGTAGCGCTGGTTTGTAGTATATTTTACTTACGGGTAGACTGCCATTTGTGCCAGGCTGTCGTAGATAGGCCTGTACATGTTTGGTCTACTGAGGGATGAGAACGGCTGCAACAGAAAATAAACAGCACTCAAATAATTAGTTGCTGATAAAGTGGAGGTTTCCGTAAGCTTCTGTGGAAGCAGAAAAAATTGTCAAACAAATGGGAAACAGTAACCTGAATCTCGATGATCAATCGCAAAAAAGTTTAGTCTAAATAAGATCACCCCCTATGGGGTGACGCCTTAGATAAATCGTCGTCGAAGAACCCTTCCGATTAAGACAAACCAGACACGAGCATTACGGAGAAAATTGTCACAAGACCGATTTTATAAATCACAGTTGCCAATAGCCCCAGGTTCAGACAATTTTCAAGGGAGAAACGAAACGACGAAGTGGAAAAAGACTTTAGCTATCTTAGTTTAACTTTTTTTATATCGATTTTCGTCAGAAATGACCAAATGGCTGCAAGTCAAATTCAAAATTGCTAACAAGTTCAAGTTCAAGTTCAGGTTTTTTTTTTGTTGCACACTGTTTACAGAAAACATAACTTAACATAAGACGATATACGATGATACAAAGAGTACAAATATAAAATTAGCTAGAAGAGACAATATTTAGTTGTGTACAGTGACCAAAGTAGGCAATGAGCTTTCGAGCTGGTCACTGTCACGTGGATATAAGTTGACCTTGGCCGCATGTCAAGTATAATTTAAATTAATATTTACATTAAAGACGATTATCGTAAAGAGGACATACATAAATGTAAGTTCGAATAACAGGAAAAATATGTACTGCATACCCGTACAGCGTTATTTTATATAGCTAACAGTTAAACTGGCCGTTGTCGAGAGGTTATTTTGGCCGTTGGGACACGCTTTAGTGGTCGTTGCCGCCGTCGCACAGGGGTCAGAGTGAATGTTTGAACCATCCGGCGGGAAATAAAAACAGCGGCCGTTGGGGGAGGGAGGGGGGGAGGTGGCCGTTAGTAGAGGTTCCACTGTATATATCGGTTCAGAGTAAAAGAAAATAGTGTTTCTAACATGAATGAATCAATACCGGCAAATCCACATACCTGAGGAGGTGGTAGTTTGTTTAACGCGCAGTACAACGACGGCTGCATTTCAAAATCCTAACAAAAAAACATAACTTTATGACATTTGGCTTGGCAATTGCTTTTCGTCATTGCTATTAACAGGGTCAACTGAAGTTTTAAGTACAAGCTCATAGAATGGCGGATCAAAGTTACCCCACGTCGGCGGGCTATGGGATCTTAATTCAAGCGCAGAAGACAAAACCTCTGGAGCTAAGGGGGAGAGCAAAATTACTCACTACTTTTGTGAGTAAAATGTTGCATATTTATTCCAAAGACTGACTTCTGTTTCAGTGCCATGGTGTCTTCAACTTAGGTTTATGTTGTCTTCGACCGCTTTCCAGGGCAGGAAAAAATTTTGAAATCCAGTTGCCTATGGGCCAGTACATTTCAGTCTCCAGTTGCCCCCATGAAAATATTAGGGAGTTTTAGCAAACCACGACGGCAACGACAACGAGAGCGTCACCAAACAAAAGGCTTAATGAGCAGAACAATAGCTGTGCTTGAGCGTTTTGAATCTTTGTACGTATTTTGGAGAACGTGAACCGCAATGGCTAATTTTTCGTATCTTCTTTTCGAATCAAACGTTGTCGGTGCATGTTTAGCCTGAGCAAGTTTTTAGACCGACAGGGGTACTGAACTGATTTACACAGCTAAGACATTCAAAGGTAAAATATATATTCATTTTTCACAAGGCTTCGTCCCTGTCGTCGCCCTCTTCATTGCTAAAACTCCCTATTTCTCGCCCAATAGGCATGCAATGTTCATGTCTTGTCAACAAACAAGACTACTGAGGCTAATTTCACTTGCCCATTGGACCAACAAACTTCCATTTTCACTTGCCCAAGGGCAAAGTTTACTTTCCCTTGGCAATCGGACCTTGGTTTTTTCCTGCCCTGCAGTTCCGCAGTTGAGTACATTGAAATGTCTGCTGAAACACGCAAATGATGTAGTTGTTGACACTGTATATAATACGCCAAAAATTACCTGTTTTGCCGGAACTCCTTCGCTTTTTCCCGCCACTAACACACACGGGACAGTCTTGGGAAGTTTCTGTCAACAAAAGAAACGCTGCTCAAGGTTTCTATAGTAAAAGGACAAACTATGTCGGTACACCAGATCAAAATTGTGCCACCTAATGTGCCACAAAATAAGGCTCTAAGAAATAAAATTGCTTCGCCTTTGTGGCATAAGCCGATTTCGGTTATGTGCAAAGAAAAGGTTTCAGTTGCGTCATCTTACATTCAATGGAGCGTCGTGAAACCAAAACCATCAAAGTTATCACTCAAGCCGTCCTTGTTTTTTGGTGTTTTTCTAGCTAACTTTATTATGGCTAAGATTGGGAGGGATAAAAAAAATGAAACTTTTACGCTAAATAGTGTTTTTCCCCGCTTTTCAACGGCTGCACTGAGTAATTGCTTTTGATTGGTTCACTGTATTGATGTGTCCTTTGTGATTGGCTAGAGTGTTACTTTCGTTTTGGTTTAATAAGCGCTTAATGACTGGCCACAAGGGAAACAGTTAGTTTTGTTTCCCCGAGACCCTCAATGCTCCCCGAGGCAAAGCCGAGGGGAACATTGAGGTCGAGGAGAAAATTGAGCGGCTGCCAAAACCAACCTGTTCTATCGAAAAGTCACGATAACACTCTTTTTCTTCGCAGCTGACAAAAAATATAGACAGTACTAAGTTGCTTTGGCCTCTTCTAACGCTTAACGCAAGCATTTTGAGTTTGGTTTGATCAGGAACAGCATATTTTGTTGTAAATTACACAAACACTTTCCTACCTAGCGACCACGATCGACGAGCGAGTTGACGAACATAATAATAATAACAATTTATCAATTAATATAGCGCGTATTTACATGTGCTGATCAATAGTGCTTTACAATCATATGTTTAAAAGAAAACGAAAATACATTACCGTGAGAATAAAAGAAACTAAGTTACAAACTATAAACGAACGTGTGCAACCCATTTTTGGCGCCAAACTACAAGCTTGGAGACACAAAACGTTCATATTTTCCCTTTTGTTAATCTGCATGACATGTTTTTGCGACTATAAATTCCTTTTCTTTAATAATGAATGCCGTCTCTAATGACAAACGTCCTACTTCAATGGCTTTTTCAGGCCGACCGGTACACAAATTTCCCGCGGTTTCAAGGTGCAAAACGTGATCACGTGCGAGTCCAAAGTTCAAGCTGTTGTTTCCCTAGGGCGTCATTGAGTTTTGACCAATGGCACGTGACACGTTCTCCTCCAATCAGGAAACGTATTTGAGTTGGGCGGTATAACAACGAAAGTTTAACGACTGAAAACCGCTTTATGATCATGTGTAGTATTAAGTGTTTACAGTACCTCTCGTAGTTGTATCACTTGGGTAAAAGAAGCAGTATCCGTTGAATCATAGATAAAACACGCTACATCACACCGTCTGTCGTGTAACAACAACCCTGAATTCTCCCATTCGATTTCACGCAACTGAAACAAGCGACAACAGAAAGTACAGTTTAACATATAACTACAACCAAAGTTTGCAGCAACAATTATAACTAAATCAAAGTCTCAGTGATACTGTTTCTGCCAAAATCCACCGATAAAAGTCAACATTATTTCATGTTGATAGCTTTTCGCTCAACTTGGGTGTCTTTACAGGACAGTTTACGCGAAGATTTCTCACTCTCAACCTTGCAAGCAAGCTCTATTGAAGCAGGGGATGCCACGAAGGAACTCCAACAGGCTGCGTGAACTAGCAGCAGTGGAGCTTCATTCACTCACCACTAAGTATTTTTCTTGCCTGTTAACTTCTAGAAGATTAATGGCATAACTTGATATTTCCGTCTCCGCTTCACCAGGCTACAAACAAAAAAATAGTCAAAGCTAGGTATATCAGAAGATTATGTCACGACTTGTTTCAAGAGCTTACAGTCTTGTGAAAAGATGTCACGTGAGACTATCGCCATCTGAACGTATTCTGTTGCTTAGCAACATGACCCAACATCGCCGCAGAAAGCCGTTTGCCCGGTCAGTCTCAGTCAGTCACTTCTGGGCCCGGTTGTTCAAAATCCTGATTACCGCTAATCTCGATTAAATATGCTAATCCGCGATTAAAATTTAATCTGCGATTAGATTGCGTTGTTCAAAGCCCGATTAACGCTAATCTGACTCTAATCTGCGGGTTAAATTTAATACACCTCCGAAGGAAGATTAAATCGCTAATCGGCCGATTAATAAAAAATAAAATGGCCGACTTGTTGTTCGGGCCTTCCTTGCGTGAGACAAAGACGAGCGCGAATTTATCAATATAACGATAGTATACTAATTTACAGCAATCAAAAGCTTCGCACTCGCTACAGATTTGGCAAAGCCTCAATTGAATACAATACAAACCTCATAGAGGCGGATTTACAGAGGAAAACGAATTCTTATTATGCTATGAAACCAATCGACCAATTGCTGATAGCACTACAATTTTATGCGAGTGGTGGCTTACTGCAAGTTGTCGGCGATACAACTGGAGTAGACAAGTCCACTGTTTCACTGGCATCCATAACATGGACGCCATATTGGAAACAATCACAGTGCTTACTGGGAAATTGCATTATGGGATACTAATTGTCGATTAGCGAGACAATATAAGCCGTTTTTACACCACGTACTAATCGTTAATCAGCGATCAATTAATCTGCCCTCTAATCGGGCTTTGAACGACGTTCTCAATTCCTCCGATTAGCTAACCCGGTGTTAGTGGTTTTAATCGACCATTAGGCTTAATCGGAGGTTAGTTTAATCGGGGTTTTGAACAACCGGGCCCAGAAGATTGAACTCTAGCATGTAGCACTAGCTCTAAGAGATAGGTTTGGTTCGCATGCTATATGAATGCTACTACACTTTGCTACCACTTATTCACAAGCGCATAACAATAAGCACACAGATTCAGAAAGGTGCTGATAATTAAAGCCTTATTAGAAAATTTTACGGACAAAAGGTTTTTTGTGGAGACACAGTGATCCTTTACGTAGTTCTACACAACTTTTAAAAGCAGTTGTGAAACTGATTAAAGCCTGACAGCAGGATTTGAACCTATGACTTCCGACTCCTACGGTATCTGAGACATTCACCATTGCTTACCTCTTGAGTTCGTCCTAAAAAGGCTTGAAGAAAAGCTGTCTGTAGCAAGAGGAATAAACAACATTAATCGGATTACGCTAAAAAAAAGTTGAGGTGATTTGTTCATTGACCAAAAACGAGACCTTGACAATTATTACAAAACACTTGGCATTCTGCACTTGCTCTGACTAGCTTCTCTAACACTCTGTCGAGTTGTCAAATCGTGTGGCTCTTGCACAAGCATAGTACATAGTCTACACTTCATTACTTGTCAACTGAAGGCTCCGTTGCGCCGCCCTACTAATGAGCCGCAAGGCTTTTCTAGCGATCACAAAAGTAGTTAACAGTTTCCTTTTCTGAGTTTTTATAGGTTTCAATTTGTTGCTTTGCTCATTTTGAAGGTTGTGCCACGTGCTATAGCTAAATAGTGCAAACAATATTTTTACCAAATAGAGCTGAGGAACAAATCCCAAACCAGTTAACTCGATTTTAAATATATTTTCCCAAACATTCTATCTATCAGTTAGAACCTTTCTCTCACTTTTTGCCAGTTATTAAACAATTATTGGATGAGGTGTTGATGTCCAGAATAATCAAGGTCCAGGTAGGGTTATCAGCGGAAGCCGAAGGCTGAGGCTGATAACCCTTTACCAAGACCTTGATTATTCTGGATATCACAAAAACCGAACCTAATATTTGTTTTTTTATACATTGAACGCAAAAACTTGGAAGTCATGCTTCTGCTTCTTCTCTGACGGCAAGCAGCACGAATCGCGCGTAGTTTGACATGATAACCCGTGACCTTGAGTGATCTTGACATGATAATTGTATAATCTGCAGTAATGACGTCACGGGCGCTGATTTCAAAAATTTTACTGTACATACGCTTTCGGCCAATCAGAAAAGACTTACAGAGTTCAATGTATAATAATCGTTATAACATAGCGTGCACGCTAGTCCTATCTAATTTCTATTGCGCCATCATGAAGAAAATCTCTATGTACGCACAGCCGTGCTCAATAAAATGACGTGTGCAGTTTCAAAAAAGCTGCAAAAGTTCCGTCGAGTTTTGTGCAAGTTCCTTTTGTTTAAGTTTCGGCTATGTGGAGATTATTCTGAACTATCCAAACCCTACTTCGAGCCTTTGACTTTTGCCTGGCAAAGATGTTTACTTCAACGTGGGTATTTTGACTTTGTTTGTCTACATTTCCATTGAGTATTTTTACTTTGTTTTCCTACGTTTTCATTATAATTAGCTCGAAGAAGCGAATTTTTCATTGCTAGGTCAAGCGTTTTCGTTCAATTGTTACATAATTGATTGTGGCGTTTAGGATAATAAAGACCTTTGTTTTTCTTCACTGTACATGGTGAGAACTAATTGTGGTCAATCAGAAATAAAACATGTTGTTGTCGCCATGTTATGAAAGAATTGGTTCATGCTTTTAGCTGTGCGTATATCGAGCAACTCTTACGCTTCTTTCGAGCTCTCCAAACTTTTCGCATGCATCCATAACTTGATATACGCACGCTAAGCATGAATCAATTCTTTATTGGTTTAAGCGCGCTGGGGTTGAAATTGACGCAATCAACTACGCCACCAAGTGCACCACTAAAATTGAAGCAAAATTTTTGCTTCTGTGACCAAATCAATCTTAATGAACCTGTACTTAAACCAGTGACACCAGAATAGCAGCATATCGCTAATCGATAAAAACATGTACCTGCAGATGGCATAGTGCGCGCGCAAAAACGCAGATGTCTTACTTACTGGAGAGGTGACAGGAAAATATGTAACGGGCGCCGTAAAAGTTTTCAAAAAAGATCAATAACTTTAAAAAAAACGCGAGGTTACCTCTACATTTTATGTTGCGAAATGGAAGTATATTAAAGATGAAACAACAAACACATGATAAATTAAATGTTTGGAGAACTCGGAAAAAATCCGAGCCCCCAGATGGGATTTGAACCCACGACCCTCCGTGATCTAGTCGGATGCTCCGACTGTGAAATGGAAGTGGCAAGCCTATTCAACATGTGATTAGTTTCTGGTCGTGAGCAAAAGGTATTTCGACTGTGTTTTAGCTAAACAAGAGGAAGGCTGTCAGAGACGCTAAAAGCGCTTTTGCAACGATTTTGTACCAAAAATGATTTTAATGTTACCATTTGCCATGTAGTTTAAAGATCTCTTAAAATGTGTTTAAAATGTGAATTCTAAGGAAATTTGTAAGGAAATATCCTTTCCCTCTTTTTTCAGAAAACCATATTTTTCTTTGCGGATTCCAATAGCACTTTCAAAGATCTAATTTTTTCCGCGTGGTCCTTATCTGGCGAAAAAACCTTTGAATTTACTAAGCACCGTCCTTAACATCTTATATGTTTTCCCGTGTTTTCGGCTGTTTGCATGTTTTCTCACTCTTGCCATATGTTTCTTGTTCCAACTTTCGCCGCGCTTTTCATTCGAATTGTTATTGGTTTATGGCATCTCACGACACACCTACTGACGTTTAACCTGGTTCAACGTTTGCAGAAGTCTTACCTTTCCCACACCAGGCGGCCCAAACACATAACACTGGAATACAGATCGGGAAGTCTGTTTCTTCTGCAAATCAACAGCTTTACTTCGCGTTACTACGGGGACAAAACGAATAAATATTACTAATAAAGAACTGCTTGCCCGCACCAAAAAAAACAGTCATCGGGTACCTCTTTCATGGGTAACCTGGTGTGTTTAGCCTCTTGGCTTTTTTTAAATAAAATAATTGATTTCTTTTACTCCATTAACCAATCTCTGATGCACTTACATCTTCCTTGTAACTCTGTTTTTGAGTCCATTAAAGATTTTTTCCCATATAATGATTATTGCTATTGTAGCTTGTACCACAACATGTACAAATAAACAAATGTATATATGAATGAAATGAAAATTAAAGACACAAACATAAAAATACAAATAAACAAACGTAAATGCACAAAGAGAAGAAGTCTGAAAAAGACAACGTGTTCAAAAGAAGTCAACTAGGGGATAAATAAAAGCAAAGAAACAGAACACAGCAGAAACAAAATTGTAAAAAAAAACGAAGTTACAATAGATTGTTCCAGTTTCATGCTCGAAGACGCTTATTATTTTGGGACAGCATTGTTGCAGTTAAGCGATTTACAAGAAAAAAATTAAAGAGCTAATTACTCATTTGTATTTTACCTTGAACTGCCTTACAAAAATTACGATCATAAATGCTTAGTTTAAAAACTTTTTAATAGTTACAGAAAAACCAAAGATTAAACTGAAAGTTACTGTTAAATTAAGGTTTGGAAGTTGAACAGTTTTTGTGAGAAGTGAAAAAAAAAATCGTTAATCACTAGTTAAACATTTCCAAGAGTTTTGTTAAGTACCCAGTTTAGTGTCTGGTGGAGCCCAGTGAGAGTAAGAAGACGATAAAAGACGAAACTTTTTTCGCATCTGAATGAGACGAGACACAGACGAAACCAAGGTGAAAGGCAAAGGAGAACAGACTAGAAGAGAAGTCAAGCAAAAAGAAAGAAATAACACAGTCAGTAGAAATTAGCACATTTAACAAGTGGTCAACTAATATTTTTATCGTATTTTACTGTTATTATAAACAATGGAGTTACAAAAAACCTCGATGGCGTCTTGTAGCTCAAAAGGACAACGTTGAGTTAAAAAAAAACTTACAAAATCAAAACTGTTCATTTGCTGTTAAACGTGGAATTCCGTGTGGTCACATCTCATGATTGTTTTGGATAGGGCAGCTGAGAAAATGCACCACGACATACGTGTATAACGCACGTGCGAAACCAATGACATTTTACGAAGCGACTTTCTCATACTTGTAGCCAAGGAGGTTCCCTAAACTCCCTTGTCTCTTGAGCACAACACAATCAGTGATTACACAAGGCGGAGGCGGCGTGGCCAATAGGGCGCTGGATTTGTAATCTGGAGGTCCCAGGTTCAAATCCTCCTCCCCGCTACTAGCTGGACTAGTATTTGGTGGTTCCAGATTCAAATCTTTCGCTTTGTAAATAGCCAAATGGTAAGTCTCCGGCCAGTTGGGAATTTTAGCAGGTTTCTGTTTAATTTATATTAATTGTCAGTAGTTATTTAACACATTTCAATCACACACACACACACACAAAAAAGTCAAATTTATCACAATGTATTCTTTATTTTATATTTTGCCATGTATTTACAACAGTGCAGTGTATCAAATATCGCAATTCGAAAGGACACAAAAAGTAAGTTCCAGAAAAAAAAGGAGGCCTTCACGCAAACTAAATAATTACTCTAAACACAATTGAATCAGTAGAACTTAGCAGAAAAGCTTAAGGTTATGGTTAGGGATTATGTTGTATGATAAGTGCATTCTATCACGAAATAAAAACACTTCACATGCACTCGACTTAGATAAAGTTTCTTGTTGAAAAATTATTTCTAACTTAATTTACCACCTTACAAAGCAAATTTAATTTAACATGTTATCATTTCAGTTTTCACTCAGCACCTGCTTGATTACGATAGGTAAAGAATATTATGGAAAGCCAACAGAATGATGCCAGAAAGTGGCCTGGTTAAAGCAGTTGCCATTTTAACATGCTGCATAAAACTGAGAGCAAGCTCTCTTGGAGGGTGGGGATGGGGAAGGAAAAGGAAGAAAAACACATTCAACTAATCAGTGTACATAATTTAAAAATTTTAACACCTTACAATGTACCTATGAGCCTGGAATGTAAATGAATTCCGGCCTACGGCTTCTTGCCGGTAAAAAACTGCTTTAGACTTTGTTCAGTAAAGTTAAAGAACAGGACTAAATCTGTCTAGGTTCTCAGGTGAAGTCATTTAATTTACTCCTGATAAGCAGTGCCATCACTTTATACTGTACATATTTAAGACCGTTGATATCTTTGTTATCGCATAGCTGCTGAGTAAACATAAACAAAAACAACAGCAATGCTTGTTTACCTGTTATTGCAGTTGAGAGTGGTGTTTCATTTTGCTGATGAATGTAACCAAACATTGCTAAATATGCTAACATCCTTGTGTAATCCAGGAATGTAGTTAATCTAAAAAAAAGTTACAAATTTTATATTTAACCCCTTAACAACTCCCTCGCAAAGTGGAGGTTGGGTGCCTGAGACAACCAGGAGCTTCCACTATTGGCAGCGAGCTCCTAGATGGAGACCGCTCCCATGGCTGGCAAATCCAGACAACTCAGCCATGAGCCCCCACGCGGAAGGAGAAAAAACAGGCACCCGTCACACTGATAAAACAGTGGAAAGAAAGGGAGGGACAGGGGAGCGGAGACAGCCTCCAAGGAGTCCCCACGCTCAGGAGAAACACTAACGCTCAGAAAAACGCTGACTAAAACGCCAACAAAACACTACAATGCCTTATGGACCAAGAGCACGAGGAATCCTAGCGCATGCACGTATATAACAAACCGCTGACCGCGCAGGTAAAACTTGTACTCCTAGATACATGTTGACCCATTAAATTGCATTTAACTGCATCAAAATATTTTACAATAGAGATTTCCTTACCTAACGTGAAGTTCACTAACATTTTGATGTAGTAACATGATTCGGATTAGCATGTGAGGGAACAGAAGTTACTGATTTCATTATTTTCTCCAAATCATTACCTGTTGACTGCTTTTCAGTATACTTTTAAACTAATGGCAAGGCAACAAAACCAATCTACTTGCACACTGTATCCCTTCATTGTACATAAATTTGGCAAACAGTTAACACTTAGCAAGCTCCCTAAGAGGGACCTAAAACAGAATTTCAGTGGACCCTCCACCAGTACCCACTTTTTGGGTTTTTGGCAGACAGTCCATACATTCACTCATGTTTTAACACTTCTTCAATGGCCACCTCTCCACAATGGCAACAGCCACTGAAGCACGTCCCGACTATTCATACGACCCGTTGAAAATGGTCAGTTAACTACTGAATGATGAATAGTGTCTACAAAACCCCATTCTATTGTAAAAGGTTAATCAAACTTACTCATTGGTCTCTGTTTTCGTTTAGCTTCCCTTTTACAGATTTGGATTGTGTTAGGTACACTTTACATGCTAAAATAGCATTCTGCCTCGTCATCATACGCACTAAGAAGTAACGTGAGAAAACACCAGCCGCCCGAGTGATCAGTGCATTCCCACCCTTGCTCGAGTCGGTTAGGAATAGATTAGCACACTGTAAAATTGGGGAAAGATTCTTAAAATACCTGTGTTCTAAAACAGCACCTCTTCGGGAATTTCTAAAGTTATTGTAAAAGGTGTTTGCGATCAAAAGACAAAGGAAAAGTGTCCCTGAGCTGAAACAATGACAGATTCTTCGCTTCAAAATGTTGGAAAAGTTGCGGCCCCAAACAATGGCGAGTCGGCCATCGTCGCCGCGATCAGCTCAATGAGTGAGAGACTACAAACATTTGTGCTCCAGCTCGGTACCCTTCACAGAATTCTTGTTTGGCAATGATGCCGACTTGTCTAAACAACTGAAAGATCTCACGGAAGCGATCAAGGTTAGCAAAAAGCTAAACCCGAAAGCGAAAGGCCACAAAAGCCATATAGGGGATACAAGCATGCAACATCCAAAGGCTTTGGCTACAAGTACACCTCACGTGGCCAAGGCACTCAGGCCATTAAAAATTTAAACTGGAAAAGGCCCGGCCCCCCATACACCAAGAAGGACAAGGGGAGGAGGCCAAACAGAAAACCCCTCTGAAGTAAGCAATACACTAAGGTATCTTCAAGCTGGTAGATTGCAACAATTTGTCCCAGCATGGGAAGATATTACTGAAGACCCAGAGGTTTTAGACTGGGTTGAGCATTGTCATTTAGAGTTCACAGATGGTGTACCACCGGTACAGGAAACTGACTATAAGATCATACAATTCAATGATGCAGAATCTGCTATAATAAATTCTGAAATTGTAAAACCCCTCAATAAAGGTGTTATTGTGGAGTCTACTCACTCACAAGAAGAAATTGTTTCGTCCATTTTCCTTAGACTCAAAAAGAATTGAGTACACTATACGTAAGATGATCCTAAATCTAAAGGAGCTAACCAAGTTCATTGTTTACCGGGACTTCAAAATCGACTCACTTAAGACAGTGACAGATCTGACGACTCAAGGGTGTTACATGGCATCCGTAGATATTAAGGATGCATATTATACCATACCAATTGCCACAGAACATACAAAATGCTTGAAATTCAGGTGGCGGGACAAATTGTATGAATATACCTGCCTGCCAAATGGGCTTGCATCAGCCCCAAGAATCTTTACTTAACTCTTAAAAACAGTGTTTAATATACTGAGGCAAAAGGGCCATTGTTTGTGAATGCCATGAAAACGTACAAGAAACGGTTATGTTGCTTGGGGATCTTGGGTTTCATATTCACAATGAAAAAGCAGCACTTATACCATCTCAGGTCTTGACTTTCCTGGGATTTGTGCTTAATTCAGTTACAATGACTATGCAACGTACTGACAGTCGAAAGCAAAAACTGAAAAATGCCTGCCTCAACCTTTTTAACAAAGAAACCTGCACAGTTCAAGATGTGGCAGAGGTAATTGGGTTGATAGTGGCAAGTTTTCCAGGGGTGGAACATGGCCCTCTCCACTACCGCAGTCTTGAAAGGGACAAAGCAAATGCTCTGCGAGAGAACAAAGACAACTTTGGATCTTTTATGATACTCTCCCCCAGTTCTAGAGTAGGACTAAATTGGTGGATATTTAATGTTGATAGTTCACACAAACGTATTTTCTCATGGTGAACCCGAGCTTCTGGGGAGGAGCGAGGGGAGAACAGAGAACAGGGGGGAGATGGAACCAACAGGAAGCACCCCATCACATTAACTATCTAGAATTATTGGCTGGACTCTTAACAATAAAGGCTTTATGTGGGAAATTTGCATATCCGGGTTCAATGTGATAATACAACTGCTGTTTGCTACGTAAACAACATGGGTGGCTCAAAGTCCCCTGACTGCAATTCAGTCGCAAGACAAATATGGGATTATTGTGTTGAACGCAACATCTGGATAAGTGCCTCACACCTGCCAGGATGGGAAAACACTGAAGCAGATTGCGAATCAAGGCATTTTAATGATCATACTGAGTGCCAGTTGGAGTTAGATATATACCACTCAATCACTAAGCATTTTGGTCAGCCAAGCATTGATTTGCTTGCCTCTCGCTTAAATAAGCAATGTCCAGGCTATGTCACATGGAGGCCTGATCCAGATGCATTGTTTGTTGATGCCTTCTCTGCCAACTGGAATAATTTTTCTTTTATGCATTTTCTCCTTTTAGCCTTATAGGGAAATGCCTGGACAAAATTCAAGCAAAAAAAGAAGAGGGGATTCTGGTGATGCCTTGCTGGACTTGCCAAAGCTGGTGTCCCAAATTGCTGAGACTGCTGGTAGCTCCTCCATTGATGATCACTCAAAGGGAAACCCTCCTGACTCTTCCAGGGTGCCAGAAACTTCACCCATTGAGGAAAAAGCTGAATCTGTTAGCTTGTCATTTATGCAGAGACTCTACAAGAACAGATCTAGAGGCTTTTCTGAGAAAGCAACCAACATTGTTCTCCAATTCTGCTGCCAGTCATCACAGAAACAGTATGATGTACACAACAGAAAATGGCTTCTCTTCAGTACTAAAAGGCAAGCAGATCCTATTTGCCCAACTATAAGCATGGTTGTGGATTTCCTGACATCCCTTTATGACGAAGGAATGAGCTACAGTAGTATAAACTCAGCACGATGTGCTCTGTCTGCAATTTTAGAAAGTCCTGCCTCAGCTTACTCCACCTTTGGTGAGCACCCTGATGTTAAAAGGTTTATGAAGCGCATGCTCCAAAGCAGGCCCCCTCTTCCTCGTTATTGCAAAACTTTCTCTCAAGGACTTGACATTGAAACTAGTTACGTTAGTTGCATTAACCACAGCTCAGAGGACAGTTGCTGCAATTATTAGACACTCATAACATGGTACAAGAGGAGACTGCTTACACGTTTATGCTTAATAGTAATCTGAAACAAAGCAAACCTGGCAAGTCTACCTCTGATTTAGTTATCAAGCTTAACGCTTACCCGCATGACCGCAATCTTTGCATTGTAAATATGTGTTGAGTATATCTTCAAAGGACTACGTTATCATGTGGTAGCGAATCCCGTTTGTGTATTAATCATCAGAAACCCCATAAGAAAGCCAGCAGAGACACAATTAGACGCTGGATCAAGCAATTGATGATCAAGGCTGGCATCGATATTAGTGTGTACATGGCGCAGAGTGTCAGATCGGCTGCAGCTTCCAAAGCTAAAGCTGCCAATGCTTCCCTTGTGGAGATTATGCAAACTGCAGGGTGGAGTTCAGCAGCCACCTTTGCCAGGTTTTATGACCGGGAGATTGAACAAGGTTCTTCGTTTGCTGACAGTGTACTCAGCCTAAGTTGAAACTGCTATTAAAGAGTTTCCTGTGTTTGTACCGTGTGCTATCAGTTGCTTTGAAATCTCACGTGACTTCATAGTGCGTATGATGATGAGGCAGAATCGAAAATTAAACGAGACTTACCTAAGTCGATGTTTGATTGGGATTCTGCCGAGTCATCAGTAGCACAGGAAGTCACGCCAATACCCTGTGGAGGTGTTATAAACCCACCCAAACGTCTTGTGCTATTTCTCACCTGATTAGCACATTCAAGGCTTTAAAGACTGATCACTTTGGCGGCTGGTGCTTTCTCACATGACTTCTTGTGCTACTGTTGACTCGGCAGAATCCCAATCAAACATCGGCTTAAGGTAAGTCTTGTTTAGTTTTCGATTTTTCAAAGAAAAAAGGTTGCACTTCCCCTCGCCCCCCCCCCAAATAAAAGGTGTCATGCTACACCCCTACCTCCCCCTGACAGACAGCTCTAAGTCTACAACCTCCAAGTTCCTCTGTCCCTAAGGTGACTGATGAGGAGAGGTTCGACTGTAATTCTAGCTGTGTAAAACTTACGTCCACTGAGCTAGGAATCCTTGAAGAGTTATCCATCCGTTGCTGTTAGTCTCAACAGAACTAAGAACATCTTCACCCCATGGCATTGAGGGACAAATAGCAAACAACTCCTGAAACAATCAAATTTACGATTATTTTTAATAGACCGTTTTACCGATGCAGGGGCCATTTTCAATTTCATTGTTTCAAATGGCTATTATGGGATGCTCAGGGGGCAAATTAGTCTGTATTTGCCCCCTGAGCATCTCATAATAGCCATTTGAAACAATGGACTTCAAAATGGCTGCTGCATCGGTAAAAAGGTCTATTATTAATTATATAATAACCCAAGTTATTCTAGCATTTTGATTGGTTCTCACCTATGATCTATTAGAGGACAGATGTGCGACTGACATCATCATTACAAGGTTTTTCCTTCTGCTGTTTTAAAATGGCAGAAAGTTTTGATAATTAGGATAATAATTTACATGACTGGGCTAAAGATAAGGTATAAAAAAGTCTTGCCGAAGCATTGAACAGGTTCGAGAAGCCAGAAAACGAAAGATAAAGCTGTTTCTTTTAGAAAATGATCCAGAAAAAATTTTCTAGCAGCCTCAGACGGCAGTCGAGCAAGACTAAACCACGCACAGACTTGGTTTTGGTAAGCCGAGAACTATTGCTTTATCTCAAATTTAACAAAATGTTTCTGAGATTAATTTATTTGAAAAATTCAACTTTTCCCAGTGTCAAAACAACTGTTTACACACTGATTGATGTCAGGAATGAAACATCAAAACTTCTTAAAATTGGTAAAATGAAATACATAATCTTGCTTTCCGATGCGAATGTTCCTGTCCTTTTCAGGGCACAAGAGCGAGCTAAGTATAGCTAACCACAGCTCACGGTCAACAGTATCGCAGCTAAAATGTGTCTCCGACACTATATCAAGCTGATTCGAGAATCACCAACCACACCGTCATTTACACTCCTTTCATTCAAAACTCGAATCAAACGGCCTCTAGGTTGACCGCAACCACAAGTTTTCCAAGAGCATTTTTTTCAACTCCTGTGATTTTCAAGGCAATGTCCAAGCTTTCCGGCTCACAGGGCTGCTCCGATGACAAGAACTGACTTGATTTTTCCAGCATTTTCTTCAAGATTTGTAGATTTCGCAGTTCAACTCTGCTTTTGCTGTAAGTTTTCATTCCAGGAGAAGCGACGCTCGAGTCAGGTTTGACAGTGGCGTGATTTTTCCTGACCAACCACAATTCTTTGCTACGCACAGCAACCAATGAAATTGCTTCATTTTCTATAGATCATAGGTCACGTCAAATGGCTTTTTTTTCGTGCAAAGGCGGGGGCAAAGGCAGTGCAAAAGGCCGGCTTTCACGTTATGTTGAAATATTTTGAAACAAAAAAGGCTTTTCGTTATTATATAAAACAAATAGATTCCATGTTGCCGTGCGTCTGATTCAGTAACAGATAACAGAAGACGTCAAAATGTAGTAAGAACATCAGTGACACACTAGGCTACGCCTCATATTGTTCTAACAACATTTTGACGTAATCTGTGATCTGACGGTTACTGAACAGACGCACAGCAACATGGAATCCGCTTGTTAAACAGATTTCCTGTATGTGAGGATTGACATGCTGATGGATAAGAAAACCAACCTGAAGTTCTTCTGGGCTCAGTGCTTCATCTTCATCCTATAAAAAAGAAAAAAAGTAAATAAAGATCTTAGGATCCAAGAAGTCACGACACTGATACTCCTTATTTCATTGCAGGGCTCGAACTTAATGCTCGCAAACTCACAAAATGAGAGTGATTTTGATAAGCTGCGAGTGAGAAAAATATCCACTAGCAAACGTTTGCGAGTTAGAATCCTCCATGTCTCCCAAATATTTGGAAAGAATTTGCTAGTGGTCTTACAAGTTTGCCAGTGGAAAAAATCTTACTGGTCAAACTTTGCAAGTGGACTGAAAAGTTAACTTCAAGCCCTGCATTGTGTTCTTTGGTGAGACTCTCAGACATATAATCACAACCCAATATGAGATAATCCTTTTCGCAGTCAATGATCTACACACCTTATCATGCCTGTTGAATAGGTCAATAAGAAACTGATATCCTGTATCTGATAATTCTGCTGTCTGGTCTGTTCCAATGTCGATCCTATAAAAATAAATTTGTTCAGCCATGTGACTTGCTAATAATTTTATTATTAAGTAACATAATTAATAAAATATTTTAATTTGAATGCAAAATTTTCTGGGTCAGGAAGCAGCCCCTGCAATGTCTGACACAGTCAAATGGCTTGATACTAGGCTTTGAGAAAACAATAACACAAACAAAAGAAACACCAGCCCCTCTTCTGTGACAGTGAGTAGCAAAGCAGTGAGCCCTTTTTAACAAAATGACGGCCACTTCTTGATGTTTTCAAAGTATCTGTAAAGAGGATTGAGATACTGTTTTGAATGACTAGAAGATTTATTAATACTAAATCAATTACATTATTCAATCTTGTTTTTTTATGTAGGATAGAAATCTCGAGCTCATAGTAATCTAATTGTTTAATAGAAACATGGGTGAAAGCCTGGGAGAATGGGTTACATCATCACCTGGGTGATGATGGATAATTGATGTGTGATAACTATCTATGATTTAACGCCCAGTTTGTCACGTCAAGTCAGTCATTCGCTCTTAGCCCGCCGTCTTCAGGTTGCGTTTTTGTTCAGACCAATCTTGTCCCTCTCAATGGCTCATGAACAATCTTCTGGTCAACCTGTCAGACCCTCCACATGCCAAAAGTCATCAAAGAAAGATGCTGATTTTCTTTACCCCGAGCTGTTGGGACAATGGCAAGATTTTAAATTCCCAGATGAAGAATTCCTTCAGCCAGCGATCACCAAGCAGCGTGCGGCCAAGGCAGAAAAGGCCTTGCCTTTTACCCATCATGCTTCTTCAGCCACCGCCGACCCTATTCAACCTTTCAGCACACGCGATTTGGAACTGGAAATCTGCCTAATTGAGGCCCAAAACCAAAAGCTGGCTCTCAAACTTGACGTTTTGTGACTTCGCCGAGCTGACGACAACGCAGATGTGAATACTGAGAATTCCGGCATGCAACCTACCTCCGAAAAGACACGCAAGAAAAGAACAGTGTACTGGCCTCACGAATTCGCCCCAGGTAACTTTTCTTCCTTTGATTAAGATAAATTAGAGCTACCTGATTTTGTCGGAGATATTTTATCTATGATCAAGTCTTACAACGCACCTCCTAAATCAGCCATGTTAGAATTGTTAGAACTCCTTGTGGCAAAGGCCTCCAGTTACTCGTGGTCAAGTGTTCATTCATTCCATGATCACATAGCCAAACAGGTCGAGTTGTGGCGTTTGGAATGGACCAGCCTTTCGGAGATCTGTGAAAAAGCCAATACCTATTTCAAGCATTCAGATCTCCGTTCCAGTCAACTTAGGCCCAATTTAACAGATTCTTTTTGTTCGCCAAATGTCCCACCCTCCCACAATCAGTGCCCTCCCACGAAATCTGAAGTCAACAAGCCATGTTGCCAGTGGAACTATTATGGCTCCTGTTCATGCGACAAAGCCAATTGAGAATCCTTCAATGCCTTCCACAAGTGCAGGGTGTGCGCTGCCCAAAGCGAAGAAACCCAATTCCTCCTCCTAATTCGTCATGAATACCCTCATCGATTTCCGTGGAAAGTGATCTCTCCTCTTTACCTGCTACTCTGCTGTCAACCGAAAATCAACCGTTTGTAACTCCTGTTATTCAACACATTATTGCATCGAAAAATGATCCTCCGAATGCCTTTGGCGCTAGAATACCAGTACTGACCCCTCTGAACATTTCCGCTTGGGAATCTATTTTTATGTCTAAATTACTTGACTACCAGGATCGTCAAATTGTAGACTTTCTACCCTACGGCTGGCACGTCAATTTAAAACTGGGTATTACCTTGCAAGGCCTCCAAAAGAGCAAATCTACCCGAAACAAGGGTCACCGATGTCCCTGCATTCACGCACGTACGAAGACTACCAGAGGTACAGCCAAAACATACACCTGCCTATTTACTTGTGCTATGTCGGGAGCGATACACCTCGAACTACTCCCAGACTTGTCCTCAGAAGCGTTCATGCTGGAAGACGAGGGACACCAGCCTCCATAACCTCCGACAATGCCAAAACGTTCAAGCGAGCCGACAAAGACCTCCCCCAGCTATTCAGAGCCAGGAAAGCCCAAGATTTCGCCGCCAATCATGGCATCACTTGGAACTTCATTCTCGAGAAAGCGCCGTGGTGGGAAGGATATTATGAGCGTATGATCCAGCTAGTGAAGAGAAGCCTTTGCAAAATCCTTGGAAAGGCGCAGCTGACATACGAAAAACTTCTCACAGTCTTAATCAAAGTAGAGGGAGTGGTCAACTCACGACCCCTTACGTACATCTACCCCAAAGTCACAGAAGAGCCATTAACGCCATCACACTTAGTGATTGGGAGACACCTGAACACTCTTCCTGATAGGATGGAACTTAGTGATGATGAAGATTGCGCCTTCAAACTACAACGAAGAGCGCGACACCTTAGCAATCTCATAGAACATTTTCGGAAATGATGGACCAAAGAATACCTCATAGGGTTGAGGGAATTTCACCATTGCAGTACACAGGGAGACCATGACAGGAAGACCATGACAGGAAGATCAAGACCGGAGACATTGTTTTGATACACAATGAAAATCTGCCATGACGGAATTGGAGACTAGGAGAGGTCACAGGGCGAATGGAGAGCAGGGATGGTTGCGAACGAGCTGCTGCGCTACGAGCTGTAAGCAAGAAGGGAAAGCACTTAAAACTATGGAGACCAATACAGAAGCTTGTCCCACTAGAAGTCAGCACAGGAAAGCCAACTGAGAATGGAAATGTTGGAGCAGTCCAACAACCCGAACCACGCCATGAAACTTCAAGACCTCCAAGACGAGCAGCGGCAGCTACCGCAGACATGATAAGAAGACTTGTTGACCAACAATGAGCAATTAGTCAAGGGGGTAGTGTCAAGAAATTAAGCCTACCGAGCCTAATAACAATGAACAATGAAGAGACATTTGAGCAAGCATTATTTTTTAGACATATTGTTGAATGATTGACACTAGCAAAACGCGTAGCTTAAATTTTATTAATCATAGCAGTTGAACGCGAACACTGCCTTTTAAGAATCTCACTAGAATTAGAGGCCTTTCCTTAGGGAATAGAATCGAGCCTTACTGCAACAGAAGGAAGCAAGCCATTAAAATTCTTATACCATGCTGCATCTACGCATAACAACATGCAGTCTCACCTTAAACTATTTACACAGTTTTGTAACGGCCTTGGTCATCAGCCTTTCCCTGTTCAAGTCACCACGATTTTACACTATCTTGCTTATCTTTTGGCTTCAGGCAGAGCTTTCGGCACTATCCAAAATCATATTTCCAGCATAAAGCATTTTTACCTGTTATTAGGTTCTGCCCCCGGATGGGATTCGGCTTATTTATTTCAATTAGCCCTTACGGGGATCTGAACGTTTGCTCGGGATGGCACCTTTTCGGAAACTGCCTATCACTCCCAAATTGCTTTTGTCCATAGCTTGTTTGTTTAATTTAGGAAACCCTCTTCATGCGGCCATGTGGGCGCTTTTTTTGGTGGCCTTTTTCTCCTTTCTCCGCAAGTCTAATTTAGTGGCAGATTCTCCTAGCGCGACTTCCGATACGATACCTCATCGTCGTGATTTCATTTTAGCCCCTGAGGGTGCGTTTTTACACAAACATGCCACTAAACTATTCAGTTTAAACAGGTAATTTTGATGATTCCGCTGCCATTTATTCCAAGCTCTCCACTCTGCCCTGTCTCCGCATTAATCAACCATTTTCGCCTAAATCGTCTTGCTTCATCCGATTTTTTGTTTTCTGTTAAATCTTCCAATTCCTTGCCTTCACGTCCCATCACTTATCGTAACTTTGCCTCCTTTTTATCTAAGGTTATCACTATGCTCGATTTAAATTCCCAGTCTTTTTCTCCTCATAGTTTCCGTAGGGGAGGTGCGTCCTTTGCCTTCGAATACAACGTCCCGGCAGAACTTATTAAGTTTCAAGGGGATTGGCAAAGTGACGCTTACTTAGTCTATCATGAGATGTCCTCCTCACAGAAGCACCTTGCAGTCAACTCCATGGCTTCTAGAATTAGGCAGCTTAAATCTCTTCCACTCGCTCACTTTTACCCACCTACCTCTTCTTTGCTTGGGTTTGGGCGTTGGAGTTTATAAACTTGTTTGTTACCAAACTCTTTGTGGTCTGTGGTTAAATGCGATGGATTGGTTACATCATCACCTGGGTGATGATGGATAATTGATACGTGATAACTATCTATGATTTAACGTGCAGTTTGTCACGTCAAGTCAGTCATTCGCTCTTAGCTCGCGGTCTTCAGCTTTCGTTTTCCCTAATACCCTCCCGCCCTATGCCGTTGGAGTTTATAGACTCTTTTGTTGCCAAACTCTTTGTGGTCTGTGGTTAAATGCGAACGATTAGAAATGCCGTGGGAAAACAAGCTGTCAGGTGACAGCTATTTTAGGTTCTCCCAAGCTTTCATAAGTGATTTTATTCCTGGCTTGCACATGACGTCATCATTTTCTAAAATCCAAAACTCAAGAGCCACCAAAGCTTTTATCCTCATCAGGCATAAGAGAGGGTAAATTTTTCTGTTTACAACTTTTCGGCTCAGTACATGTAGCTTGCTTAGTCTCGAAACCAGTGCATTTTGAATTTCAGAGTTATGATGGTGCATGACAGAAAGCTACTAACGTGTTTGTCAAAAAATGTATTCTTATCTCATAATACTCAGCCTATTCAGAAGTTAAAGTACTAGGAAAATTGCTTACAGGAGTATGTAAATGTTTGTTTCTTCAGTACAGATAATCAGTTGCCTACAGCAGATAGTTATAGTAAGTTGTAGATCTTTCTGGCCTCCATGCTGGTGTACCACAGAGGTACACCAACATGGCAGCTCCATACTGGGCACTGTAAATTTGTGCAAAATATTTTGACGAATATTTGAGGTTTAGAAAAACGCAAAGTCTTGGAGAAGAGTCTTCTTCATCAATCTCCTATAACATCATAATTTCTTAACTTTATCCACTGAATGGTTTGCATATAGTTTCTTAATGCGTGACAGTGCAAGCAAAGAATATGCTTTGCACCAGTCAACTTACATTGGACATAAATATTCAGCTCTGAGCTTAAGATCATCTCCATATCCAAACTTTCTCAGGACAGTCCATGTTGTCTCATGTCTTCCTCTCTGGATGAACAGTGTATGTAGAAATAAGAAACCTGGAAAACCAGGAACAAACAAAGGTGTTTTGAAACAATTTAATCATCTACACTATGGCAATTTGCTACAAGCATTTACATCCCCTTCCCGACTGTGGCCTTGTTAGCGCGCTCGTCTCCGGATCGAGAGGTCCAGGTTCGAGCCCTGGCCGGGGACATTGTGTTGTGTTCTTGGGCGAGGCACTTTACTCTCACATTGCCTCTCTCCACCCAGGTGTATAAATGGGTACCGGCGAATTTATTGCTGGGGGGTAACCCTGCGATGGACTAGCATCCCATCCAGGGGGGAGTAGAAATACTCCTAGTCGCTTAATGCTAAGGAAACCGGGATAAGCTCCGGCCTGATGGGCCACTAAAAAGGCTCGTATGCAGACTTACCTCCCAACTAATCTGTTAACACTACTTAGTATCCTAAGTACAGTAGGGGGATCAAGGTAAAAAGTTAATTTTATAATTAAGTTGTAAGTTGACGTTTGATTTGAATTCTATCTTGTCATCAGTCCAGAACGAAGGAGTAACACGAGAAGCACGCGCACTAGCTTATTGAGCCATTATTTAAAGAAAAGGCTGGTTGGAG
>CM042751.1:26593605-26616451 GCA_022496165.2 Catalaphyllia jardinei | reverse complement strand
AAAGGCTGGTTGGAGATCACAGGAACGAAGGAGTAACACGAGAAGCACGCGCACTAGCTTATTGAGCTATTATTTAAAGAAAAGGCTGGTTGGAGATACCAGGAACGAAGGAGTAGGGCTGGGTAAGTGCAAACGGGAGGGCTTGTTACTCCTTCGTTCCGGACTGATGACAAGATAGAATTCAAATCAAACGTCAACTTACAGGTAAGTCTCGTTTAGTTATAAAGTTCTATCTGTCATCAGTCCTACGTCACTACGGAGTACCATGAGAATTCAAAGCTTGTAAGCTCCAACAAGACCGTGCAACGTACCAAATATAAATGGGGTACGTGGTGGTAAATAGGAGATGCCGAGGGATGTTCAATAAACGAGAAATGGATTAATAGAACCAAGCCAGAAATGGCGTGATAAATACTTCGACAACGGAGATTATGTAATAACAGAAATAATCGGTAAATGGAACAAAGATAACATTATTTGTCCAGTGTCTAGTTAGCCTGTGCAGCTGAGTCAAAATGAGTCAAAAGGGTTTAACCGAGGTTGCCACTAATAGGCTTGCTATAGTACTTAGTGAATGTTCGAACGTTCGACCATCCCCCAGCCTTGAGAATGTCCGCTAGAGGAAGTTGTGCATCAATGCTGTAACAGGTGGAGGCTGTCCGACTACTATGTGCTGAGAATAAGCTAACGTCTATACCAGCATCCTGGAGTGTAGATCTAATCTGTCTAGCCACAGTAGAGTTGGTGACAATCTTGTGCGGTTTCGTGTAACTGATCAGGAGGCGTGGGTCGCTGCAGAGTGAATGCGTTTTCCTGATGAAATGTTTGATGTAGGTTACCGGGAAAGGATGGGAGTCTGGGGCGAATGATCGGATTTCAATGGGCGCAAGGTGTTTGCCAGGTCAAGTTGTTTTCAGGGTGTCCCATATAGTGAATGTAATTCCGGTCGTGGTTTCCTGCGTACATGAAGTGTCCAGTTTGGAGAGTGTTTGAGTTCGCTGCACGGTGACAAGGGCAAGTAACATCGTAAGATTCAATGAAAGTTGTTTTAATGTCAAGTCGTAAGAGCCGGAGACGATCAAAGATATGTAAGAACAATGCCTACATCCTATACAGCATTTTTTTTTATATCTTGCAGAGTTTAACGAAAAATCGCAAAATTTGTTTAATTTTAAGCTAAAACGAAAAATAACAAAATTTGCAAAATTTATAACTGCGTTCAATCCTGGACATAAGTGGAGTAGGTTTCCCAGGTAGTTAAAGGAGGTGTTTGGCTGGATGGAGGGTTATCAGTGGCTCTACGCACATCTGCATGGCTTGGGGAAACAAGTGGGGAAACCAAGCTTGTGTCGGCCAGCTGGGCATGATCAGGATTCCCAATGCTTGGTCTTTCCACACTCGCTGAAGAAATGTGTTGATAACACTGAATGGGGGAAAACATAGAATTTAAGATGACGTAAGTTGAGTGAAAACGCATCAACGGCGACTGCGCCTGGGTCAGGCTTAAGCGATACATATTGAGGAAATTTATTATTTAGTCGTGATGCGAAAAGGTCCATATTGGGGTGCAAGCTTAGCTGCGACAGTGCACTGTTTAGGAGGGCTCTATCAAGCATCCATTCAATGTTATCGTTGGCTCATCTGGATTCCAGATCAGCCTTGATATTGTGAACCCCAGGGATGCGAACAGCACTGAGCCATATGTTACAGTTGATGCACCATTCCCAAATTTCTTTCCCTAGGCAGTTGCAAGGACTTGAATGGCCCGTCCTCATATGGTTTAGGACTGCTATTGCAGTTGTGTTATCGGTCAGAATTCGAAGGTGGGTGTTGTAATGTGTTTTAAGAAAGGTTTGTAGGCCCATGAACACTGCTAATAATTCAAGGTAGTTTATGTGGTATGATTTTTCCTCATCGGACCAAAACCCCCCTAGTGCTTGTGTCATTGTAAACTGCCCACCAACCATTCTGAGATGCACCAGTGGTCAGAGTGTTTGAGGGCTGTCCATGGGTTATGACATTATGGGAACTCGTGATATTGTCCACCCACCACTGGAGTTCCTTTTTGCAATCTTCAGTTAAGATCATCTGACTGTCAATCACGTTGGAGACACAAAAATCAAATGTTCTCCCTTGGAGATAAAGGTCATCAATGTAACTAGAGGATACATGCCCCTTATTGTGTAACTCGGTAAGCGGTGGTTTGAGCAATTTTGTGAATTTCCTGGGGCAAGAGGATAACCCGTTGGGCAGGCATGTGAACTTATACAGAGCATTTTCCCATATGAAACGTAGGTATTTCCTGTGCGGGGGGTTCACACTAACTGTGTCATAAGCATCCCACCTGGAGGTCAAGCTAGGCCATATAGCAATTCTTTTTGACTAATCGTACTATTGACTGAAGTGTTTCCATTTTGAAATGGTGATAAGTGACAAATTAGTTAAATCCCTTGAGGTTTAGAATTAGTCTGTGGCCTCCATCTTTCTTAGGTCTAATGAAGATGTTGGAGATCACCTTAGCTAGCAGTGCTTTCAGTTTTTCATTGGGAAGCCAAGTCAAGCCAAGTTTTGTTGGTTAGCCAAGCCTTGGTTTATTTTGGCACCAACAAGTTCATCGTCAGTAAAGTCAGCCTCGAGAGATTTGAGAAGCTCGACTTCCTCGACTTCTTCGTTGGGCTCAGCTGTTTTAGCTGCCATCTCGACCTCTTTGGAGTTTGATTTCTTAAGGAATCAGTGATGTCTTCATCCGATGGCAAGATACTTAATGCGTCTTCCTCGCGCCTTTGTTTACTAGATGCCTTGTGGTCGGTTGCTTCAGACTCGGAGTCGGCGCTCTAAAGGTCGTGGAAGCTATGGCGCTGTTTCTCTTGCATATTTGAGTCTTGACGTGCCAATGTCATTTGTAATAAAGAGGCCATTGTGCCCATATTTACGTTGATATCTGAAAGCGTTTTTGCGAGGTTTTTGCCAGGTTGTCTAGATAAACCTGCTTCAGCAGGGTGAACAATCTCAGGTTGAGAATTACTGCCAGGTTGGCTGTTTGAGGCACCAGTTAGGTGGCTAATGCCAGGTTCACCGTTCTGACATAATTAGGTAACTACTAAAGGGAAAAGAAAAATAAGAATCAACAGTTAGTGGTTGCTTTTCAGAAGGCAAATACTCACGACACTTGGTCTCCGTTGGGTTGGCTCAGAAAGCGAGCATACAATGGCTCAATAAGCTAGCGCACATGCTTCTCATGGTACTCCATGTAGTGACGTAGGACTGATGACAGATAGAACTAGTATTGTTTGATATAAATATATATATAAACAACAAAACTTCACACCTTCAAAAAATAATTATACTTCCAAGGACAATGTGTGCTTAGCGTTTCCTATTAAGTTGCCTAACTCCTGTACAGCTTTCTCCCAGGCCTTTACATTCAATTGATTTTGATGACATGTGACTGCGGTAAAATGTTGAGGCCTAGGAGCTACGCACTGAGCTAAGCACTGTTGCATTACCTTGTAATGTGAGTCCACCATCACGCAATCCACCCTCAACATTCTTTCTTACAACATTCTTAACATCCTGTAGTCCTTGGCCTTGTAATGGGGTGTTGAAGCATCGGTTCTGATGGAAAAAGAAAACTTGAATCTTTGAAGAATACGGTAGCACAAGCTAACCAATTAAAGACTAAGCTGGGTAATTAATTAATTAGTCCTAAAATAATAATACTTCACAATTTATTTTAAATTAACAGTAAAAAAAGAAGTTTACAGTATAATTTGAAATAGAAAGTCCTTGAGGTTATCCATATAATGGTCTCTTGCATGATCAAATTTTTCGTGTGTGGAAAAATAAATTTCTACTCATGCGTCCTTAGGATTTGCATTCTCTTAAAAATTAATAAATATTCATATTAGGTGTTTTCAGGCGGCTCAGCTTTGAAGCCTTTTACACTAAAATTGATTCCTCCTTCAAGACTATGCATGATTAAGCAGTCACATGCTCCAAAATAATTCACCACGATCCCTCATTTGCAGAAAGTTTGCTCAAACCTCGGCAACCTTCATGTAGTTTTCATGAGGGCATACATTGTTGCTGCTTTGAGTACAAAATATATGCTGTGATAAAATTTACAATTTTCATTTTTCAACCTACGCCTGATAGTGACTTGTGCGTCTGACATCATAACACGTAATGGCATTCTGTGATGAAATTCTGTACTATCTCATAACTTAAATTCTCAATTTATGCAATGCAAATTTCATAATAAAAGAATGACGTCAACTCACTTGAAACTCGTTTAGTTCTTTATCATTCAATAAGCCATCATTGTCTGTGTCGGATATCTGGAAATATATATAACATTTATTGTGTTAAGTCAGAGGGAAAAGTCAAATCAAGAAAAACGTAAGTTTTAAATTAGAGTGAATTAAATAATTTACAAAATCTGGTGATGAGATACCTTAAATATTCTTGTAAGTGCAGCCTGGCATAATGGCCTTAACTGAAATATAAAATACACCGCAAGACATCAAACATTTACAAGTGAACATGAATCTTTTACTGTCAAGATAATAAAGGTTTCATTCACAACAAACCAAAAATTAATTAAAATCACCATTCATACAATAATGTTCCGAACTGGTTGAAGATTGCTGATAGAAGAATTCCAAAGATTAAAAGTCAATGTACCTATTGTACAAATTAGTCAAACAAACCTCTTTACTTTCAGCAGAAAACAGAGGAGCTGTAGGGTGAAGGACTGCCTTCTGTGCATAATAAAACATCTCAGATATATTTTTCAGGTCCTTTGCTGAGCACTAAGGGGTCAAAACCAAGGAATGCTACATATGAATTAATCACATTTAATGTACGGGAATTTTTTTAATAAACTTTTCAAACTATCAATAATATTATTCATCAAGTTATTAAACAAAGGGAATTATGACCACGATGGAGGTCTGGATACCCGATCTTAATTAGCATAGATTTTGATGATTTTACTTCTCTGCTAACACCTTAGTTTTTGTTTTGATTGAGAAAAAATACATGTATTAGTACTCGAGACAGTGCTTCATTGGCTATCCAAACACCTCAAATTTTGTCAAAAATACTCTGCTGCACATCACATTTTCAAGTCTCTTTTTGGTGTTTGGATATCCCGATGAAACACTGTCTCTTGTATTTGATATTTTACTTTAAAATTCATTGCATACACTAGTAAACTGGTAAATAATTTAAAGCTAATTTTAATCAGTTCAGAAGAACTTTAAGGTCCTTAACTGCCATCTGTGAATAGTTTGACTTTTCATGGCCATACAGTGTAAAGCACGGGGGAAAGGAAGACCCATTAGTCTCACGGCCAAAATCTGCATTACATGTATGCAAATTTTAAAACAGGTTTAACTTTAGTGAATGCATCTTAGCTCTAACTTTAGATAGTCCAATGCATAGATGTGTAGCGCAAAATAAAAATATAGAATCTGATCTTATTTGAAGCCTTTTTACTCCATTTCAGAGCACAGGCCACTGACAAATTGCTTCCAATCTCCTCTGTCTCTGGCCAAGTGTTCCATCTTAGTCCATGTGTAGCCTTTCGACTGGATGGTGCATTTAACACTATGACATAAATTAATCCTATTTTCTGTCTGTTGAACAGAAAATTCTTGTAAGAGGTTAATGCAAGTAATCACAGATCCAGTTATCATTTATGTTGCAGCCCAGATGCTTTATACTGATTTTAGAATTTGATCAGTACAACTATTAAAATACATTTTGAACAAGCCTAATACGTATAGCTTTAAATTGTCTCCTTATCACGTTTGGAGAAGCTATACCCGAAACAAACCTTTGCACAATGCTCACCTCTACACATGTTTCCACTTCAGTGTAGTCATTCATTATTGGTAAAACAGTCTAAATAGACATACACAAGGCACGCTATTATTTCAAAACATAAAATCTTTAAAGTACCAGTCTGTCTTTTAAATGGCTTCTGAGATTTTATGCAGCTGTTTTAAAATACATATTTCTGATTTACCTTATTGTGGTGAGTTTCATACAGATTTCAAGACCCAAAACAAAATATACATTTATTTAATTTAATTTGTCAACTGAAGACAAAAACAAACACTTCATTTAATGCAGAGTTTACTATTAAGAGAAAGTCTGGATACATCCATAGTCCATGTTCTCTAATTTACAAATACTTACAGAATCATACAGATAGTCTAGTTGAAAATATTTGATTCTTTATTGGCAGGCATGAAAATCTACAACTTGACCCTCATTTTACAGGATTGCATTATCTTAGCACATATCAAGAGGTAAGTGCTTTAAAGTTCCCAGTTTACTTACATCCATTGTACTTCCATCCATGAGATCAGACTAAGAAAAACAAAGAAAATTATAAAAAAACTGAATTTTACAAAAAACAGGCAACAATCTTATGGTTATTGGTTAGTGACACTTTCAATCTTTTGATGATCAGAAAAGAAGTTCAAGAGCCTACATTTGTTTTTATCTATTATAAAATGCAAACTTAGTAGATGCAGAAACATTGTTTTTCTTTTACATTTAATGCAATAAATATCTTATAACACATGCTCCTGCCATCTGAGACTGATAGGTTTTCTACTTATAGTGGTTACATGGAGACTGTGAATTTGTGATCAATTATCCAAGTTTAAATTCAAAGTGACATTGCCATGTAAATAGTGAATTTATCAACGTGACATGAGCGCAAGACAAAAAAATGACTGATGAGGCTGATCCTAGCAGGATGCAGGATGCCTGTCACCTACAACGTATAAGGCTTAATTTCTGCTGTTCTTTTGTGTCTGGGTTATGTTCCTCCCCGAGAAGAAAGGCTGGATGTGTGAGCAGCAAAGCATGTCGGTGATGTCTACTCATAGTTTAATTCATGGGGCACTTCTGTTTGCCGGAAATGTTATCTATCTGATTACAACCTGACCAGGCCAACATGACACCTACACCACAAAACATTCATACATTTTCCATTCTCTTCTTAAAAATTTTGTGCAGAAGCCACAATATGCATAGATACTGTGTTCTAAGGAAGCAGTGTTGTTCGACTGTGGTGTAGCAAACTGGTCAAGTCAAAGGTCACATATTGTCTGCATGGTTTAGGCTGTTTAGTTGAAACCCTGCAATTTGCCATGTGAGTTCTACTAGTTAAGTTTGCTTTACCTGTGCTTCAGCTTATTTAAAATTTAATTATATTGCTTGGCTTTACCAGAGTCTAGAATCACCATCCTCAAAGGTTATAAATTTATTTGACTGACTATTTTGTCTCTCTAGCTCAATGTTTCGGTTTATCCCTCTCCTTGTTGACTTTGTTATTTGACATTCCAGAACTAAAGATTCAAATTTTCCTGATCCTCCTGGATGAATAAGGAATACATCTTGGTCATTGACCAACTTTTCTAGTGTTTCTTGTTGTGGATTTTAAAACTTTTAATCATCAATGTCTCTAAGGTTCTCTAGCATGACATTACATATGACCTCAGTACATAAAAAATGACCTTGTTCTGCATGAGTTCTCGTGGCTCAGCAGATAGAGTGCCCTTCCTGTGTTCGGTAGATGACATTCGATTCCTGATGGCGACTTAGATTTTTTACTTTGTCACACCCTCATGTCACGTTGATCAATTCACCTTTCACGTTTCATTACCAAGCTTTATTCAGTTATGACTAGTCATGTTACCTTGTTACCAACAATAATAACAGGTTTCGAAGTCTCTTCCTCTGCAGTCTGTCTTATGAGTGGTAACCAGAAAGACGTTATCTGTTAAACAGAACACCAAGTGAACAGAATTTAAAATTTTTCTGTGGTGTGAAAATACATGATGTGGAGTGCAATTAACGCGGAGTCATAGATGTATAATTCTGGAAGGTCGCTGATGAGTCTCTCAGCAGTGATGGAACACTGCATCAGACTTGCCAAAAACCATTTCTTTTTTCACAATTATTTGACAATAAATTAAAGTATTCTTTTATACATGTAGTATAAAATTATAATTTAGCCCATGAAAAGAAGGGCCATAAATAAAAAAAATTATTTCAAAAGTTACAAGTATGCAGGCTGAATAAAATTAGAAATTACATGGCAAAAACTCAATATTAAGTTGGTTTACAAGAGCAGTTGTACTTTAGTCTTAAAATATTTTAGTTAATAATTCAGTCCTCACTCCCCCATATTTACGAGATTATTTCACTGATAAGAAATCATAATATTTGTAATCAAAACACCAGAAATAGAAACAGCATTCACTTGCCTAACCCTAAATTCAATTTAATGTGAAATTCACAGGAAAGCAAAAGCAATAAGTTGACGCACAACAAAGCACTGCAAGCAACCAAGCAGCTGCTCAGCTGATTTATCTAGCCATCATCATTGACACATACTCTTTCAAGAGATTCCTCTTCTGTAACATCATATACAACACAAACTACATTTGCCTGTGGAGTCAAGTCAAAACGTCAATTAAGATTTATCTTTCAACAGTGTATCAAATAATTATGCCAAACTGTCAACTTCTGAGAGTACATACATACATACGTTTATTCCACGTCCCCAAGGGGCTTTTCAGTGAAATATGTCACAATTACAAAATTAATTATATGTAAATAACATTTAAAATGTGCTAAGAAAAATAAATGTAATAGGAGCTAAATAATACACCTTTCTATGTATATGTTGCAGTTAATTTTTGGTCTCAGCTAATTTTATAACTTGGTGATTTTATTTTTAGCTAGTTGGTTTTTTTCTAACTAGGTGATTTTATTTTTAACTGGTTCATATTTTTCAAACTGGGTTGAAATTTTCAAACCAGGTTAAATTGTGGGGAAGGGTGAGTCTGGGACCAATAACTTATTAGATCAACAAATATACACAAATTTGCAACAATTGCTTGTGTGGCAGTGGATATGAAGATAAACTTCAAAGTCAGAGGTCTGGAGTTCAAATCCGGGTGAGCGCAAAAAAAAAAATTGGGGGGTTAGGTCTAGGGATAGGGTTAGGGTTAGGGGGGTCGGGTTAGGGATAGGGATAGGATTAGGGATAACCAAGCAAGCTAAGCATAACATTAAAAGCGGTATAGGCAATTTGCAAAAGCATATTTGGAAATGTTACTCATAGAATCAATCGTTTGACCATTGCTAATGTACATGTACCCATTGGAACATGAGGGAATTATTTGGGGGAATTAAATAATTTTTAGCCCTAATTTCTTCAGTCTTCTATCAGTGTATTATTTAAAGTTTGGAAGCACAACCATAGATTTACTGAATATGTGATCTAAATTCGAGCAAATCTAGCATAAATCAGAAGTAGACAGCGAGAGAACAGCCACTACTATCATTTGTATATGTAACTATTGCCAGTATGAATATCAAATAATTATGCATTTAAATGTACTAGAGTTAGACGACAGAAAGTTGTACAAATCTCTGTACTTTTTTCATAAAGCTGTCCCTGAAAATATTATACACTGTTCTGATAAACACAACAGCGAAAATAATTATTACAGCTAATTGTATTTTGTATGTTTTTGCCAACTAATTGCACATGCAATAACAGTAACTGACTGTTATTGTTTGAGCTGGAGAGCTGAAAGATATGTGAACTAACATGTCAAGACAAGATTCCATATTTTCTGTAATTTTTAATTCAGGATGTTATCAAGTAATGAAAACATCATCCAAATTGTAAGGGAAGCAAGTGTTTTTATTATGGAGGCTTGGGGACTAATTATGGCATGTGATGTTCATAATGCCTTGTTTAGTTCCCTGATTAAGGGGGTAACTACTTTGTATGACATAGCTGTGTAAATATGGTGTTTTATAAAAGTGAATAAAAAATACAAACCCTTGTTTGCAGTTATATTAGAGTGGATAAAAGTATTTTTGAAATTTTCCAAACTTGACTTGCAGCAACAACTAAGGTGGTGAAAAAGGCTGACCCACATCTCTGGAGCTAATTCTAATCTAACCTGTCACTAAGTTAAACCAAACCAGCAATCATGTGTTGTACTTTTATTTTTCACCAAATAAGTACGGAGACTGGGCATAATCACTGCTTAATAAAATTTAACCTACATTGCCTGACAGTTCACCATTTCCCCCATATATAATTGCTGGTTGAGAAAAGTTCGCAGAGAATCGTGTGTGCTGGCTGCGAGTGCTGCCAAAAGGAAAGACACAATGCAATTACTTCCCCTGCTGCTCAAACCTCAACTTTTTGATCCAAAATTCATCATTCTAGCCATTAAGCCAACACCTCCCCCACAAACAAGATGTTAAGGTTCTTAATTTAATTTTATTCCCAAACTTTCCTACAATGTGGGATCTGTATGAAAATGCTATGAGTAGTTAATTGAACTCAGCAGAAGTAAAAAACACATTGAAAAAATACACTACACAGGGGTTTACTCTGTAAAACGTCCAAATTATATTGATAGAAGATGAGCACAAGCAAAGCTACTCAAAAAAGACTTGCTCAACAATTTTAGATTCCACTGCAAATAAGTGTTTGATCAGGCTCAGTACATGTGAGGTTAATCACATTTAATTTAACCAAATAAATATATTCATTAGACTTCCACACCACAATAATATCAAATTTATTCACTACACTGAGCAAGGTTAAGGAAAGATTGGTAATCAGCTTCTCTCTTTCAAACACTTTGACATATTTACTTCTCTTTCTTGAAGACACCTCAATAGTATGGTAAATTAAAAACAGTGTAAATGCACAGTTGCCGTATTTAATGACAGCAATGACCAAGAAAGAAAACCTTGCTAGTGTAGTTCAGTACCCAAATAATTCATCACAGATGGACTCAGACATCGTTTAGAGATTCTGATCCCGCAAAAATATATGTATATGTATATAATATTATAGCAAATAAAAAACAGTGGCAAGTAGCCCTTTCTGATTCAGTTGCTGTTGTTTATATCTCACTGCCTTCATGCTGGTGATTGTGAAAACAGTATTTTTCGATCCTTCCTAAAACTTTTGAAGAAATGGTTGAATATTTGCCAATTTGTATACGATGAATAAAGCATACATGTACAAAATCGACTTCTAAGGGTCTTCTTGTTGAAATCATCACAGCAATTTGATGTGCACTCGATGACGGTGTCGATACGAAGGAGCTGTTTTCCCATCACGACCAACATGGTCAGTGATCATAAGCCGCACACCACCTGGGCTGGTGGTGAGTGTGTTATTCTTTTTGAGAAACACCCCCCCCCCCCCCAAAAAAAAAAAAGTGGAAAATCACCAAGTTAGAAAACAAACTAACTAGTAATTATAAAATAACTTAGTTAGAAAAAACTGACTAGTTAAATTATAAAATTAAAATGAAATGTATATGTAATTGGCACTCCCCAACAGGATAATGATAAATTAATATTCAAATAAACATATTAACTAGGTTAAAAATCCCAACTGGCAGAAGGCAAACCAGTTGGCTATTTACAAGCATAGCCAAGAAGTTGAACTTGGGGCTTCTGAGAACAACATCAGCTAGCGGTCAGAGCAGGATTTGAACCCACAACCTACAGATTTCAAATCCGGCGCTCTAACCACTCAGCCATGCTGCCTCGTGAAACCAAAAATTAACTGCCAACATATATATTTTGGGCTGATAACAAACAGCCAAGAGTTAGTCACAGTTACTCAGCCATCAAGGTTGACAAGCATCTGGACAGTTGAATGACAGTCTTTTTAAAGGAGCGTGTTTTTGCCGGTTACCATCATGAAGGGTCAACAAAGAAAGATGAAATGGTACACATACATTAAACATAACAACAAAACTCAACAAGTTTCACCAGTCAAGTAAATGGTGTTCCTCATGGTTTGAAACATTACCTTTACAATCTCATCAATAAGCATGTCTTCAGACTGCTCCAATGCTGGTGATTTAAGCATCAAATAAAAGTATTAAGACTGTTTTGTGATCATGATAGCTGCTACATATGAGGTTAGCCCTATTGTGAAGCACCAACCTGTAAGACAAGGCCAGACCACTACAGCAGGAACTACTAACAGTGTATATACCCTACTTTTTTCGATAAGTGTGTGAGTTCTTTAATTAATGTCCCGTGCTGACCATGTAACACTGAAGATGCAGGAGATGGAGCCTACGGTTTATAGTCCTTATCCGAGAAGACTTTCAAGTCTAACAATTTGCATAAATACAAAGGCAGCACATTCTCCTCTGTTGGAGTGGATATGTTTACAAACTATAGCCTCCAATTGGCACAAACATATACTTGGATATTTCTCCATGGTCATTATCTGTACTGAGAAACTAAAAGTTTCCCAATTACATACAGCACCTTAAGGAAAACTGTGAGCTTTGAGGAAAAGATAATGTCCAAGGAAAACATAATAATTATGCGAGCACCTTTTCCTGCCAGACAGAGGCTATTGTGTTATCCTCCAAATATTTTTTGCAACACACTCAGTTTTGAAAATAAGGAAATATCACGCAGATGTTGCCCAGTTGGAGCTGAGACACCACATTCAGTCACTTGACGGTTAATCATGTGTGAGCGAATTCTATGAAAACCATGTGTAAGAACCTAGGTTTTTAGAAATAAGGCTCTATACGTCCATATACAAATGGTGTTTACCATGCCATTAGGTTACCTAGGTTCTTAAGGTTACAGTATAACTTCAGATCGGATATTTTCTTCAAATTTCGATTTTTTGGTTTAAGTAATGATCCAAATGAATGAAGTCTCTATTACTAATTTAATAAAAAGATCATTAAAAAAGATTAAATATTGGCAGAGAAATGGCGGTTTGAAGTTTTGGCCAGAAGTAAAAATTACCTGACAGTGTCTGATTGACACATTTAGCGCTGTTTTCTTGAATCAGTTTTTTCACTTGAAGCGGACACTGTAAAGAGCTAAAACTCCTAGGGAATTTGTCTGATTGCCCCCAAATAAATAAATAAATAAATGAATGAATTTTGAAAGTGGGTAGATTAATACATAAACAACAAAAGTGTGTCTGCGAATTTTAGTCTTTCAAAATATTTTTTCAATGAGAGCAATTTTTGAACAAACACTTCAGATTTTTCTAATACTATTTCAAAAACATTCCATTCCAATTTTCATTGCAACCGAGTATGGCAAAACGCAGACACATTTTTTTAGCGGTTTGGGTCCAGAAACCAAGGAACAAATTAAATTAGCAAAAGATAAAATTCACTTTGACTTGCAGCTTTGAAAAGTTGATTCGGACGCCTGCATTTAGAAGTCGTGAAAAATTTGACAATTCATTTTATTTCAATTGAAATTATTTGGATGGCCAGCTCTGTAAGCTTTAATTTGATATAAAGGTTTAGGTATCTACAGTTTAAACTGGACGCACTATATTGCTTGGACGCGAGACACCCCTGAAGGTACTGTAACCTTAGTCAGGTTCGTAATATATTTTTACCACGTAATGATGGGTGTGGCCTTTATATTACATCATTCACTGTATGTACAGTATTGTGCAGGGCTGTCATTAAGGGCCATAACCCATAACACCTGTTATAGCTGAGTAACCTTGATCAGCCCTTGATGTTCCATAAAGTAACAAGTTTGCTATGGATGTGAGCACACACTAAGGCAACGGCTAGTTTTTGTTACCTTTGCTGTATCGCAAACTTGAAGAACACTCTTTTCATGCACTTTGTAAATAAGCACCTGTACTGAGACTTAAGCCTAGAATGGTCCTTATCTGAAAGGTGCTTAACTGGGAAATTTTAGCCTAGCAGGGTCTACAGTTTTAAGTTTTAATACCATTAACTAATACTATTAATAATAATATTTTGCTAACCACAATAATCCACAATGTGAGTGGGAACCTTCTCTGGAGTCACATCAGCTGGAATTGTGATTTCCTCAGCTCTAGTGGGGACCTGACAAAATATAATTATGATAAAATGTTTGGCTCATCGTCAGTGTAAGAACCTGCAACACTCACCAGTGACGTAAAACAAAGAAATCAAAGAAGTCAATACAATAGACCCTAACCCCAACAATAGCTACACAGGTTTTTACACATTCAAAGGTAAACCCAACTTTTTGTTACCTATAAATTAACAGAGAGAATATTATTGACTCAATGATGCTGCAATGCCTTTTTTCCCTCCATACATGACCTTGGAAATAGCCAAGTACATGTAACCTACATTTCTACGGAGAACTTGCATATCACACCAACCAATCTGTTGAACCGTTTTCAGGGCCACAATGTCTGTGTGAAATCAAAACTACCATAACCAACACATGACCCTCCTTTGTAAGAGATATTGCAGTATGACCTGTTTTGATCTATTTGCATCCAGTCAAAGAATAAGACCTTAGTACAGGTTAATGGTGCAATCTGTTCTCCACAAGCAACCTGAGCATAGAATTCACATCTTGAGTTGCTTTCACTATAAAACCCGTCAGAGAAATCTTGCATACTTACCCTATTTTTTGAGTAAAAATTAAAAAATTCAGACCTTTTTAAAGTACTGCAAAGGAAAATGGACCAAGAAAAGCACTTGTTCCTCAGATTCTGGTCGGTGCTCTAGAGGTACCCAGGTGCCACAGGTGACTAATTTTTGCCTTTGGGCAACTGGAAAAACTTACTTTTCTCATATCATGCTGGGTACCAAGGATTTCAAGGATTTTTTAAGGATCTTTGGGTTACTTATAATTTTTCTTTGACCAAAGCCTTGCTCAGACCATATCACTAAACAGGGAGTGCATTGTTATAGACACATATTATACATGTATATTCATGAATAATTTAACCCAAACAATTTTTCAGAGTTAGGAAGTGACAGGGGAGATCACTGGTAACATTTCCTTAACATTCCAGAGCGGTAAATTTATATGTGTTAAGGTATTTTCAATAAAAATTGTCAAGTACTTGTAAAGAATTCCCCGAAGTAAAACAGTCAACGTTTAACTGAATGTCGCCTTTATTCCTAACAGCGCATTCTACAGTGAACATTTTGAAAGTATAGACAATCCTCTATTCTATGAAATGTAATTTTTTTTCTTTACAAAAGACTTCGCAATGAAAAGTGCAAACACCTGCACGTGCGGTCCATAGGGGTACCTAATGCGATCCGTGGGTAGTGTATGGTCAAGGAATGAAGCAGCAGATTGCAAAGGACAGTGACTGACAGATAAATTATTCTTAGCACATTTACTTCAAATGAAATGTACAGATTAACAATAGAAAGAAATGTAAAAAGGAACTGATTGGCAATCGTTAATCTTGAAGTCAGAAGATAAGTTTGTGCACCTCACCTCTTCAGGAAATTCCTCACTGACGAGAGACAGAATCAGAGATGTTTTCCCGACTTGTGCTACCATGTGAAAGCATGTTAAAGCATGTTAATGCACTTCATTATTACAAGACTCATTATTACCTATCTGCGATTGTCAAAAATGAACCAAAACAACAACAATCGAACGTTTACTTACGATCGCCCACAAGCAATATCCGCACCTCCTTCATTCTCGAGATCAATTGATTTTTTGCTTAAGATTTTCGGGGAATAAATCCTACTTAACGATTTGGAGATAATGAAAGGAAAGTGAAGGGTAAGTTTAGGCAAAGAAAAGTGTTAGTTTTTAAATATTTTTATATTTGCTGGTTTATCCTTCTTTCCCTTTCTTCCTCCATATTTACCGCTCTTTCTCGGGGGAGAAAACAACGCGCATATGTGGTATTGCAAAGGACCGCTGTTCAAACAGACTCAATCTCCTTCTCAGCGATAAAACGAGTAGCACTGGGGACGTAAACCAGTTTTCCCTCGAGTCAACGAGACTGGGACCTGATCAAACAGAACCTGGAAGCACTCGTGGACAAAAAAAAAATAAAAAAAATAAATAAATAACCCACACCCATAATATATAGCTGTATCTGTTTTCAAATCTCTATTACTGTTGACTGGTTTTATGGCTCTTGACAAATTAGCTTTTACTAAATACGGGCTCACCATTTGAACATTTCAACCATGTACCTGTGACCAGCTTCTGAACATTTGCAACGAAAAGCTTCATTTTGGCTAAATTGTAAATAGATTGTGTGTTTTTATATGTTGCAAAACAACTGCTGTTGATGAGGTTACTGGTTTGATATTGTTTGGCTTACAAATAAAATCATTACTGGGGGTATTAATATGCTGGCTATGGATTTATGACCTCAGCACTGACTGACTTTTACCTGTACAAACTGGCCGCTAACTTCAACAACCATTAAAAACAGTGAAACATTTTCCCCCGAAACTCCAAAAACATGAAAGGTGATCTAGTTTAATTTCTAGTCTTCTTGAGGTCAGTTTGAAATCCCATGCCATGGAATGAATATTAATTTTTGCCATCCAAAATTCTAACAAGGCTCAAGGAATGTCATCAAAATTACATAAACGAAAATGTTTTGCTTTTAAAATGCCTTTAATTAGTAGGCCCAGCTGGTTTAACAGTTGGGACATACATAAAATTGAACTTTCGAGCTAAATTATAATTAAATTGGTCGTACAATGACGGAAGTGACTGCGCAAAAATACAGACCAAGCACAAAATAAATTGTATGCAAACTTTATTTCCTCTTTCTTCAAAAATTCTTAAATACAATCCATAATAAATTCAACGCCATTGTGGCAATTTTTTGAGAATTTTCTTTGAAACAAGAACAAAATATCTTTTACATCTCTTTTAAGAAACTCTATACATTCACTTTTGAACAAAACGGTTTTTGTACAAATGTACATGCGTTGGGGAAATACTGTAACTTATTCGGTAAAAATTTACAATTTTTCTGTGATAACTTTCACGACATCCTTTCTTAATATTTTTCTTTATACAAATTTAGACACCTTTTAAATTCAAATGTTGAACTTAGCAACACCAGACATTTGAGATATTCTAAGCTAGGATCGGTAGCTGGGCGGCTGTGTTAAAATTTCCAATTTCACTGTAGTTGAACCAGTCTAGGAAGGAAGAGGAAGAGATGAATGCCCCACGAGTGGTATCCAGCCCACTTTTTCCTTGTGGAGCGCCATAACTAAAGGTATCCTTCGGCGCCCGATAATTGAACTCTTTGGCGTTAGGGGAGAGTGAAGTTGGAGAAGCTCTCTTTGCTCGGAATTTGTAGAAAGAGGATTCCTCAGCTGCACTCCAACTACTATACTGTGAGAACGGGGAACTGTATGAGGTAGGCGATGGCGAAGAACTTGACGATGAAGAGAACACTGGAGACGAACGATCCGCCATTATTCTAGGTGGGCTCTGACTGCGGAAGGACACTGGGCTGCCGTTTGAACTGTTGTGGCCATTTAAAAGGTTTACCCAGCGAGCAGTTTCGTCGCAGATTTCTTCGGATTTCTTTTCTGCTTTGTAAATCGTCTTTACGGAGCCCTGTTCGCCTAAAGGATAGAACAAACAAAAGGAAACATTAGTTATTCATACACAACCTTCGAGACATCTGGTCTTGGGTTTTGTATAGTCGTAGGCGATTAAGAATTGCGGGGGTTTCTCGTGAAACATTACCTAAAAAATTAGATCTCACGATGACAATCAGAAATAATAACATTTTCCAATTCGTAACAGCAGTTCTACTCAAAATCGATTTTAGTCCAGTTGGGACGCGTTTCTCACCCTTCATACTTGCTTACGCATGCAGTTACCTACGTGATCGATTTCTCGCACTCGAACGTTCGAACGACTTTTGAATGAAGTTCTCGATATTAAACCAAACGATCAACAAAAGTCAGATAAATTCGAGCTGTACGGAAAAACATTACTTCCTCGATGCTTCAGAAACACTAGTCACACCACAGCTAATAGCTTTACTGTGAGCCTTAAACTTTACATTCACAACTCACCGATTCTGAAAGAGACTTCCTGAGGGTCAATCCATAAACAGAGTTTTTCTGGCAAATTCGCTTTAACATCCTTAACACTAAGCCCACTCTCCGTGGCAGCAGAACTCAATACAGGATCTAAACTTTCAGTTATAAGAAGGCACCGGTATCCGCTTCCTTTACAAGGTTTTTCGGGGTACCAATGGCCTTCGAACTTCTTCGTCAGCTTCTTCACCACTTCTTCGCCAAACAGCTGTACTCGTCGACGCGGGAGTTTATTGACGAGATAGCCGATTAGGAAGTTTACAGCGACTTGTACCTCAAGGTCCATTGGCCTTTCGTTCACTAGGTTTTTTTTTAAAAAAAAATGTAAAAAATAAATGACTAAATTCGCTATTGTTGTTCAAGCAGATCGTGAAGTGAAAATGGTGAACATGACTCGAAGTTTATTTGCTTCCCATCGCTCGTATCCACGATTCTCGTTGCTGATTGGTTTCTAAGATAGACAACGACGTCATTGTTGACCAATGAGAATCGAGGGATCACGCAAAAAGACAATAAGTTCCGTCAGCAACCAATCAAGTATTAGTAAGGGAAGCCTTTCAAGACGCACTAAATCAAGCGTTCTGCGTCATTGATGGGTGCTTCCGACGATCCCACTATTGTTTTGTTCGGCTTCCGTTTGACGTCATGGATTGCCAAACAAAAACCATATATGGTCTGATGATGACACTTTCACGATCGCAAAAGACAATCTTACCATTCAATTTTATACATTTGCTGTAAACAATTAAGAAATATCTGATCTTCTCCTGCAACTAACAAGGTTATTTTCCACGATTGAACTTTTCGAAGTGGACATCAAAACAAATGTTTAGAGGCTACTGATTTTCGTCTCAGGGATTTTTTTTGCCGTACATTACACCACCTGTATATTTGTAGCACAAGTGAAAAAATAGAAAATTAATACAATTTAAACAATCACAGATCCGGACAAAGAGCTATCAGTGTAATCTGAACTTCTACCGTATTTTAAGTTCTGTTCCTTTTTATTTTTTTTTTCTCCCAAAAAATATATAGATAATGTATAAACATTTTTTATAACTGTAGCAGCGGACAAGACATGACTAAATCCATTATCTCCGTAGTGAGAGAAGCGACAACCGGAAATACGTCTGCTGTTCGCAGCAAATGATCCCCGGAGTATAAACGTAGCGACGATTAAACCACATTTTTAATTTTGTTAAAATTGTCTCCAAATGCGACACCTCAAAGAAATTTCGGTAAACCCAACAGTAGTCTAGTAAAGATAATTAAAAGAAATAAATCATACTGTCACTCTTCCAGTAAAATGACCTCTCTCGAACATTTAGACAGAACTCACTGCTGCTGCGCGAGTCTTTTTCTTTCCAACAAAGGAGCGCTGAGGCGGAAATAATTTTGCTATGGAAACCTTGATGAATGAAAAATATTTTCTGCGTTGCAGGCTCCTCAATTAAAGTCGCCTTTAGTTCAAGCAAGTAATTCCGCAATTTGGAATTAACTGTCATAAACAGTTGAAGTCCAGGGCTTTCATTTCCGCATCCCGCCGCCACTTTAGCCTTAATCCCGCCATCCCTCCCCAATCAGAATGGTCATTCCCGGATACGGCTTGGTTAGAGCCGCAGTTCTCCAAATAACGTCTATGACGAGTGATTTTCGGTTTTTCAGCCCGCAGCCACTGTCAGTTTTTAAAAATATCCCGTTCCCCGTCAGTAAAAATGAACAAATCCCTTTCCCGAAAAAATTTATCCCGTATCCCGCTATTAAAAGCCCTGTCATCCCATAGCCCGTTTTTATTTTTACTCACGTCCCGTATCCCGCCAATCTATTTGGGCCCTTAAACATCGCGAACCATACATCGCAATTCAATTCAATTCATTGAGGCACAACTACGTGTTGCGAGCTACGCCACGGTGACATTTGTAGTCAGACACTGTATTCCTCTCAAAATACATATTCGTCAAAGGCAAAAAGAAAATCAATATATTGACTACAACTTTGAGGATTGAGTGGTTATGACGAAAGATCTGATTTGAGAAGAAAAAAACGGCTTAATGAAATTGTAAAATTAATTCTCCTGGGAGCTACAGAACACATCATACCATTTCCACAATTAATATTGAGAGAAGAGAGATAGGATAACCACAACAATGTAAGTTAAGAAGCAAGTATAAAATTTGTTTTTCATTTAGCTGGGCACTTACACATGGGAATGTTAACCGATAAAATTTACAGATCCTAGTATTATGTTTGTCTGACACAAATTGTATAGTTCCAGAAGATACCCATACCTCCCCTGCAGAAGGGCCTTTTCCTAAACCCCCCCCCACCCTTAACCCCCCTGGAAATTCTGATTAAGCCTCGTAAATTTCTTTTAATTTGGGTCCTCCAGAACCCCTGACCCCTCAGCAAATTCCAATCCTTACTGTGGGGAGAGCGTGGATATTTTCGCGAGCCGCACGATGCCAGCAGGGGCAAATAATGATACCCTATTTAAGGACCAGGAACCTCAAAAACTATACCCTATACAGGGGCAAAATACCTATTTAGCAAACATACCAGTATGGGAGTACCCCGTCCTCCGGATTAATATCTAGAAATAAGATTTAACCAGGCTATATGTGTTTGATCCCCTTCAATTTTCCTGTTCAAAAATGTTAAAAAGCATCAGCTCCCCCAAGCACTGAGTAGAGCTCCTACAGGAAGCAGGCAGTAACGTGTTTTGAAGTTCCCATATCATCAGTTTTTAATTTCCTATCTGATATATAGCACCCAATGAACTTCCGAGATAAAAAAATTCGATTTGGATAAAATGCAATCTTTTTAGGAGTTTTAAAAACGTTCAATTTTGCTGCCATTTTGGTCCACCATTTGCACCAGTCTTCCCTTGGTTTGGAATGAGTTGCGACGTAAAATAAGGAACATGTGACTTCAGGCTTGACTCATCTCGCTTGTTTTACCTCTAAATTCAACTTAGTAGTTCATAAAAAAGGGTGGAAAGGAGCATTTTGCATTGACTACGGAGCTAAATTTAGAGGTAAAAATTGCGCTTGTTTTGCCTCTGTAAATTCAACTTAGTAGTTCATACAAAATGCTGCAAAAAGAGCATTTTGCATGGACTGCGAAGGTAAATTCAGAGGTAAAACAAGCGAGATAAGTTAAACCTGAAGTCACACGCTCCTGAATCTACGTCACAACTCTGAACATTTCGATCTTGTGATCAGCGGCACAGGTCGGCCGCAAGAAAATAGAATTTTGAGGTTTTTGATAGTTCATAATAAAAATAATTAATGGCTTTTTATTCAAATCGAAATTTTTTTTCTCTGAAGCCTATCTCACAATTTTGACGATATGGGAACTTTAAGTACCACTGGGTAGACATTTCCCAGCTTTACTTCCTGCATTATATTTAACACATTGATTGATTCCCAAATTCATAATACTATATATTTACAAGTACTGGGCCATGGGATATGTATAGTTAAATATTCATTATCTCTGCAGTGTAGAGATAATGAATTCAATTAATATTTACAAGATCAATCAAACCAAACCAAACAAAATACTCAAAAACCACCCAGAAAGATTTGATCTTTTTATTACATAATTTGGCCAAAATCTTCAAGATAAGGTACAAATATACCATGGATTTCACAAGACAGTTCTGTTTACCAAGCTACAGAAAAGAAAAATAAACAGAAAAATTACCCAAGCTGAATTAAAAGCTAATGCATTCATGTATCCCAAGGAAAAACCACCCAAATACTATTACTACCTAATCATATGCAGTGGCCAGCTTCTTGTTTTCAAAGGCCGAAGGAGTTTTATTTACAAAGTTGCACATTCAAAAATTTGGTTAGAATTGTTATCATTTCATATGAAACATAACAATTTTTTTTTGCTCGAAACATGTTCAATATGAAAGTTTTTGATTGAATATTTGAAATGGTTTGACTTGAGAAACACATTGAAAGTTGGCAAAAACAAAATATCCAAGATCTTTCATTTTTGAGAGTAAGTTCCACATTATTCTTCATAACTGTTTACTACATTAATGTTAAAAAAATCATTGACTGGAGATGTTGAACACTAAAATAAACCAGTGCCTTTTAGCCAGTATCATAAAGCTTCCAGTTAACTGTCACGTGGGTCTCTTGACCAGTTAGAGCAAGCACTGCTTGCATGTGCATGGATTCCAGCCATTCTCTCTCGCAATTCCCATGTGCATAACAAGACAAGCTTTTATCAACACCACAAGCACTTGTATTATACAAAATTAAATTTCAATATTATTTGAGAATATCATTTCAAAAGCTGCCATTTAAATCTACAAAATACCGAAGCTTTACTGTGTCCACTACCCCATGTAACTGATAGTCCATGCAACAATGCCACAATATATATGGGTATACATAGACATCACCTCATTTTTCCATTACATGAGTGCGGAAGAGATCACAAAATGAGCAGGCTAGTAATACAAATTTTTAATAGAGGGAAATGGTCATGAAACCTGGCAAAGTTCTTTATTGAATGTTTTTTTTCTGGCTATTTTTTAGGGGCTGACCCTGTACAAAACCTGGCAAAATACAAAATGTGGTTATGTGTGTTCATACCACTAACCTATAGAAGCATTGTAATAAAATGGCTTGTGCATGGTCTGAGAGCATAAGACAAAAAGATGAACAGGGTTAAGGACCTTCCAGCATAATCTCAGCCTGTTTGTTTACGTCTTTAATGTGTGCCAGGCTTCTTGACCATTTTCTCTTCACGAACTATGATTTCAACTTCCATGAAAGAAAGCAAAAAATAATTATATAACAAGAAGAAAAGATCAAAGGTTTGTGTACAAGGGCACATAAAGATACTTTTAAATTGAAAAAGAGAAGGAACTATGAGACCAATAATCTGCTTGGGTTCTT
>CM042751.1:26578605-26586105 GCA_022496165.2 Catalaphyllia jardinei | reverse complement strand
GGTTTATTAAATCTACGGCAAATATCATGTTCTTAGTGTCTTATCATGTGCAAGATCACGAGAAAATAATTCATCTTAAAATACTTTGAATCAACAATGTTTCTTTAAATCTCCATTTCGCATTAGGACGTGTCCCACTTGTACTGAAAAGTTGACCACCTAACAGGGTTCCAGTAAATGTTTGCTAGTACTGAACAAAATAAAGAGGAAAAAATCGATTTCCACGACGAGTGTCTACAGCGATCTTTCACTTGTAGCACAAGCCTATGCAGCCCTATTAGTGTAGGTGGTAAGTTAATATACCATCATGTGCAGGGTAACTACGATGAAATGAGCATTTCTAATAAAATAATATAGCGAGTTTTTATTGTTGTTAACCCAGGCAAGTTTCATGTCGAGTAGAATTAATGCAGTCTGTGGAAATGAAACTCAAACATATTTAAGCGATTAAAACTTTTATCCTCTTTAACAACACATTTTTGTGCATATGAGGCGATATTTTTTGGCTTAAAAGGGAAATTCTTCAAAATAAGCATTTTCAATATTTTGACTGGTCAAAAACAAGGCATGACCGTGCTAAAATTGGTTTGGCCGGTCAACATGACCGGCCACCATTCAAAAATTATTTTGAGCCCTGGACCCAATGTAGACTAAGCGTAACTTGCAGTCAAGATAATAAACAAATGAATGAACATGTTGTCGTGTACATTTATTCTGGCCTTTACAGGGTCACCCGGATAATATAGACACTTTTGCCTGTCCCTGTGTGTATTAAGTGGGTTTCCCTGTATCTGTGATCAACCAGCTTCTGCATGCACAAATCCATCTGTACATACTAAAGCAGGGTAGATATGGATTTTTCACCATAAATCTCAATATTCAGAAAGAGTTATTGTACAGCTCTTTACTTGCTCTCAGAACTTGACCCTTTTATTTTTAAAACATTGCACAGTCCTTTCAGTAACAAAAAAAGATTAGACCACAAAGTGGGTACAGCAGAAATCCAGTGCCACCCCTTAACTATCCCTTAATCAAGTATGACTGCATCAATGGTATATTACATGTATACTTTACTGGCTTGTCCCCAAGGGGCTTTTCAGAGTCAATTTTACATTTATGTTGTGTTGTAGGTCAAAACTAAATGCCTTTGTCTCTTCACCCTCATTATTCATGGAGCATGATTAATTAAGACAAAGAAAATTGAGAATCAAACTGGGTTAAAATCATTAACCTGGGCCGGGTTGTTCGTTAACTGCAACATTATTTTTTCTTGTTTAAAAATGTTTTTTTTTTGTTTGAGATTACAGCTTAAAACTGCAAGGCAGGCAATATAAACAGAACACCTCATCAGGAAGTTACAAAACTGAAATCAAAATTCTCGCTAACCCTGGGTTAGCTTAATTAGGCTTTGAACAACCCAGCCCTGAATTTCATTTTGACCTGCAACAGATACATCCACCTTATTAGCCCCAAAGATAGCAAAGGGACAAAATATATTCTGTGCCAAACTAAGTTGTTTGTTGTGTTAAATTTTGTTGTCTCATTCAACCTTTTTTGTTTAGTTACCTTTCCTGTTCAATATCACATAAACTGAAATTTGCATACTGCATATATTCAGCTCGCTACCACACTTCTTATGTCTCAGTACATTTTAGTTATCTGCTGTTACAAGATCGATCATCAAAGCTGGCTCGCAAGTTTTCTACATTTATTTCACTTAAACATTTTCCTCCATTTTTCATGTTGCTTAATCAGCATTTAAGTTATTTTATGTTCATTCCAGCATTTGCAATTTGCTGTTTTTCAGTTACCATGTTCATTTTTCAAGTAAATTTGCTGCCATGTAACGCAATATGAATGTCACAAGGCTTACTCCGTTTCTTATCTGACAAGCTTACCATACAGCCAACAACCAACTTGAATTATATCCAACAAATGAGCAATTGAGACTACTGGTAAAAATGCTGTGTGTTAACAATTTCAGAGGCCAATCGTTGTTCGTATGTATCAACATAATATTATTTATATTTAACCACAGAGAATGATTATGAAAAGTTAGGGTAATTTCTATCTTCAAATTATCAATTAAGCTTACTGTAAAGTGACAAGGCTGAATATATCAAATGCTAATTAGAAAGAATAACAACAAAGAATCACACTGTTTCATTCTTCCACCCAATGAAAACAGGCTCAAATGTACAAATGTTAATTGTTGGGTAATTTAATATAAGCTTACTGCATTGATATGCTTAACAGGTATAAACGAGACTCTAAAAATTAAACCTCCGGTAGGTTTGTTTAAAACTAACACCTTAATGCAGTCGTCTGCTATTAAGCTTAAATTAGTAGAGTTTCACAAAGGAGAAAGCATTGAAAAATGACTTACCTGCTGTATCCCATAAGCCAAGATTTATAGGTTTGCCATCGACCATCACATTTGCAGAATAGTTATCAAATCTGAAAAAGATGAGAGAAACTTTGGGTCAGGCAGGTTTCGACCGTCGTTGCCGAAAACTGACAACCACAACACAATTGGTAGGAAAAGAACAGTACCTAAGTCGTCCATAAAAGCTGGTAAGAATCAAATAACCAGCAAATAAAGTCGCTGAAACAACGAGAGCTGAAAATTGCATACTTACACTGTCGGAATATACTCCCCCGGAAAAGCATTTGTTGTATAACTGATCAACAAACAGGTTTTACCAACAGCACTATAACAAGAACACGAGTAAACAATTAGCAACTTTACTCGTAGTTTTCGGCCAGAATGCTTAAAAAATCGAACAAGGGACAATGAGGTTCACACCAAGCGGAGACACATCATAAGAATGCTGGAACCCGAAAGAACGCTGAACATCTAACACACGCCGGCAGCTCGTGAAATTAGGAGGCATTGAAACCCGAAATAACACGATTAGGGGCGTCCAAACATTGAAGGTTAACAATCAAAAGCGCTCAAATCGCGAAAACCACAGGGATAAACGAGAATCTTAAAATATCAAGGTCATATCGAGCGAAACATCCTAAAGGTCATTCACAAAAATTCTACTCTCAACGGATTGCATACCCATCTCCGACAACCACACATTTGATCGCTTGCATCGTGGCTTTGAGCTCCCTTCAAATTCAAACCGACCCTTTCAAATAGAGCTTTGGAGTCTTTGGAGAGGAAAGAAACGTCGTTCGGAGGTAAATCTCTCTCACTATTACCCAAACTTGTACATGAAGCAAACGGAAGTCCAGAGCTCTGCACGGAGACCGCCTTATATGAGCTTAGAACCTAGCCTCGCCACACCCTCCTTATATATCGGACCCCCAGCAAAGAGGCCAAAAATAGCGCTTATAGGGTGCCTCTGATAGGACCCCGTTACTCTCTGTAGCGTGCTGAAACGAAAATAGCAGTCCTCAGGAAATAAAAGCTCTGATAGATACCTCTGCCGTGAGAACTGCGTTAGCATTTTATATTCACCATAGAGGTAACAAAACATTGTTTTTTTAGTTGATTGCAGTATGAAAAGTGCTACTTTTAACAGGTACCTACCTCTTGTGCCCACTGCCCAGATAGAGACGTCTATCGCTGGGACATATCTGAATTGAAGCTGTGGGCCCATTTAAAAGAAAATATGTAAATATCTTGTGAGGCATGGAGGAGACTTTTGGAAAAACTATGGGGTTTATGCTTACTCGACTGGACTGTATGCAGAAAAGAGAGCCAATCCAAATGGTGACAGATGTGGACAACAAACGAATCATGCTTTTAAAATTTGCCTCAAATAGTAAAAAGCGGATTTCAGCATTTGGAAGAAATAATTATTAAAATCTCTGACAATTCCTAGCTAAGTATTATCACCCAGTTCTTTTTAGACCTTAGCTTTGACAGCTCTATTGTACTGGGGTTTCTTGGGCCGAACTAGTAGCCACAGATGATCAAGTCGTTCCCAGGCTTCAACCTCTTCCTCCAGAAAATAAATAGGACCCTGGGAACGAGAAGGAAAGAAAGGAATGCGTGACGAATCCTCATGAGCTATAAAGTCACGCTTTAGTCACCTTACAACAAAGAGAGGAAGCTGAGGATCGATCTAAACGTCTTGGTTTCGAATCCCACAGAAGTGGTAGAATTTGTATGTAGTTCAGTCAATTTTGCCTGGGATTGTCCTTTAAAATCCAAAGGAACGTTTACTTTTACAGTTTAATTTATTAAATTAAAGGTTCTTCTTTGGCGTCTTTTGCATTTTTTCTTTGTTCTTTTTTTTTTTGTAGTTTTTGGCCGCTCGAAATCTACAGCACCTTTTTGTTTACTTTCTTCTTTGCGTGATGATTAGTAGCCATATTTCTCCGAAGCTTCCCTTACGGTTATGCGTAGCATAAAATGATTCTACTTCCCCGAAACTGATCCATATTAATAAACCAGTATTTGGAAATGGATCGAAGTTTGGTAAAATGTATGTTTTAAAGCCTATCCGTTATTTCAATGGAAACGATAAACCAAAAAAAAACTAGAAATCGGTAAAGCATGAATTTTGGAGGAACAAGATATGATGTAAATAAAAACAATTGATAGGCTGACCGGACGGCTAAAAAGGGTACATTTAATATATCGGTTAGACAGTACTAACCTTAAATTCTTGAGGGACTACAATGATAAAACGGTTACAAAATTTTAAATGACAGTAAAAGAAATATGTGACATGATTGGTAGACAAAAATAGAGAAAAATAAAACCTGTACTAAACGGAAGATACATAAGAAATAAATGAATTAATTAAATTTCATCAAGCACGCTAGCAAATAGTAGTTCCCTAAACTGTGGTGTATGGCAGGTAGAAAATGTAAGAATGTTGAAATTCATATGGTTGATCTTGAGTTAATCGCAAAAACTTAGTATTTCAGTTTGCATCATTATAGTAGATGAACCAACAGAGCACCATTTAAATATCAATACCAACATGCGTATTAAAGCTATCAAAGTGAATCTGAAGCTACGAACAAACGGTTTTGTGTGGTTTCTTTTCTGTGTCACGAGGAGTTTGCTGTTTTAGGTCAATTCTGTGCTAAAATCATTACTTTGAGGCTTTCCTCGTAAACAAAATGTTTCTGTAAAGCTAGGACGAAGATATCAAATGAATTTTATCAGAGAGAGCTAACCATCATAAATTTCTTGAGGATTTTTTGAACACGTAACATCAAATCTTGAAAAAATTCGCCAATTTTTTCAAATTTCAATCCATTCCCATCCTTGCCATCCGTAGCGACAGGCGACAGGAAACAGTTTCAGCACCTTCAAATAGTCTTTAATAACAAAACTAGACCATTATTTTTACAATTCAATTGACGTGAAGACACCTTCTAGCTTTTTATAATGTTGCCAAATAGGGTGACGCAGCCCCTTCAATATGATAGCTCCCTGCAGCCCTCGATGGATAAAGATCGAAAACACTTGTTGCAATGTCTTGACTGGGTTGCTGACAAATCTAATATCGAATAGTCCCACCTATTTTTGTACATAGATATTTGTACTTAACTTACTTAAACTTAAAGTATTTTCTGGACAGATCAGTCCAAGGGAGAAAGGCGCAGACAGGAAACTTACAGCCCTTATTAAAGCACCAACCCATGAAAACTTACACTGAATCGAGGCCAAACCACAACACCGGGAAATCCATACCACTGTGTGGTTTCTTTAACGTCCCCTGCTAGCCTTGTAACACTGAAGATGCAGGAGACGGGGCCTTCGGTTTATAGTCCTTGTTCGAGAAGACTTGAACGTCTAACCATTTGCGGGTGTCGTTACAAAGGCAGCACGTTCTCCTTAGTTATTTAAAGACCCTGAGTGTTGGTCCGGCTGAAGTTTGAACCTGCGACCCCCCGCAGAGCAGTGCGGTGCTCTGCCAACTGAACTAACCGGTCGGCGGTAGTTGTCATTGTTTCAATTTTTTTCCATCGAAGGCCGTAGCCTGACAGCCGAAAGATTAAACTTTTTTTATCTAAAAAGTGAACGTGTTTTGTCTTGGCTAAGGCATTTCGATTTTTTTAAGATCAATGCCATTAAGATTTTCAATTTATTTATTTGCTTTTAGCGTTTCTTCAGAAATCTAAAAAATGGCTTCATAGATTAATCCCTCAGAAACGTTAGTAGTGCGCGAGTGAACAGTTTTATTCCAAAGATTTGTTAATGTCTATACTACGAAACACTTTCAAATTTATCAGTGAAGGAGGCCCTTAGAACGACGAAAAAGCTGTGCCGGAAATTCAAGATTTACAATGATATTTGAATCAATGTTGGATCCAACTGTAGCAAATACACTAGCGGTGAGAGCGCAAAACATCAGCGTCCAATGGACTTTGAAAACGCCTGAAGTGTTTTCGAGGGAAAGGAGCGTTGGGATTTTCGGTTTTTTGGTTTTGGCTATTTCTTAGAATGATTTGCCGGTTTTTGTGCCAAAAACCGCCGGGTTTTCGGTTTTTGGCGTTCATCTGAATTGCAGTCTGATTTTCTTTTTCTTCGCTTTTGGTTTTCGGTTTTTGTCAAAAATACTAGCGAGTTTTAGTTTCTCTTTTTTTTTTGGTTCCGGTTTCTCTTCGATCTCAGCGTCTGCACTGATTTCGAATAGTCGCGAAACGCAAAAGTTGTACCAGTTAGCTTCCTCGATCTGCATGTGCAATCGCATGTTAGACCAAATTACCGGTCACACGTGACTGATTAATTCAACGCTCCAAGTGAGAGACTTTATTTTTTGAGGGTGACAAGAAACAGTAACTAACATTACTGATGAACTTGTGGTCCTCTAAAGCAATACAAATAATAAAAAAACTTAATTAACAATAGATATTATTTACAATAGAAATAAACAACAACATTAACAAGTTTATTTCTCTGACTTTGCCTAATTTGTTACATTTGTTGAATATAAAAATGAAATCGGAGAGCACTGGCTGCCTAAAATAACTGTTAAGTTAATAATGGTAGGCAGCCAGTTTGTTATGTTTACTACTAGTTGAGGTCGGCAAACATAATAGACAAACAAAGGACAACACAAAACGTATATTAAAGGGATAAATATATTAATTACAAATTCATGAGATTGAGAGCGGAGTACGGAGAAGAAGAAGATGAGGAAAAGTTAAGAAGAATAGCAAATAACCCCTAGTGTCTTTCCAAATATTGGTCCTTCAATCGTTTTTTGAAGACTGATATGGAGGATAAAAATATTCAGTCTAGAATTCGATAACGGGACGAATCGATTTAAAACAAACAGCATGCAAACACCTTCAAATATAGTTGGATAGAGTACCGTTTAGCCGTTTACAAGCCAGGCCAGTTCACATCGCTTTATATATACGCTTCATTGCAAAAGGAGATCCAGGTTAGGTTGTTAAACAATGTTACTGTTCCACTAGATAATTTGGTTTTATCAACTGAGTTGATAATGTGAATTAGCCACCGTAAAGAGATTCAGAAGCTGACGTTTCGAGCGCTAGCCCTTCGTCGGAGCGAATCGA
>CM042751.1:26532214-26570432 GCA_022496165.2 Catalaphyllia jardinei | reverse complement strand
GTCTTCTTCAAATTCCTCCAAGGTCAAATCTTGCATAGCTTTCATGCTTTTCAACTGGAAATTCCTTTCTAATTTCTACATAAACAAAAGCAGTTAAAGGAATCCTCTTGTTCCCCAACATACCATACACCAGCCTTGAGAACTCCATGTCTGAAACACTTTGTTAGAAAGTTATAAAGATTACTGGAAAAAAAGTTCTCAACTAGGCAGTGTAGCAATGGGCATCCTATAGGGGGTAGAGGGGGATAGGGGAGGAGACCTAAAAAGAAGCTCAATGAAGAAATCAAAAAAATTACCAGTATCTAGTTGTTCAAGAATTACCAAAGAATGTTTGTAAGCAAGTGTACTCTAATACTAAAATTTGTCAGTGATAACTAAACCTCAACTGCCTGTAGCTAATTTTAAACTCCATTTCTGAAGGCCTACAGGTTTGAATCCTGAATAGTCAGTCCCACACTTTAAGATGACATCCAAAATCTTCAAGAACATGATCACTTTTCTTTGAGTCTTGACAACCTTCTAACCATAGTTAATGGAGGGGACTGGTTATGAAGCCGGCAAACATCAAAGGAGCAAACAAAGATGCCAAGATTTATGTTGGAAGTGATGACGTCACAAAAATATATTTTTTTGACATTATGGGATATGATGTGAGTGATGACCTCATACCAAAAATTAGCTCTGAATTGCAATTCCCAATGGAGATATAGGGGATGAAAGTTTGATAGAATCCCATACAAACCCTTCAAAATTTGTTCTGGTTCCTTCAGTTTGGAACCAGCTCAAAATTAGACAGATTTATGAGAAGTAGTATTAAACTTTCATCCTTTATATTTCGGCTGGGAATTACAATTAAGAGGTAATTTTTGGCAAGGACCCTTTTCTAAGGACGCTTTATTTGAAAATGGCACCAAATCCCATGATTTCACAAATTTATTTTTTTGTGACGTCACACTTTGGTACTCTATACACTATGCATGAATTACGTAACCAACACGTTTCTATTGGTTAGTTACTCAGTTCGCAGTAAACAACTATTGTGTTTTGTGCAGGGTCAAGCCCAAAAAAGAGAACAAAAACATAATATGACATATCTGCAATAACATTCGCTGATGTCTGAAGGGAAGCGACACTATTATTATTTCCACACTTGCACGTAAAGAGTACAAGCACTGTGTAAAGGGATAATCAATTGATCTACATCATGAACGCATGAAGTTAAAATAACTTTGAGAGTGAACGGCTTGACTATTAGAAAGGTATATTATGCGAGATAGAAGGCGTGAAAATAGTAAACACGCGTCACACGCTACAATCAAGTACTATTACTCTACATATCGTTGCCTTCGAGTCTGTCCTTCAGAGCTCATTCGAATTCTTTGCCAGCATCCACCTCCTGGTATTTGGTTGTCCATTCTTCGTTGGCCAGAGCCTGGGCGGCTGGGTGGTCAGCAAAAGACTAGATATTAAATCAGCTTGGTCTTCATCTTATTCCCGGGTCTTATTAATCCTACTTCATGTCTTCAGCGATATAATAAATTTCAGCATCTTCTGAGTCAAAAGTCATTTCAGAAGACATTGTTACTAAAAACAGAAATCTGTCGACTGTGGAGTCCCAGCCAAAAACTTGTGCTGCAAAATCGCTTCTACACTCGTGCAAAATTAGAAGACCTGACTGGGACAGCCGAAGCGTTCGTTCTCGATTTGACGTCACAGCTTTAACTCTCCCCAGATTCCCCATGCGCAGTCGCGAACCATTCGAAACTCAGTCTTGACGGGGCATAGAAATTCGAGGATTTAACCAAATCAAAAAATTTTTGTGCCAAATTACTCCACAAAATAAGCCTTATCATTTTAGCGAAAAAAAATGTTTTGGTGTTAGGTGCACTTTAATTATTCACATTTATAAGACTCACAGTTTGTGGATATGAAAGTGGTCTCAGACGGTCATAATCCTCTTGTCCTGTGCATGCAGAGACAACAGGTTAATTTTATTTGTCAAAATATCTCAAAATACCCACCCTTATTTTTTTCAGACCCTTTAGAAATCCTGTTTGACTGTTTAAAACTTCTAATGTATGGGAAACTTGTAATCCCCCCCCAGTGCTCCAAGCCGCGACCATTTTGGTCGCCATGGTGAGAGGGAAAAATTTTTGGCGACCAAAATTCTGGCAAAAGTCGGGTGATGGCGACCATTTTAAAGTTAAAGGTCACCAAAAGGCGACTATTTGAAAAAGTGAGCTTGGAGCACTGCCCCCCCCCCACCTCTTAGAAAATTTTGCTCATAATAATTTTCAGACAAGCAAAAAAGCAACAAGTTTGTTATAAACTTTCAATAAAGTATACCATAGCTTAGTATCATATTTTGAGGAGAATAGATCACCCGCGACTTGCCATATTGAAAATTTTGTTCATTAAGTAACCGCTGATTACTAGTTATGCAGCCTACAAATTTGGAAATGAGAGACTGGTATGAGTTTTTCGCTTGTAACAAAGATCCTTGGTCAACAGTTTTAGATCAGAAAGAAACATTGAATTGCTTCATAATTTATAAATCTATATTCATCAACTTAAATACTCTCCTTGATGTGGAGCTCATTGCACAACCCAACTGCTCACTCACACACATGATCGCTAACACCTGCCTGATCCAAACCATCGCAACATGCCAACAGCTCATATTGCAACATTGTTGGGCACAACTTGTTGTGTGTGTTTAGCCACAATGTTGCGACATGTTGGGTGCAGTTGGCTCAAATTTGACCATTTTTAAACTTGAGCCAAGGACACCCAACATGTCGCCACAAGTTGCAACATGGTGGCCAAATGCACGCAAAATGTTGCGCCCAAAAATGTTGCAATATGTTGTGTTGGTATGTGTTGCGATGTTTGGCCGGGGCTTTAAATGGTCAGTCTGCCTTCAATGAATAATTAACCACAAGTTATTTTCATCTCTGTGGGAGGCATGGTGACCTCATGGTTAGTGCGCTTGACTCCAGAGCGAGCGGTCCGGGTTCGAGCCCTGGCTAGGGAATTTGTGTTGTGTTCTTGGGCAAGACACTTCACTCTCACAGCGCTTCTCTCCACCCAGGTGTATAAATGGGTTCTGGTGAATTGTCGTGGAAAACCTAACAAATTGCGAGGGAGTGAACTGCGATGGACTAGCATCCTGTCCAGGGGAAGTAGAAATACCTCTAGCTGCTTCATGCTACAGAAACCGGGATAAGCTCCGGCAGCTATGGGCCAGTTGGCTCCAAGGCTTCGCTATTTTCATCTCTAATATATTTCGATTTCTTAGTTCTGACATATTAGTTTTGAATTCACTTATTATAAAAAAAATCAACTTTTAAGTGTTGTGGTCTCTTCTTTTAAGTCTTTTTACAGAGAAAACATTTCAAAGTCACTGCCTGGACTTACCTGCTGTATCCCATAAGCCAAGATTTATAGGTTTGCCATCAACCATAACATTAGCAGAATAGTTGTCAAATCTGGAACACGAAAAGATCACACAAATTTTAATCACCTTTGCCCGCTGTTGCTGTTAAAATAAACATTAAGTGATTCAACATGTTTAGTACTCAATAAATGGGGATATAGTACGGCAGGGGCTATGCGAAAGTCGTCTAGCTATAAAATGATATATTCAGCAGAAATAGCACAAGAGCTGAGCATTGCATACTTACACTGTCGGAATATACTCCCCCGGAAAAGCATTTGTAGTATAGCTGATCAACAAGCAGGTTTTACCAACAGCACTATAACAAGAAAACGAACAAACAGTTAACAACTTAATCCTGGTTTTGGCTGAAAACATTCGGGTAATTGAGCACACCGGCGCGGCAACAAGCAAGCAAGTGAAGACATGTTCTTAAAAACTCTGTCACGCCGGCCGACAGTTAGTAAAGTTAAGAGACTAAAACATAACAAAAAGTTGAGGATTTTTACATAAAAGCGGTTTACGATCGTAAAACAACAGAAAAGTCGACAAATGTAAAACTTTAAGGTAACATCGACCGATAAATGTCCTTAAAAAAATCACACTGTGAGTTCGTAATAATCAAAATGGATTCCCTACCCGTCTCCTACAACTACACATTTGATCGCTTGCATTGTGGCTTCGAGTTCCGTTCAAATTCAAAGCAACAGAAAAAAAAAATCAATTTTGAAGTCTTCACCGAAGAAAGATAGGGCTTACGACTGAACCCAAGATGGCCAAAGCCTGAAAGTTCCAGTTCGAAGTCGGGAACCTACGGTGTAAACTGTCGCTACGCCACGCCCAGTCCCCTTCGTTTACGTTGGCGTCACGCGTCCGTCACGCAACATGCCCATCAGGAGGCGGTGATGTGGAGCACCGAAGAGTGGCGAAGTCAAGTGATTCTGAAGATGGGCAACAGGGGTTCTTTTCAGTTCTGAGTATTTTCAAATAATGTCACGGCACGGTCTTGTAAATTAATATCATGCTTGAATAAGTGTGCATAACTGATCTGAGCCACATTGGTCTAGTCTTCGCAGATTTAGCCTTGCAATGAAATGGCGGTTAGTGTCCCGAACTTGAACTCTTTTCTTACATAGCTGCTGGCCACGTGATCAAAAGATTAGAAAGTTTTGGAATCTGGCACACCATTTTGGAGGAGATCGGGGTGGGGTGGAGGTGGGAAACCTCGCTGAAAATTCACCCCGTCTTCATAAAGGTCTGCAAAAGTTTTAGTTAGAGATCAACCGGTAGTAATTTGTCAAAATCTATCTGACCCACCCAGTTGCCCCGATCAAATTTCCTCATGCCAAGGCCCCGCCGGCTAAGAGAGGCAAGAGGCTCTAGGGACGAGAATGAAAATTGGCGGGAAGAGAGTCTACCTTGCGGGAAGATGTTTGATGAATTATCTTCACGGATCTTGTAATATTTGAAAACTCTTTGAGTTAGACACTTCAGCAATGGCTCAAAGGGGAATAGCGTAAGACATGATACCTTTTTCTTTGCATGTTGTGGTTTATCTGAAGATTGTAATCCTCGGTTCAAACTTATTCGTCGTAGAACAGAACATCATTGCTCTTTGTTTCTTATTTTTGATCACAGTTGATAAGCTTAATCCTGTTTCATCCATAATTTTCGTTTCAGTGCGTTTTTTTCTCCGACTTCCAAACCCAAAACTAACTTTAGACCAAAAAGAGAAGAAGGAAAAGACCAGGATTTGTCGAAGTAAGTGAGATTTAATGTAATAGCAACCTGACGCTGCTGGTGTGTGGTCGCACTGGCGAAATATTTTAAAATGGCGCCCAGTCAGCGGGGAGGTGAAAAATTATGTCAAAATGGGCCTGGTTTTTCAGTGGAGCTCCCGAGTTGGAGAAGTTAACGGTGAAAAAATGAAATCCAGACTTCTAAATTGTCAAGTTTTGGAAAAAATATAATCATCTTCTGAAAGAAATTAAATTTCCATCACATAATGGACTGTACCGTCTACCCCCAGTCCCTTGTAATGGGATTGCCCTTTTAAGTATTTCTGGAAGGGGACATTTACCAAAAAATATGCTTTGATCTGAGCAGGTAAGGGAGGCCTCACACTTTGATCAGAAACATTTTGATGTAACAACAACAAGCTTTTATTACCACATTAAAAAAGTCAAACTTTACAGTATAATATGTTAATACAAAAAAAGGTAATGGGAGCAACTTCAGAATACCCCACAACTCCATTTACATGTGTCGGTGTGCTTTGAAGAACGAGGAATATAAAAATAGTTGCTATTCTTATTCAATGAGATGCTAATAAGTTGCGGGGTATTCTGAAGTTTAGCCAGGTAAGGAGCAACTTTTTAAAAGCTAATTGAGTCGAGTAAAGGTAAAGTCTGCTTAAGAGCCAAGTGGCTCATTAGGCCGGAGCTTATCCCGGTTTCCTTAGCATGAAGCGACTGAGAGTATTTCTACTCCCCCCTGGATGGGATGCTAGTCCATCGCAGGGTTACCCCCCAGCATTAATTTCGCCGGTACCCATTTATACACCTGGGTGGAGAGAGGCACTGTGAGAGTAAAGTGTCTTGCCCAAGAACACAGCACAATGTCCCCGGCTAGGGCTCGAACCCGGACCGCTCGATCCAGAGACGAGCGCACTAGCCATGAGGCCACCCCGCCTCTCGATTGAGCCGAGTAAAACTAAGTAAATGTACTTTGTCAACTGGTGGGGGAGGGAGAGGGGTAGGTATATTCAAAATGTGTGCATGCATGATACATAAGGCAACTAGATCTGGAATATCATTGCAAAAGATAGCATCATTCCTGTTTTGTTGCCTTGTTGGATGTAGACATGTTTTTCCACAGCAGTTAAATGTTTGTCTTATGTATCACAGCACTAAAGATGTTGATATGAAAGAGAGGACACCACTGAAGTTCAAAACTCAGCCAGTGGATCTTGACTCACCACCTGTCAAAAAGGCTCGACAGCAAAAGTCCCGTCGGATACTTGAGGATAGTAGTGATGAAGAAAACAATGGAGTGGATGATGATCACTCCTCAGCCAACCCAGACAGACATGTTAAGAACAAGGAACAGAGCAATGAAGGGCGAGTTGGTGATACTGCTGGAGTAGATGATGAAGTTGAAGATAAAAACGAAGCAAGGAAGTTTATTGAAGTTATGTCGCCGCAAAATAAGCCAACACTTATCCCTAAGAGAAAGACAGGTTAGTCAGACAAGGATTTTAATATTAGTACAGTAGTGCTTCACTGTTTGTTTACTTTTGTCTAATGCGATGTTTTATAAGGTAACATTTGAATTCACAGTCAACCACAGTACTTAAGTACAAGAAGATCTAAAATGCTTGCACAAAGTGCCAGCTTTTCCATAACCTCCACACAGTTTATCTACTTAATCAACCTCAAGTTTATATGCAACTAAGTGTTGCACTTTCCCACCAATACAGCAAAAACGTTTCCTCAAAAATGTAGGATTAGCAAAAGTAGCAGACAGTTAACAGACATCACCTCTTGCTCCATGATCTTCTAGCCAGCTACTCTTCTACGCTACTTAGTTAATTTGATTCCTTAAAAAAGATATAGAAGAATCATCCTTTTGCTTTAACATCAAAGCCACCTTCCTCATTGTCAAAACTTTGTGACAGCCCTGCATGGAGACTAATCATTTTGAAAAATACAAACTACCATTATCAGTGTTGGGAATGGCACTTGCCCACTCGCCTATGTGAGTGTCAGAAGCATTGGGCGAGAACTTTCAAATCAACAATTGATCATGTGCCTGCTTGACAAGTACGATTTTCATTTTGAAGACAGCTTTGGCCAAATTGTAGCATACAGTGTGCTGTACTTTATTATTTAATCCTTTTTTGGTATTACTAAATAACAAATTTGCAAGATTAATTACCGTAAACGTCCATGCATAAGCCGTACTTTTTATCACAAAATTGAAGCCCAAAATCAAGGGTGCAGCTTATCCACGGATATATCTGTGTTTGGATATCGCAAAAACCTAATAATAATTTATTCATAAAACCTCTTAAGTTTTCAAGAGTTAAACATAAAAGAAAGTGAGAGTTTGTTGCTGGTATTCATTGACTTTTTCATGAGTGGTGGCTCCTAAAGGAGCCGTTTGTGTCGTTGAGTGTTTATCGGCAAATCTTGCTCCCCAAGAGTTCTTTCAAGCGATTAATTTTCACTTTACTCGAACAACTTAACACCAACCTACAAGGAAACTCCATTCCTCCACACAGCTGTTTGCAGTAACGTCTACGGCCAGTTACTTCCACTCATATCTTTCTGCCACGTGCTATAAAATACCACAAAATTCGCGACTACTCGCGAGGTAAATGGCCGACAATTTCGTTGTTTTTGACAACTTTCATGGCAAATTTCATAGCAAATACTACTCTGCTGGCATTTCAAACTTGATTGTTTTTATTTTTTCCAAAATCTGTGCTTCCAAATTGGGAGCACGGCTTATCTATGGATGCGGCTTATGCATGGACGTTTACGGTAGTCTAGAATACGCTGAATTTGAATAATAACCATTATAATATCATCCCTTAACTTATAATAAGATATACGAAGCATGTGTACTAAAGGCATCCAAGGTCGAGTGTCAATCAGTACCCTCAACTGACCCTTGATTGATGCCGTTGATCGATACTTGATCGACACATCAACACCTTGGTTGACACTATCAACACTCCATTGACGTCTCGGTTGACAGTCAGTCAAGAGTTGACTAATTTTCAATTGATTGATGTGAGCCAGTCGACACAGCTGATTATCAACCGACTGTTACTCAAGTATCAGTAGAGTGTTAATTGGGATGTTAATTGAAAAATGATTGAGAATATCAATCGACACTGAATCGTAGGTGCCTTTAGTACACCTGAACCAAATAGACATGGCTAAATGTTTGTCTGGTCTTCTTTGCAGCAAAGAAACCTGGAAAAAGGAAGGCTTCAAGTGAGGATGAATCTACAAGTGTTAATAAGGTAAAGTAGTGTTGTACCTCCACTAACAGCTGCTTCTTTAAGTGGACACATCTGTACAATGGTCAGAAGTTTTCTTGGTGACCACACCTTGGTCTGTTTATACAACACTTTTAGGGAGCGTTTCTTTAAGAAAATCCAAGATTGGATTCTTAAATCCGAAAGAATTGGAAATTGGATTTTGCGTTTCTTTACTAAACAGTTTAAGGTATCAGTGTACCCCAAAATTGACAATTTTGCCAAATTTTAGTTATTGATATTCCCAAGTACATCTCATTGAGTTCTTTTAATTGCAAAAAGTTCTGCAAATAAAGGTCTCTCCTAGACAAAGTTATAAAGACAAAACGATTTTATGATTAAAGTTTCTCTAATCAACCCACGTTACTGAGACAACATGACAGTTTGGGCAAAATGAATCTATTGAACAGTACCACAAAGCTGAACTGATTACTGTATGATAAACTAAGAATGCAACTAAGGTAAGTTAAAAAAAAACAAAACAAAAAAGGATTTGATTATATATTAGGGTGGGTGCGGCGGGTAAGAACTTATGTCTCCTCTCCGGATCTCAGGAAAGATGAGACACTAAGATCCACGCGGTCGATTACTATGACATCTGATATCTCTTTCACTAGTTAATTAACTATCATTAATAAATGATTTCTCAATCAACCCACGTTACTGAGATGGCACGACAGTTTGGGCAAAATGAATTTATTGAACAGTGCTACAAAGCTGAACCAATTACTGTACAATAAACTAAGAACGCCAAAATGCCCAAACTGGAGAAAAATGAAGAGTGGGTTGAGGGAGAAGGATACTAAATAAGCTAAAAGATATGAAGGTTCGTAGAGTTGATAAGAATTACACCGGAAACATAGACTGTAACTTGGAGGCCATAGCGTGACAAGCACGCTGTTTTTGCTGCTGAGATAATTTTAAATAAACAAGATAAGCATTTGTAACAGGATGCGGCAGACAGGTGAGCGGGAACGAGTAGGATTCAAGGATGATCTTATGCAATTTATTGAAAGCCCAGATTCAATTCAACCAACTAATACGGGAATAAGGGAGAAAATAAACGGGAACGACTAATAGACTAAACCTAGTGAATAACACAAAAATACAAAATAACTTTAGATTAATGCTACAAGACTCAGTGAAAAATAACTAATAGAAATGGAACACAGTTATCTCAAGTTAAGTCTAGGCTATTACAACTTATGACTAAACTAGAACCAAAACATAAAAATGTACAGAAGTCAGAAAAATGAAAGTCAAATGAACTGAAGAACTTAGTGTAAAGAAACTAAACTGAGATAATAATAATGAAATAACTACTAAACAGAAAATGCCCTATAAACTACAACAATCCAAACAAAAAGTTATGTTAAAAATAACAGAATCAAAAACATAAGAACTGAAAAATGTAAACAAAAGAAATCTCTGTCATAGGGACGAAAATAGAACGGAAATGACGTAACGACACTAACTTATGCGAAACTTGAGAAAAGTTACTTGACGCGTGTTGCAAAAGTGACTCGCGTAACACAATAAAATATATCCTGAAAACTATGTATAATTCTACAGCAAAACGGTATGCAACGGCTATAACATGATTGAGACAGGATTCCCAAGTCAAAGGACAAAAGGTTAGAACAGTTTCGACATAGTAAGATAAACAAAAAGGATTATTTCATGAACAGATAAACTAGAGCTAGAGGATCGCTCGAGCATGACTCGCTAAGTGAAAACTACATGTGCGCTAAAACGAACAAAACGAATATGTGAACTCAAACTAATGTAGAACGAAATCTAGACTGGCAGTGTTCTAATCAACAGTTGTAAAACAGAACCTAAGTTACTGCAATAAACAGATCGAATTTACTACAAAATGTGCGTGACTGATAGTGTGAAGATACGCGTACACAATAATTAACTAGGCGTAACAGGAGACTAAGCGACAGAAGATCGAATGTCCCCGAATATTATTGATCAAAAACAAAGAAGAGATCTCGTAAAACGAATGAACTCAATGTAAAACCAAACGAAATAAAGAAATTAAAGCGAAGCATAAACTAAATGTACTTGAATTGCGAGCAAAATCATACATAAATGATACGCTAAATAGACTACAGTTATCTAACAACTAATAAGGTCGAAAGGCTAAGCAGTACATGTAAACAAACCAATTAATCCTACCTTTCTAGAAGCAAGTACGACCTTTATCCTCTCTCGCAGCTCTGTTCCTTCGCTCTCTTCGGCTCCCAAAACTCAACTGAACTAAAGGCTAAAACTCTGCTCATTTTATATCAGATGAAACACGCTTTTGGCACGGACCAAACTGTTTGAAGATCGATTTGCCGAACCAACTTAACCACTCTTTCCGTAGTTAAACACGCGGGAAAGGATATCCTTAGCTTAACTTCGTTATCTGAAGGCAATAAGCTTAATTTAGCGATTAAAGTAATTTACCGAAAAGCAACCCCAAAATCCTGATTCCGCTAAATGCATTTTAGCACTTATGTGTTGGTAGAAAACACCCAAGGAAACATACCTAAGCAATGAGTAAGTTTGCCAAAACTAAAACCGGAAGATTCCTGAACACAAAATTACATAGCAAAGCAATGGAATCTTTAAATATTTAGCAATAATAAAAAAAGTGAAATTATTTGTCTTGTGACCCTGTCACACATTGTTTTGCCAATCTCCCTGCAGTTTGATAATTTCAGAGGGAATATAACATTCAAAGGCAAAAGTAGCCCCATCTATGTAATGGGCTCTAAACCCGAACCCGATAAAACTGTAAAAAGGGGAGTCGAGCTTGGACAATGATTGAGCGATAAATGACGACGTAGAGCAGAAATCAGGCTAAGACGAGACCCAGAAATAGAGGGTATAGGCATAACAAGAGCGCATTGCTGGTACTGAATAGTCTTAGATACATGAATGTTTGCGCCTGAGGGAGTGAAAACCAAATTTGCCCTTAGAGGAAATTTGTTGCAGGTTATCACTAGTAGAAAAGGGCTGGAGAGCCCTCAGTTCGCAGAATGTTTAATAACTGCGAATACGAGCTGCTATGTTCTTCTGTGTAAGCAATGGAAACTGTCACGCGCTAAAGGATCTGAATGCCAACAACTGAGGTAGTCCGCAAACTGATTGTGTTTGCCAGGAACATGTAGTGCACACTTTGAAATTGAAAAGAGTGGTAATAAACCAAAGTTGTTGGAAGGCAGCACTACATGAAAGGATCCTTGGAAATTGTAGAATTGATGACCGCAATGGCGGCAGAGTTATCGCAAACAACAACAAATTTGTGGCCTTGTAACTGAGGTGCCCAATGTTCCGATTGTTTCAAAATACTCACGGAAAAACCATTTGGCTGCTTACTGTTCCATTTACATTTGTCCCATATTCCCAAATACGCGCTGTCGTGTTTTCTAAACAGTTTGAGTCGCAGCCGTTCCTTTTGAGAGCAGTTCACCTTCAACAGCTTCGAGGCTCCCAGTTTTCACAAAATATATCCAAGCATTTTGCAGCGCCATGTCATTATTATTATGGAAGATTCACTGTGGTTATTCATTTGTCCTCATTTGTGGAAGATCCAAAACACCGAGCCTTGCTGCCTTTACGGAGTGAAAAACTGTTACATTATTTTTTTTGTGATACATGACCGATTGTCCGGCCGAGGTTATGCATGTACTTTGCTGACGTTCTGAATAGCCAACCAATGTATACAGTAAAACTACCAAAGGCGGTCTTACCCTGATACTCTCATTTCCAAAAGCATGGTTTTTGTTGTGGATTCGCCATTCAAATTTCCGTTGCTTCCTCCACCGCACTTTTTATATCCCTTAGTTTTGGCCTTTGGCATTGTGAAGTTATTGCATCCAATGTGTCCAAAACAGCGAGTGTAGCGGCGGAACAGAGGGTTTTGTTGATATTTCCCACCAGAAACAGCATTTGAGACCTCTTTGTGGGATGATTTGTAAATGCGAGCTCTATTATCTAAGCAAGAACAGCCCTCACTTTATTGTTTATCGCTATGAAAGGTGGCAATACTCAGACAATTGAGCAACACAAACAATGATCAACAAAGCCATGCTTTTAATTCATGCTCCCCATGGATTCTGGGAAGGCCTTAAAGACTACTTCATGTGACATCTCCCTTTTTCTGTAACAATAAAAGATGATGGGAAAACACGCAACAGAAATAAAATGTTAAATCAAAAATCATACAAAGCTGACTTAACAATAAAAAAAAATAGAATGTTTTTTTTCTTTTAAAATTGTTCTTTAGCAGCAACTCAACCAATGTTCAAAGTTCCACTACTTAAATGCTTATACTTCAACATCTTTCCTTCAGTGTTGTAAACTCAACAAATCTTAAAAGTTCAAAGTTCATTGTCTCTAGGTGACAAAGTCATCAAATCTGCAAGGGCACACACTGGTTCTGCCACTAAGTATAAAAACAGTTTGTAGTGGTTGTGAAGTCACAATCTCTTCAACTGCAGTAGACTTTGACTGGTGACTTTCATGAGTTTGTCTCATTGTTGGTGCTTGTTTTAACGGAGAATCTGCCTTGGCATCTGGTAATGACTTGGTTGGTGACTCTGCATTGGGTGACAGCTGACTAGGCAGATTCATACCACTGCTATCCGATAAGGCCTGTTCTTGGCTTGGATCTTAATGTATGAACTTGCGATTCCGTCTGTACAGGTTTCCGTTCTTTGTTTCAATAAGATAGGAACATGGTCCAATGGCCACACATGAACCCTGCTCCCAAGGTGTTTTAGCGTTTATGGGCTGAAGCCTTACTGGTTCTCCTACATTAAGCTCGGGCAATGGTTTTGCATGCTTGTCATATGCTGCTTTGGCCTGCTGTCTCTTCCTTTTAGTGTTTTTATACACTCCATCAATAACCTCTGGCTTAGGAGGTAATGCTTCATTTGTTGGGATGGTGGTCCTTGACCTTCGAGACATCAATTTTTGGACTGGGCTTAAACCATTACTGTCCGGTGTGTTACGCCACTTGAACAAGGACATCTGGAGATCTTTGTTACCTCGCTTTGCTTTCTTTTGACTTTTCGATTTTGACTGCCGACTCAGCTTATCCACTGCTTTGGCTATGTAATGGTGAACTGGTAGTGTGCTGAAATTCCCATTCACGAGTGAACTTGCTAAAGTGTGCACTGGAATACTGCAGACCATTATTGGTAGCCATGTCAGCAATGCCATGACATGCAAAGTGGCGTTTGGTTGCATTTATCACTGATTCTGCAGTAGTATCTGATAGGAGATCAAGCTCAAAGTAGTCACTGTAGTAATCAACAGTCACTAAATAGTTCTCATCGCCGAGTGTGAAGAGATCTTGACCAACCTTTGACCAAGGGGTTTCGGGGATCTTGTGGGTCATCAGTGGTTCCTTTTGTTGCTGGGCTAAGAGGTCATTGCAAACTTCACAGTTCTGAACTTGATCTTTGATTTGGTCTGCCATGCTCGGCCAGAATAGCACATCTTGTGCTCGTCGTACACAAGCATTAGGCCCAAGGTGGCTGGAGTAAACTCTTGCAATCATTTGAGATCTCATAGAAGCAGGGACAATCACTTTCATCCCTTTGTACAAGACACCATCTTGAACTGTTAACTCTTCTTTGTAGCTCCAGTACTCACGGATACAAACTGGTGCTTTCTCTTTGGTAAGCGGCCAACCTGTCATAATCATGTTCATGAGACTTTGTAATGGGCATCTGCGATTGTACACTGTTTGATCTGCTGATGAGTGCCTTCTGATAAGCGCATGTAATCAAGTTGGTTGATGTCAGCAATCTCTTGAAACAACAATTGCTCTTGGCTGAGCTGGAAGATTTGATACTCTGGGATGCTTTCATGTTGGCTGTGATCAGCTTGGAGGTAAGCTCTACTTAGCATATCAGCTATGTACATCTGTGATCCAGGGAGGCATTTTACATGAAGAGTGTACATGTACTTCTGTAATCGAAGGAGCATACGTTGCAGCCGTTTTGGATCGTTGTGCGTCAAAGGAACCAAAGAATCCAGTCTGGAAGTGCATTCTTCAGTTCCTTTGACACACCATGATCCAAGAGACAGGGCGCGACAAAAGTGCCGTCTGATAGCCCAGGGCTAGTGGAATGACTTGTTGGGCTAGGGTTTTCTTATCATAGCTTGCCCGATGGGCAGGCATTGATGGTTCCTCTTTCCTAAGATAAAATGAAATTTTATACCAAGAAGTGTGTAGCAGAAAGCTCCTCAGACCTTGGGGCTAGTAACCTCAAGTAACAGCTTGCCCGAAGGGCAACCTCATCTTTGCATTTTTGTCTCACCCTGAGAGACCTTGGATTGCTCTGTTTTAAGTAGTAAAGAAACAAAATCCATTTTCGGATTCTTTCAGATTTAAGAATCCCATCTTGGATTTTCTTAAAGGAACGCACCCTGAACTGAAATGGCCATCATAGTCACTTTTTGTGCCAAGGAGGATGAGAGTTCAGATACAGTGAATATCTGCAACTTGCTGTACACAGTACTTGTCACATATTAGCACATTCTTGCAAGGCTATGAGAAGGTGTTTTTTTGGTATTTGTCTACTGAAAAAAAAAAACTGAGTAAGGATTCATGTTTAGTCCACCTACATTCACGTTACCACACTTTCCAACGTCAGAAGGAATTGAAATCCCTTCAAGTCAACAAAATTCAAGACAACGTCATTTGCCAAAGTTAGTGTATCTATGCTCTCAACTTAAATCAGGGTTGTTACGGGTCAGGAAAAAATGACCTTGGAAAAAATTCCACAAGTTCAGGGAATTTTATTTTGAGTCAGGAAAAATTGACATTTTGGAGAAAAGTCAGGGAAAATTGAAATAATTTAACATGGCTAATTTAATACCATTGAACTTGCTGGAAGAAACATTTTTTGTGGTCACTGTGATATTTTTCCCTATGAAGAAGGAAAATTTGTTGAAAACTTATCTGTCTTGATGAATGAGTAGAAAGAACAGCTGTAAGCTCACACTAGGAGCTGCTACTCCAATTGACATTCATATTTTGCAAAATGTAAACACTATTTTTATCAGGGAAAAGTCAGGGTTCAGTTCTGATCAGGAGTTTTGAAAAGTGATGTCTGTCACAATTGTGTAACTGCCTTTAAGTTACTAAATTTCATTCCTCTACTTCCAGGCACAGGCAGTCAAAAGAGCTAAGTCAGAACAGTCTTCCTTAGAAAACATAAATAAATGCTCTAGCGAGGATAAAGAGCCAGTACAAAGTAATGTGGATGAAGACCGAACAGAATCAGAAAGTGTATCAAACAGTGCTAGTAAAGATGGAGGTAAAAGAGCGAGCCCTGATGTTGAACAAACAGAGGTAGAAGGGCAAAATGATCTGTCAAAAGAATGCAAATCTGAAACTGAAAGCAAGGAGGAGAAGAAAGCAACAAAAAACACTAGCAATAAGAAAGCACAAAAAAGAAGAGATTCAAAGAAAACAAAGGATAAAGATCGTAAGGGAGACACAACTGAGAAGAAAGAAGGAGATACATCATCACAAAACAGTGGTGATATTGAGATAGCCTCTAATGAAAAAGACAAGAAACACCAGCAAGAGAAAGAAAGCAAAAGCCACAATGGAGAGAAAGAGGACATTGACAAAGATGATAAGATGGACAGTGTAAAAAGTGGCAAAGCAAAGAAAAAAGGCAGTACCAGCAAAGAACAAACAAAAGATGAGAAAAAAGAGCCACTAAGTAAATCTCAAGACGACAAGAACGAAAAAAAGACAAAGGGAGGGTTGAGTGACTTCTTCTGTAAGTATAATTTGTTCTACAAAAATCCATACCTTCCCCATCTAAGGGTTTTGGCTGCCCTTCCCCCGTCTGTATATCTCTGGAAATTCTTGTTGTGCTTGCAACTTTCCTTTAACATTGATATTTTCTGAAACCACAAAATGAAAAATTAATTAACTCAGGCAATAAAAGCAGTGATGGCCTCTGTCAAGAGTTACAGGGTTCGCACGGGCCCGGAAAACCTGGAAAGTCCTGGAATTTTATTATGGCATTTTTCAGGACTGGAAAGTCCTGGAAAAAGGCCACTGGTCCTGGAAAGTTCTGGAAATCTTTTAAACTCAGCTAAAAAACATGAAGTGTATGGAAGAGAGTACGGAGAATTAGCATTGAGATCTTGGGAGTGTAGGGATTAATGTGAATTTTTGAGCCCCTTAAAATTCAATCTGAGTCCTGGAAAAGTCCTGGAAATTTTGTTCTGAAAAAGCGTACGAACCCTGTAATCTTACTGCTTTGTACTGGATTGGCACCCTGTCCAGGATTCTGTTGCTTTATTTTTTTTACAATGACTCTGTACCAGTATAACTTGGAGCATATGCTGCAGGTAACCATTATGAATGTAACTTACATAACATCCAAGAGAATGCAATCGCACTTAGAGTTTGAGTGTGATGTGTAAATTATACAGTAAAAATAATCATCAAAGAAAGTTGGTTATAACTGACTGTGCAAACTGGGATCCTGTAGTGTTTATAAACAAAATAAAACGACACAAAGTCAGCAGTCACAGCACAACAGCCATGTTTTTAATCCACAACAACATCCACATGCGGTTCCCCGGATGTAGGCTAGTTCCCAGTACACCACAATCTCTCTTCTTTTTCTCTTTTTCAAATCCAGATCCTGAAAAAGAAGTCAATTAAACCAGTTTCCACATTCCAATACCTCTGTCAAAGTTACCTAAAAGATTTAGTAATAAGAACAGTTTTTCCATACACAGTTCAGTGTACTGTACCTGTAGGCTCGCACTCATTTTCAGTGATCATATTATTTTAACTTGTAGCACCAAAGAGATCCAAAAAGGAAGATAATAAAGATGGAAAAATGGTAGAGAAGAGTAAAAGTGACCAAAACAGTCAATCATCCAAGAAACAAAGGTGAGAATGAACCATAATAAAGATGTAAAATTGTTCCTTTTCCATAAGGAATGGAGAAGCAGTCTATTGGATGTTGGGCCCAGCATTTTGTTTGGTTGCCCTTTTCTTTTGTAGTGCCTCTTTGATTTTTTGACAAGGAGAAAGGTACTCAAAGAATATCTTGTGCCTTGCCCATTAGGGCAGTTATTGAAGACCTTTTTGTGACTGTTTTTGTTTTTTAAGTTCTTCAAACAAAATGTCTGGTGATGAAGAATGTGCTGGACCTGTCAAGGCCACAGAATATTCACCAGAGAAGAATTACTACCACCCCATAAAACATGCTTGTTGGAAACATGGAGAGAGGTAACCTTCCAGGTCCTTAGACTCAGGGCTGGCATTAAGCTTTGAGTCTCTTGTAGTCTTGTTCTCCAAACCCATAGTAAATTTGTTACTTTGTGCGTAAGTTCTATCAACAACAGGCAATTTCATCAAGGGAAAATCAAGCATACTCAGCCATAACAGGTGTTACAGATTATGGCCCTTAATGACAGCCCTGTCTAGAAATATTTAATTTGTAGTTGCAGTTGAATTGTAACCCAGTGTGATTCAGTTGGAAACAGTCCTAGTTGTTGCAGTGGGGAAGGGGAGGGGGGGGGGGGGTAACGGTAAGTCGTAAGCTGTTGAAAAGGCCACTGATACCAATAATTAACAGCCATGTAGCCTGTTATTACTACTAGTGGGGCTAAGCATTCAGCTTTTGGACATTCAGTCTTGTAAATAACCATTGTGTATCGTAATGTGCAACCATTGATGACAGAATCTTTTGGACAGGAAAAAGAATACACCAGCCCCCCTAGCTGAAAAAGTATTCACTCTGTTATTTCTTTTATGTATTGTACCAGTGAATTTCTTATTGACAGCACTCATAAATCAGTTATTATACAGATGTACACAATATTGCCTTTAAAAAGTCCTATTAACAGTTTTTACTTTCTTTCAGAGTACCATACTTAGCTGTGGCAAGAACATTTCAGGCCATAGAAGACACCTCTGCAAGGTAATAGATACATACAAACAACTGAGCAACAATAGTGAGGAAAATGCTATTAACACAGTTTTCATATTTGTGTCATAAAACCAGAACCAGAGCAATAACAATGGCTTGTCCCAACAAACATTACAACAGCAAGACACCTCACTGAACCTTTGGGAACATGAAGCATTTTAAGACAAAATCTGATAGAAAATCGATTAAATAATCAGTTTGTAGTGGACAAAAATCTGCTACCAGAGTAACTTTAAGTACTTTACAGTCCTTTTTACATTTTCTTAAAGTTAAAGATATAAATAGCTGCCTGAAGGAACACTAAAATAATTTCCCATGGGAACAAGGGAAAATAAATTTCAAAGTTCAGAAAAGTTGTGCAAACATGGGTAAAGTTTTATCATCAGTTGGATTTTTGTTTCTGAGTTTTAGAGTTGCTAGAAGTGATCATTTTTTAGAAGATGTTTAAAACAGTTGTGCAGAAGTTTGCAATACAATGTAAATAACCTTGGTACAATGTTTTTGTTCATTTGTTGCTCAAACGTCTGGTGGATTCTGTCTTAATGCACTAAGCATGGGAAAATGAACTTGGCCAAGTCCCTATTGATTTTGGTTTTGCATCTTTTTTGGTTGAGTTTGCTGGTACAACCAATCTCAGAAAGCATTATCATCCAAACCCATTTGACAGTGATTTGAAATTACCTTTAACACTCAACTAGAAACTGCGCTGACTAGGTATGATTAACTGACATTTTTACACTAAACTCACAACAGGCTCAAGATCACTTCCATCCTCAGCAACTTCTTCCGTTCAGTTATTGCTCTGTCACCTGATGACTTACTGTCCTGTGTGTATCTCTGCCTCAACAAGGTATGAACCATTTTGTATTCATCTAACTTCAATGTACCAATCATGCGAACAGGTAACTATTATTATTAGTTCTTCTTTTGACAGAACTTAAATCTCCAAGAATTTACTATGTAAGGCGTGCAGTCTCTCATCATGAGGATGATTCAAACATGGGCTTTGCCTTCCTAATTACCCATCTTCTCATCTTAACCCACTTGCACGTATATCAGAGTTCCAAATGTATGTAGTTGCTTCTTTGTTTTTTGTAGTTTGACTGTCAGTAATGACTTGTCTTGGTTTGTTTCATAGCTGGCTCCAGCTTATGAAGGAATTGAACTTGGCATTGGGGAAAACATTCTGATGAAAGCTGTTGCAGAGTCCACAGGTATGTTTGCTTGTGTGTCCCTGCAGGAACAAGATCATCAAATAGGACTTGGCAAACATTTCATGGCAATGGTATCAAGACCTATGTGGATCAAAGCTTATTCTCAGCACAGGCATTGATATTTAAAATTATGTTATTCCAAATACATTTTGCTGTCGGTTTACCATTTAGGGGGTATTTCCTGAAAATGAATGCATCTTTTAGGTGTGCTAAGTCGGGGCAACTGGATTGATAAAATTATTGTGCAGTTATTATATTTATTTTAGGGCGGAGCCTGCAACAGATCAAGTCTGATGTTGGAGAAAAGGGAGACTTAGGGATAGTAGCTGAGGTATGTAATCATCTGGTAATTACAGCATATGATCAGAAATAACTGCCAAAATGTGTAAATGGAGGTGGAAAGCTTTTCAATGACAAAATTATGTCTCAGACCACACTGATCCACATCAGAACAACTTAAATCAGGAGAGTAAGGTATTGAGAATACACTGAACTCTGATTACAAGAATCAAGTTTGGACCTTTTTCAATGGCCTTTGAACTAGTTTCAAACCACCTTACTAGCTTACTGTAGTCATACAAACACACAGGACTGGATTGTGAACTTGCTCTTTTTTGGACTATTAATACAGTGCAGCTGCTTCAGTAAGACTTGGAACCCTTTCAAGGTCTGACATGCACTCTGTTGTAAATCACCAGCGACATACATGGTAGATTTTTTTTAAATTTTATCTTCTTTCCGACAAGGGCTGCATCATGGCACCTACAGTGCTGTACCGTGTGAAATTGTGAAACCACTGTCAGTGATAATGTAGTGTCTGCTTTGTTTTTGTCAGTCTTGCCGCAGCACACAGCGAACAATGTTTGCTCCACCCAAGCTCACTGCTGAAGGTGTGTTCACCAAACTAAAGGACATTGCAATGATGACAGGACATAGTGTAAGTACTAAGCTCTTTTAGTCCCAGGGCCAATATTTGAATTTACATAACTAATTATGAGACTTTGGTGTTGGATCATTACAATAATGATATAGAAGTTTCACAATCATTCATTTTTTTAGATGCTTTTTTCTCTGAACACAGTAATCATATGTTGTATGATTGTGCTGTAGAGAGTCATTAGTTCCTTTTCTAAACATAATAAGATAATGTAGGAAAATATGATACATATTGGGATGATCGTATACTGTACATGAGCAATACTAAAGTACCACATTACATTGAAAGTCTGTTAATTGGAGAGGGAGAAAAAAATAAAAAAAAAAACAATTAAAAATCACTATGACCTACTGTGGGAGGCACAGAGGCTTCATGGTTACTGCATTCAACTCTAGTTCGAGCGGTCTGAGTTCAAGCCCTGGTCGGGGACATTGTTTTGGGTTTCTTGGGCAGGATACTTTATTCTCACAGTGCCTCTCAATGCTGGGGGGTAACCAACAACAACAACAACAACTCTCTTTATGGTATAAATTCAGCACAAGAAAGACCCAGCGATGGACTAGCATCCCACCCAGGGGTCAGTAGAAATACTCTTAGTCGCTTCATGCTGTTGAAACCTGGATAAGTGTCAGCCTGATGGGCCACTTGGTATTTAACCACTTACTATTTGGATTGAAAGCAATGGCAGACTTGTATTTTTTTGGTTGTAGTCCATGACAAGAAAATCAGAGAAAATTAAAGGCATGTTTGTTGCTTGTCGGGATTCAGAAGCGAGATATTTAATTAGGTAAGTTGCTTTTGATAGTAAAACTAGTGAATATTTTCTGTTTTCCTACTCGGTTTTAGTATTTGAATTGCATTGGCATAGTATTCCATTACACGTATGATGTCAAAATTTGATGAGTTGATTTGTTGAAAGATCTCTAGGTGGCAAGTTAAGGATTGGTCTTGCTGAACAGTCTGTATTAACAGCATTGGGGCATGCTGCCTTTCTCACTCCTCCAAGCAAAGGTAACAGTAGCTATTAGAAGCCCTTGCAGCCATATACTTGTGTGGCTTTTATCCTCAACTGGTGTTAAAAATGATCTTGATAAATAGTTGTACAATAGATAAATTCTGTCACTTGTCTTACATCATGCTCCTTTATTTCAGTGCTAATTAGTATAACAAAACCTTCATTTGCATTTCTTAGGGTCTTTGTTCTTTTTTCTATTTCAGAGTTTCCCCCTCCCATAATTGATAATGGTAAGAATTTTTCTGGGGATGAATTGAAAAAGAAACAAGATGAGGCTGCTTTAATTGTCAAGACCTGTTACTGGTAAGTTAGTTTCTTTGATGAGCATCAATTTTGGTGCAATTTCATGTTCAAGCCGACAGACAATGAGAAGGAAAAAAAATTAATGTGTTAAAAAGATCATCTTCTTGATAAACAACTATCTTCTCAAAATTATCATAAAGGAATGTATGACAATCAGCTGGCGAATAAATTACTATATTTTTAGCTTGGACTTGAAAGGATTTGAATGTGTTTTTTTGTGACGTGCTTTTGATAAACTGGATTGTGTTGTAGACCAGTCAATAAAATAATTTATTGCTGAGGACATTAATAGCTACAAGTCTTTGCAATGCATGCACTAATATTTACATGCAGTCTGGGTTGGAATCCTGGCCAGGGACATTGTGTTGTGTTCCTTGGCAAGACACTGTGCCTCTCTTCACCTCCACCCAGGTGTACAAATGGGTACCAGCAAATTTAATGTTGGGGGTAACCCTGCAATGGACTAGCATCCCATCCGGGGGAGAGTCGAAACACTCCTAGTTGCTTCATGTTACAGAAACTGGGATAAGCTGTGGCCTGATGGGCCACTTAACTCATATTCACACTTTTATCCTACACAATTTTTGCGTTCGTCAAAGAACGCTTTCATAATGCAGTCAAAATCAACATTCTTGGAATTTTTGGACGTGTATTCATTGTTACAAATCCCCCCCCCCCCGAAAAATTCTTCAGATGCAAGTGACGTCATTGCAATCGACCATGTGCTTTGTCTGTCTCACGTTTTCTTTCTCGTGTCGGCCTGTTTGTTATTATTATTTAACTATGGTCATGGTCAGTAAACTGGTATCGTAACTGAGACGTGATAATACATGTGACGAACATGTGAGCATGTGAGTAGCCATGTAGACTTTGGACTTTCTTTCCATGTGCTCTTGATCGTAGAGGTAGCGTTGGATACTTTTGCCAAAGAATTTTGAGGCTGAGTAGTATTATGTTCAATAGTATGATGTTATTTAAATGTTCATTTAGGCTCACAAAGAGCTTGTTTATTTTATATGTTCACAAACACGATCACCTAGGCGGCTAAACTTCAGAATACCCCACAACTAATTTGCATATGACTAAATTCTTATTTCTGTTTTACTCGTTCTAAAGTGTTGAGAGGATATGCAAATTTGTTGCTGGATATTCTGAAGTTGCTCCGCCTAGGCTTTGGGATGTTAACTGTGGAAACAGCTTTAATTCCTAGCTGTATTTGATTGCATGTGTTGATTTAGTTCCATTTCGTGACAGAAATGTCAGTCGTATCCGGTCGAATATTATTTGGAATAGGTGGAAGAGTACTCTGAGGGCAAGATCCACAAGAGTTAACCTGAACCAGGGAACGGAATCGTAAATACTGTGTACTTTGTTAATCAGGCTAGGGGAAGTACTCGAATCAGTCACACGGATTTTGTTTATGATGACCGAGCACTCGATTGCAAATATTTACTTATATTTGTGCTTAGAATATTTCCTGCTTAGAATAATGTTCGTAAAAAAATACTTATACAAATTAGCTTTTGCACTTAAACATTACAAGTTAATGTGAGAATATTTAGCACAAAATCTGAAGGCTGATGTAAATATTTTAGTCCTATTAAACTTGTGAATCTACGGAAACTGGGACCGCCGTAGTTTGTACCCAGACCTCTTCAATCAGAATGGCATGGACTTTGTCACTGAAATATCTTTCTGTAAAACCCCGGTTGATGAAAAAAGGCTGGGTTTTAGAGGTTGAAAGTCAGCTAGGGAAGTAATTTAAGGTATCTTTATAAAAGTTTATACAGCGTCAAATGCACTCTCATAATCTTTGATTACTAGTAGCAGTATGTAGCTCATGAACTACAAATCTTACTTTGACAGTGAAATGCCCAACTACAATAAACTCATTCCATCCATCCTGGATCACGGCTTGGAGACACTACCGAAACATTGTCATCTGACTCCAGGTAGAACTCTGTTTTCACACTGTTTGTGGTTAGCTGCTTACAGATCTCTTGCGACATGTACAGATGTAGTTCCAATTGTTGTGATATGCATGTATGCAGGTGTAGTTTAATAACTGACTGCTTAAATGCTGAGGATTAAGTCACTTACATTCAACCTTGGATGAAATCATAAAAGGTCAATACAAAATTTCCTTGTAAGGTAGCAAAATATTGGCCCACAATCAGTAACAAAAATTGCGACAATTGCAAAACTTTGCTGAAGTAGCAAAATAATATTTAATGATGGAAAACTACTGTAAGTTGTAAAAATCTGTTTGTGTAAATATTATTACCTCGTCTCATAGGTCTGCAGTTCGTGCAGAGATAGCAGCTTGAAAATTTTCTGTGTAGATTACATGCCAAGTTCTTGCAATAAATTTTCTTTCTTAGGTATCCCACTTAAGCCTATGCTGGCACACCCTTCTAAAGGAGTAGAGGAGGTTTTTAAACGTTTTGAAAATGCAGCATTTACTTGTGAATATAAGTATGATGGTGAACGAGCACAGGTGAGAAATAGTTTTGTTTTTTCCTAACTGTTTAGGTGAATATTTATAATGTTTGTAACCTAGTCAGCGAATCCTATGAATAGGAAGGTCATTCTGAGAAGGAAATATCTACCAATATATACCGGTACTAGTGTGTGTTTGATGTGAAGAGTTTTGGGATCCTGTGTGCTAAAGGCATACTGGCCAAGTCTCGATTGACATCTCAATTGACCCTTGATTGACATTTCAAACAATAGATGCTTGAGAGTTGATTAATTTTTGAGGACACTATTGAGTGTCAATCGATACATATGAGACAGTTGACACTTTGCCTATTATCAATCAAATGTTGATCTGGTGTCGATCGAGATGTTGATCGGGTGCCAATAGAGAAGTCGCTCAAGTGTTGATTGAGGGTATCAATCCACACTCAACCACGGATGCCTTTTAGGCTTTACTACACATGATCTGAGTTTTATAGTTTATAGTAATTTTAGTATCCAAGGGGGAAAGGTGCCAAGTAATTTTAGTATCCAAGGGGGAAAGGTGCAATGAGGTTAACCCCATCTGAAGCACCAACCTGTGAGACAAGGCCAGACAACAACACTGGGAACTATGTGCCCTACTCTTTTCGATAAGTGTGTGGGTTTCTTTAACGTTCCCTATTGACTAAGTAACACTGAAGATGGAGGAGACCAGGTCCACATTTTATAGTCCTTATCTGAGAAGACTTGAACATCTAACCATTTGCAGATCTAATTACAAAGACAGCACATTCTCCTCAGTTATTTTAAGACTCTGAGTGTTGGTCCGGTCTGGAGCTCGAACCCTTGACCTCCTGCACAGCAAACTGGCACTCTACCAACTGAGCTAACCAGGTGGTGGTTAAACAGGTGTAAGGGTATTGTGCAAGGCACCACATTAAGGTTATACAATAACATAACTACACTGGTCAGTAATACATGCCACCAAGTCAAAGAAGGAGCTAACAATTTTCTTCACTTCTGCTCTATAGGATGTCTTCTACATTTTGCTTATTCGAAGCATGTGTTAGGGGTTAATTTAGAGGTGGAGTCTGTTTTAAAAGGCTATTATTATCTTATCACATAGAAACATTTTATTTTTTCTTCCAGATCCATGTGCTTGAGAATGGGGAAATTCACATTTACAGCAGAAATCAAGAAAATAACACATCCAAGTATCCCGACATTATTGAAAGAATGCCAAAGGTCGGTATTTGTTCTTCCATCCCTGCCTTAGAAGGGTTCACATACAATCTACAAATTATGTCTTTTTTACTTTTTCCTCATTTTTTCCATAAAAAGGAAAATAAGTACATGTAGGTGAACTTGAAAATTTAGTCCTAATTTATTACCACAGAATCGTGTTGCCCTAGTCGGCTTCCAGTCTGGTTCTCATGGTAATGTGTAACCTGAACTTGTGTGGATGAGCAAACAGGAAACAACTGCACGGTTTTCCTTAATAGCTTATGCACGTATTGCATGCCTATATTGATTTTGTAGTAGTGAGTATCCCTGGTGATGATAAGCCAAGATCCAACAGGGCTCATTGGCTGGCTGTGAGGATGACGTTGTCTGTCTGGTTTTAACCATTCTGATGAAACCTTTACATTTAAAATAGCTTAATTCAAATAGTTCTGCCTGCCCGTCAAAACCAGTCGCCCTCCTAAAAACTTGAAATGAACGAAACCCCTGAAGATCATTGATGCACTGCAGTTTTGTCCTTGGTATAGTTTCTCCCTCTGTATGTACTTTTTCATGTGACACTAGTATTTCTACGATAACTGCAGAAATTCACGCGCGCTCATTGGCTAAATTTTATGGTCAATATACGGACAGGCACATGAATTTGAAATTCGTGCGATGCGTGAGTGAACGAGAGCGGGAAATTCGACAATGTGTTATCGTAAAAAACAAATCGATGTCTGTTTTTAATGCGTCTGTTCTGTTATTGTTAATGAATTTCGTCATCACATTGTCAAAGTAGTCTGCAGATCCACTCGGCTATCGCCTCGTGGATCCACAACTACTTTCAGTTCAGTTCAATGTGATGACGAAATTCATGATCAATAACAGGACAGACGCATAAAAAACTGACGTCAATTTGTTAAGTATACCACAGTTCAATATCACTTAATTGGTATATAGCTGGCATTTTATGCTGCTCAATTCTTAAAGGTCCTAAGTCAGCCTCCGCCATTTTCAATGCCATCAAAATTATTGATATTGCAGGGTGAAGTAATATCTTTTGCTCTACTGTAAGTTGTGTTCTTGAAAGTATGTTTAATTATCTTTAGAACTTTCAGAGTGATTTCCTTTGTTTCCACATGTTCTGAATAAAATCTAATAGCAAAACTCTTGCGTGTAAACAAAAGCGAAGGTTTGGCGGACAAGCGCCTTTTAAGGTTTTCTTCTTTTGTCAGGTTTTGGGTGATGGTGTAAAGTCCTGCATAATTGATGCTGAAGCTGTGGCGTGGGACAGAGAGAAGCAACAGATTTTACCTTTTCAGATTCTCAGCACACGAAAAAGAAAGGTGATCAATTATATTTGATATCAATCGTTCAACTGATATGTGAAAAGTTTCTTGTTCTCAGAGTTTGGACCAAGTTAAACAATGGGGGATAAAAAGGTACCTGTAAGTGTTTATCTGACATTGTTAAATTATATTAATATTAATTCTACTTTTCTCCCAACAGGATGCCGATGCCTCTGAGATTAAAGTTCAAGTCTGTGTTTATGCATTTGATTTGTTGTATCTCAATGGAAATGTAAGTGTAGCACTGACCATTCAGACGACATTCCTCCTGGACGTTACCCGTTTCGATCCGATTTTTTTCATTATCCACCCCCTCCGCCTCTCCCTCCTTCACCTGATGACTATTCAGATTATCAGTGGACACCACAGGACAGTAATTTTTGGTATCTTTCCGATTCTGATCGTTTGTTTTTGAATCCTCGCGTTCCTTCTTCATCTGCGGGTTGCGCGGAATTTAGGGAGGAAGCGTGGCCGAGTGGTTAGAACGCCGGATTTGAAATCTGTAGGTTGCGGGTTCAAATGCCGTTCTGACTGCTAGCTGATGTTCTCGGTAACCCCGAGTTCAACTTCTCGGCTACGCTTGTAAATAGCCAACTGGTCTGCCTCCTACCAGTTGGGATTCTTAACCTAGTTATGTTTATTTATATATTTCTTTATCTTTGTCTGTTTACATTGGTCCTGAAAAGCCCCAATGGGGAGTGGCCAATTACGTATGCATTTTTATACATTTTCTACATACAATTTCGTCGATCTCACTATTGGTAGTTTATTCCCTTATATTATACCAGGGAATGTGCATACATATCGTGTGGTTTTCGGAGTTTGCAATGCGTGTATTTCTATCTATATCTAATAATGGTGTATCTATTTCTATCTATATGTAATAATGGTGTATCTATTTCTATCTATATCTAATAATGGTGTATCTATTTCTATCTATATCTAATAATGGTGTATCTATTTCTATCTATATCTAATAATGGTGTATCTATTTCTATCTATATCTAATAATGGTGTATCTATTTCTATCTATATCTAATAACCAAAAAAACGGAAAAAATAGTATTAGTACATAGAGTAAGTTTAAGAAGATAGTATTGTGAGCAGCAGTAGTAGTACAAGTAACGGTTGTAATGTAATTAATGTAAGCAACGGTGTAAGTGATATTAATATTAAGTAATGTAAGTACTGTAGGTCTGTAGGTAATATAGTATTGTAGGTAGTGTTAGTGGTGTCAATAATGTTATAATTACATTTATGATTAAAAAAGGGGGAAAAGATCATTTGGTGATTTTTGAAGCTGTATTTACTCAGTTGCCAGGTTGGTATCTCTTGATGTCAGATGAGATAATGAAATAAATCTTATGTCTGGTTTTTGGAAGCGCTCCCCCTGGAAATAACCATTTGGCATAGTGTAACTTGTTGGGATTTTGTTTTGTTATTCGTTTAGTAGTCCTTCTAGACATTGAAATACGCTTGTCTAGAATTCGTATCTTGTTAATACCTCGCACAAAAAGAGCCAGGAAAAGTGTAATTACCACGGATCGGGTGACTGAGGTGTCTGTTTGCATATGTTTAAACTCAAGAGCACGCACACAGATAATGGTATGGACCAGGCAGGCTTAATTTGGAGAAAAGGCCAGCCTACGAACTTGGAATTGAACCATTGTTTTGTTAGTAAAGCTTATGTTGTATGACAGCCTTTCTATCTTAACTTAGTGTTATCCTAAACTTTTCATCGAAGACAATCAAGATTGTAACTTTTATATTGTTCACGTTACCTGACTTAGATCAACCACTTAGGAATAGTCGCCCAAAATCGAGGTAGAAAATGTTTTAGTCAGCCCGATAACCTTGAAGGAAAATATGCTAAGTAGTTTTGCGCGCAGCTGCGATAGAACCTAAGCTAAGGTGAACTACGCATGACATTATGTTAGCCTAAGTAACAGTTTGACAGTGATTTCATGGATCATATGGTTAAGTGTTGTATACAGTCAAGAGCTGAAGGATAAAAAGCGTTGTGACAACTGAACAAGAGAGATCATTGGAAATTAAAAAGTGAAGTAACCAAACAGAAGTGTTGGAGTGAACGACCTGCTAATTCACCCAAACGTCGCTCTAACAATACCATAGAATCCCACTTTCTCGCTCTGATAGCTTTTCCACTAAATCCATGTCTTTTTACTTCCTATTTGTCCTTTTTTTTTACGAAGTTAAAACGGAACCAATCCTAACTTTTTATAACAAGGGGATGTGAGTTGTCCCTACCTAGAGTCCGTATCGTGAAAAACTGCCCGGTATAAGTAGCCAAACAAATTCTAGAATTCAAGAATTCGGGCCACCTAGGTACTTCGAAAACACGTATTATTCTATACTACGAAATATGAGGTATACCTGTTAGAACGGGCTGAACTCTATCCTAAAGCGAATGAAACGAGTCAAACCTATTGCAAGGTTAGGTGTAAGTTTTGTGGTGAACTTGTGTATAAACAGCTCTCCCTCTTTTTTTTCAGTCGTACATTAAGGAACCTTTTCGAGCTCGCAGAGAAGCTCTACGGTCATCATTCACAGAAGTTGAAGGGGTAAGGAAATGAATTATTCCTTATTCCTTCCTCGATAACCTCTCTCTTCTGTTAAAGGACGTTTGTTGTTAAAGGTATTTTTGCTACACAAGTGTTTAATGTCGTGTTTCTCACTGTGACAGGAATTCATGTTTGCTCAGAGTTCTGATTCAATTAACACGGATGACATTGCTGAATTTTTAGATGACTCCATCAAGGGTAAGGCTTCGTGAACCTCTTTCTTGTCAATAAACTTCTCTCATTTTGAACATAAATACTTAATGTAATAGTAATTCACTGTGCTGTCGAAGGATAGGTGAGAGCATTTTCGTTGCAGCATGAGTTTAACATGATTGTTTTTGAAGTTCAAAGTTATAGGAAATTATTGGAAAGTTAACAATAATGACTTGATTTTGTAAAATGACAGGATACGTGGATGACTAATGATGGTTAGAATGGATTACAAAATGGAAAAACTTGAAAACACTAGGCTTAGTTACGTTACATCCAATTCCAAAGAAATCCTGTCTTAACTTGTAAAAGGCGTTGTTGGGTCTTCATTTCATAAACTGAAGGAACATTGCCATTTTGAGCTTATGCCCAGTGAATTGTTCCTCTTTTGGATCGTTCTCTTCAGTTAACGTTTAGCGATATGGTTTAATCCATTATGAGAATGAGACATTGTACGTTTTAATAGCTGCGTCTTATCTCTCTTCAAAGGTAATTGTGAAGGTCTGATGGTGAAAACTCTTGAGGTGGACGCCACCTACGAAATCGCCAAACGTTCGCACAACTGGTTAAAGGTAAAGTTAACTTCTTTGAGTGTCCTTAATGCGTTACACTCATTGCATTTTATGCTGGACGAAATCTCTGTGACACTCAGCTACAATTGATATAGAGCGGTTTTTATTTAAGCGTAGAAAGGTAATACGCCACCTGATTGCTTTAAAAAGTGTTCGCCGATTTTTCATCCAATCACACGAGTCAAAGCAAAACCAATCAGGACTCCCTCGCCAACGTTTTCCCCATCATCCAATTTTGTCATAAGCAGGTCACTTTTACCTTCAAACGTCGAAGAAATGAAAACGGAATAACACAAATTTAAAGTAGCGTGGAATCTGAAAAATATGGAAAAACGATACACTCTCGATTGAGGCAAAAGCGCTGATATCTCTATAGCAGCTCTGAGCCGGATAAAAACAAATTGACTCTGGGAAGAAAAACAGCTGTGAATTTTCTGCTCCTTGTTTCAGTTAAAGAAAGACTACTTGGCTGGTGTTGGCGACACATTAGATGTTGTTGTGATTGGAGGTTATTTGGGTAAAGGTAAAAGAACAGGTTCATATGGTGGATATTTACTGGCATGTTACGATCCTGAGAATGAAGAGTTCCAGACTATCTGCAAGGTAACAGACAAACCACAGCTAATCAAACTTGTCTCTTTGATTAATTGTAGTCATTCGTATCTCTGTTACTCTGAGTAATCTGTTTTGATAGTTAATAATTTTAGATGTTTTGGAAGTTTTCAATCGCCTTTGAAGATAAGAGCCTGTCATCTTAGAAGCTTGGTTTCTTCAAAAAACAAAAAACAAAAAACTCAACTCGGACATCGAGCTGATACCGGAGGGTGACAGTTCTAAAAGATGGTGCTTCTGGATATCAAAAGCCGTGTTGGTATCGGGCTCGGAAACAACACATCGAGACAAACAAAACAAAACAGACCAAAAAAGGTTGAGGCCAGAAGCTGCTACTAAGTCTGACATTTTGCATTTATTTGGTTTGGGAGATCTTATTTTTATCAGGGAGAAGTCAGGGAATTTGGAAAAGTGATGCCTGTGGCAACCATGTGTGTAGCGAACTCGTGCATTTTGAGCTCTATCAACACTCTTACAGATTGGAACCGGCTTTACAGACGAGCTACTCGACAAGCATCATCAGTTTTTCAAAGATCACGTGATTTCACAACCGAAGGCTTATTATCGGTATGATGAGAGTCTGGCTCCTGATCACTGGTTTGACGCTGTGCAGGTGAAGTATTTGATCTGATTTTTTCACCTGTGTTTTAGGCTCAAGGTCTAGGATGTTAGTCATAGTGTTACAACCACTATGATGACGCGTATTGTTGTCGATAAGAGAAGCGACCATGCTAAACCAAATTTCCATTTGTTTGTTTTTCTCACAATATCAACGTCAAAGAAAATGGTTTTTTTCAGGGCGCGAGCAGAGAAAGGCACTGCGTGACGCATTGACGCGGGCAGCGTTATCAGGACTCTTATCGACAACGGCGAATTAGCCAATCAGATTGCGAGATTAGTGGTAAAATCGTTGATCCGCGCACGCTTTAATACCGTGTTTGTATAGCATGATATAAAGGCTTATATACCGTGGTGGCTTGGCCAATGAAAACTCTTGAATTGCATTATCCAATGGTGCAGTTTTTATTAATACAATATACTAGCACCCGAGAGTGGTGTGCATCTCATTTCTCCTTAGAAAATCAAAATATTACTGAGCGGACATATAAGAAAATAAAGAAACCTTCAATAAGAGGGTGAAAAAAATTTCTTTATATGTAAATGAAATTGCTGGATTTGTTTAGGTGTGGGAAATCAGAGCAGCAGATCTTTCCGTCTCTCCCGTCCATAAAGCGGCGGTCGGCCTGGTGAGTACAACAACAATAAAGCTTCTTTCAAAGCAATCGTCCCCTCCCCTTAGTACACACACAGTAACGGTATCTTCTTTAGCTACAGCACGTCAGAAGTTCAAAATTAGGCTTTTCAGGAATTCTCTAATAACAGAGAATTGCAATGTTTTATCAATGCTCCCAGGGTGGTTCTATTACAAGAGGCAGCTAAGAAGCTCATAATGTGTAAATAAAGGATCTTACGTACTTACCCAGTCTTACTTACGTGGAATGTTTACTGCCTGAGTAGCTACAGCCCATAAAAGTGAACTTGTTCTCTTTTTGGTTTTTTAGGTTGATCCCGTCAAGGGGATTTCGCTGAGATTTCCTCGCTTTTTAAGAATCCGCGACGACAAGAAACCAGAAGAAGCCACAGACAGTTCACAAGTGAGAAAAATTGGTTTATGTTAACCTGTGTTTGTAGCACTATACCACTATACTCCTAACACTATCTCCACCTCTTGGCAAACACCTTTGGGCCCTTCCGAGATTTCGATCCATGAATTCGCGTTGAACGGTGCGTGTTTGAAATGTTTTGTTTTTCCCCTAAAGAAAAACAAACAACTTGGCATCAGGGAAGGTTCGAGTCATAAAAAAGGAGGATGTGCAATAACTAGCGTTTGGTGTTCTCTTTTGTTCATTTTTCAGGTTGCGGAAATGTATAGAAGTCAAGAAACTGTGAAAAATAACACGAACCCTCCCGCAGCTGCAGACGCCTCTGATGACTTCTACTGAGACGGCGCCAAAGGCTAAAGTGGCGGGAAAAATTCAGTGACGTGTGGTGTACAATCTCACGCCCGCGCCAAAGCGTTGCCACTGACCAGCGCATGGACACTGTTCACAGACAACTTGACAATTATGAAGGAGTTTCAATGAACTCATTGAAATATCTTTCTGGTTTAGTTTAAGCGATCTATCAGCTGTGTAATAGGTTCTAAAAGACTGGTTATTCGGTGTGTGGTGGAGGGGAGAGGGGAAATATTGTAGGTTCTGATTTTTTTTTTCTGAATGAATTTACGTTTGAGTTAGTTTTAATTTTACAATAGGTATTGAAAAAACGTGTACAAATTTGCCAGAATACTGCGCTGATTCCTTTCAGTGTTTCATTAGCTGAAGGTTTTAAAACGCTTGTGCACGCGGAAAGTAATTTACGAATTTCCCCATACACTTGTGTCTTTCAGGCGCATTGGCGCCAAAGTTCTCACAAAGTGATGTTCAAACAGTAATTGAATTTTTCTGTGTTTACATGGCCTCATCCAATCACGAGGGGTTTGGGAGTATCCGAGACGCAGTTTTGAGAATGCTCCTAACCCCGCGATTGTTCAGATGAAGCTATCTAAAAACGTAAAAACGTCCTCTATTGCCTTTGTAATAAATGTCACATAACCGTGTTTACATATTGTCATCATTTTATAATGCTGGCCCGTAAACTGTGTAAGTTGAAATAAAGATCCTTAATGGCATTCCTATTAAATATTGTCACACGAGAGCATTGCAAATACAACATATTCAGCACTCGAACATGTGACAATGGAATAGTTAATAAATGGTTCTCCATATTGAAATCGAGCCGTCTCTTGAATAAGTGTCAATGGCAGCAGTAACGGGTTGTTTTGCCAAACCACGTTTCCCACAAAGACATGAAAAATCGGAGACGAGCCATCATTTAACCGATGTTTTCTTTTCTTACACTGGTTATTTAACAATTATCCACCACTTTCACCGACACTGAGGTGTATAATTGTTTTAGTATATACCACACAAGCTGAACAACTAGCGGCCCAAAGAGCAACTTTATTTGTGACAATATAGCCACAAAAGCCATTTTGTTTTTCTTCTGCTGCTCGGAGGTGAATAGTACTTGGCTAATCATCTCCGAGCTAGCCAATCAGCGCGCGCGAAAAGTACTATTCACTTGTGTGGTATATACTGAAGTGTGTTAGTTTAGGCTATATAGCTCAAAACTTTCAACTAAAATTGATATTGGTTCCTTGGCGTACGATCGAAGTTTTCATAGCTTCAGAATTTTGCTCTATTCCTTTTTTTTTTTCAACGATTACTGGAACGAGAACTTGCGGGACATGTTCTATGTAGGGAGTGCTATTTTAGGCGACCTACCTTGCATCAAAATTACGAGTCCAGTTTCAAGCAATAGGCTATTTCCGAGTTCCTTGTGCCTCTGTTTCAAACCGAGTTTAAGTGCGAAACCATTCTTATGAAAATGACTTCGATTTGCATGGAAATAAAACTGCATGCAGAATTCGTTTTCGCACTTAGACTCGTTTTGAAACAGAGGCACAGGAGAAATCGCAAATGGTGTCCGTATCTGCCATGACGCCCCCCCCGCGGAGGGCAGTGGGCCTAAATTTAGCTTAGTTCAATGCTTAGTTTAACAGAGCAGAACAACAAGGATAATAGGGAGCTTAAGCAAACCACGACGAGAACGGCACTAAACAAAAGGTTTAATTAGCAGAACAATAGCTGTGCACGTGCGTTATAAATCGTTGTACATTTCTTTGTCGTCCTGTGCAAAACACGAACGTGAAATGATCAAGTTCTGCGTCGTCTACAGAACGTGGACGACGACGGCTAATTTTTCGTTTTTCCATTTGGAATTGAACGCCGTCGTGGCATATTTAGCTTAAGCACAATTTTAGAGCCATTGCCGAACCTAAGAGATCTAGACAATCGCGAATTTCTTTGGTAAAATATAAATTCATTTTTTACTTGGCGTCGTACACGGCGTCGCCGTCGTCGTTGCTCAAGCTCCCTAGGAAGCTTAAGCGCGCGCGTTTTTGAGACGCGGACGGTAACCGGAAGAGAGATGTTTTCACTTTTAACTTGCCCGCACACAACCACATTCACATTGCTAAGTATATTTTCTCCAATAGAAATGAGTACTATAAAAAACTAGGAGTCAATACTTTCCTAGCACGCGAAATGTTCTCTTCCAGTTGCCGTCCGCGTCTCAAAAACGCGCGTGCTTAAGCTCCCTTTATAACATAACTGAACGTACCCGCAATTCTTTTTTACCAATCCAGTGCGAGCGCGAGTTTGGGTAACTACAACAGAATCCAACCTTGTCAAAACCTCCATATGAGATAAATGTATCTTAAACATTTAACTTGACTAACTCCACGCTTTAGGCCTTTTAAAATTCATTCAATTAAAATAAAAAAAACCAGCTAGTTTTCATCCGGACAATCTTTTTTCCAGAGAGTATTTTTTGTGCTTTTCATAATATGAGATATATTATTGTTAAGATATTAAAGAATGCGATGTGGTCAATTTTGCGATGTTTTGACCGGACTACTATGAGTTCATTATTCCCTTCTACCCCATAGGAAAGTTGAAGTTCTATCGAACGATGCAATGTGCTGTTATGAAGTTTTACGAAGTCAAAATGATAACATTTTTTAGTATGAAATCACTATTGACGCACCAAGCGCAAAACGTTTTCAACTCTATTGTTTTTAGCATTATGGCAAAATATAGGCCTAGCCATTTCCGAGTTCTCTTGTGTCTGGCAAAGCGAGTCTAAGTACGAAACCATTCTTATGAAAACTGACGACTTTGACTTGCTTGAAAATTCGCACTTAGACTCGTTTTGAAAAAGAGGCACAAGAGAAGATAGGTCTTAAAGGAGCTCTATTGCTTCGGCTATTGTTTAGTTCTGACAAAGAATTGTATGCATAATGAATGAATGGGGTTATACGGAAATCTTGCCAAACTGTTTTATAGTTTTACCAGCCACCAGTTAATCTGTGGAGCTGTCATAATAATCGACAAGATCTTGTTACTCGTGATTGCCCTCGTTGAACTTTCGAAACCTCTCGACGGAATTTAATATCGACAGCCGCCAGTTTTTGTAAAAGGTTCGCCCAGTTGTCGTGAACATGTTTTCGTTATTTTTCTGCTCAGTCGTGTTATTGGATTCCCTGATGGAGGAGGTACAAGGTAAGATTCTCTTTATTCGATGTTTGAGAATCGTGACTTTTGCTTTATCGTTTGTATCAATATATTTTTGTCAATGTGAAAAAAGATAGACAGCAGTTTTTAATGCCCTTGTTTTTATGCACAGTTTGCAATATTTTTGTCTTCCTTTCACGAGTCCTTCATTTTTGTTTTGGCCATCATACTGATGAATTTAGCCGGAGGGCTAATACCACTGAATTATTTCGAAAATTTTCTTTGGATTTAGAATAACTTCGAACCAGTCTCAGGAGGAGAAATTCCAGAGGACTGTATTAAATAATTAGGTAAAAGAGAGGATTTGGTTAATAACTTCAAACATGAACTGCAAGCTCAAAATTGTATCTTTTGTTTATTCAGAAATTTCAAAGCTAATTATTGCATACTTAAATTAGTATTTCATGTTATTAAAAACTATGAAAAGTTGATTTTGCATCCAGTTAAGGACATTCGCGCGAACATTTTTCAGCCGATAGAATTTTTTTACATTTTTACTGCTGGTAGATAATGAGTTACTTGTGCCAGAAATGCAAAACAAATGGGGGTCACCGTCTTCGCTTCAGAGATAAAGCGTGTGGTAAACTCTACTGATTTCGAAAAATTGTCCCATATAATTGAACACGGTCTACAGGGGTTCATAGTTAAAAATATCGAGGGCGAGTCAACGGAGGCAAACGATCTTAGTCACATTTTGTAGAAGTGGGTCTGTTGCGTAAATAATTCCAAATGTCACTAACGTTTTCACATAATTTAACCCTTTAAGAGGCATTTGAAACCGCCGCTTAGATTCACGCAGAGCTAATAAGAACGGAATTCGATGGTGCATTTTGCCAAAACTTCAAAATTCTAGTCGATAGATTTTCTTCATTTTTTCCTTAAATGTAGAAAATCAGTGGAGAAAATGATCCATCGAAAGAAAAATTGGGTTCACCGAACATCCAAGATCGTTAAATCCAAGCAAAGCTCTAGCAATGGCCATCTGCCCGATCATTTGTTTATTTTATGACTTAGCGCGCGATCTCATGCATGACATGGTATGTGAATTTGCGTGCACAGTAAGGATGCGCAGAAACAATTAACGCAAGCGCCTTAAGTGCAGCTCCCCACAAATTCATTCGTTCTGACAAGAGCCTGGTCCTGAAATGTTGCGGCAAATTGAGTTATTATATAGGACAATTATACTTTTAATCATGTTATATGTGCTGATTTATAGTTTTTCTATGCACTGAAAACTTCGCAAGAAAACTAAACTGTGCTGTAAGTTCGAGGCGCCACGCACCTCTCGTAAGGTCTAACAGGATTGGCCGAGAAAACAATAGAATAAACAACAGAAACAATGGCCCTAGTCCTGAAAACAATAGAGGTGGATGATTCCGGGAGCAAATAAAATTAGAGGTTCCGAAGAGGTGCATGACTACTGGTAAGTTCGTTAGCTTTAGCATCTACGATTAGGGGAATAAATGTGCATGTTATAAGGCATGAAATATTTATGATATTTTATACCTTCCAACTCAAATACGTTTTGCGATTCTCACGCGCGTGTCAGTGCGTTTAAGAATGGTTCTTGTTTTTGAAAACGTATTTAATGAGATCCATATCTGATAAATTTAATAGAAAAAGCTTGCTAGCGGTTAATAATTGGAAGGGTGACTTAATAAGTCTGTCCACAGACTCTCTATTTTGATCTGAGTTTGTCGAGATCGCAAGCAAAATTATCAACACGCAGGGAGTTTGAAAATAGCCCGAACGCGAGGGCTCCACGCTCCCTCGTGCGCACTCGCATCGCCCGTGCTCTCGAACAAAAATAACTCGTAGCCGAAAAATAAACGTCTTTGGCAGCTAGAAATAGTTTTACAACGGCTCGACTTAATCCCTCCGACAGCAACTAATATAAATTGGCAGGAGATTCACTGTCACTAAGGGCTTACATGTCAAAATTTTCGTTCTTCAGGTCAATGTCGTAATTTACGATTCACCATCGATCCAATCCATGGCTACCGGATGAGGAATCACTTGATACGAACACTTAACATCATC
>CM042751.1:26519714-26529714 GCA_022496165.2 Catalaphyllia jardinei | reverse complement strand
AACATTGAGATTCTCGGAGATACAAAACTAACTGTTTCCCCAGGGGATCGGTAATCAAGAAAATATTGCCATAGCTTCAATGCTGCGGGAGCTATAACCCCGCGAGAGCCTTAAAAACCACCTCTCTCCCTTCGCTGTCCCAGAAGACAAAATAAAAGCACAGTCTGAAAAAGGTCAATGTCACACCAGACTGTCACCAGATATTGCACTGTTCACACGGTAGCACGTTGATAATTTGACTCTCTTTCGTTGTCTTTCCTTTTGCAAAGGATGCCGGGATCCTCTTGGAATGGAAAGCCGTGCGATCTCGGACGCTCAGATTTCTGCTTCGTCCGAGTGGAATCTCAATCATGCGGCCATACAAGGAAGACTGAACTTTCAGGCAGGTTATGGGAAGACCGGATCCTGGTCGGCAAAATACAATAATCAAAATCAGTGGCTCCAAGTGGATCTGGGCAGCAGGAAACACGTCACACATTTAGCGACTCAGGGAAGGAATTCGAACGCATTTGATCAATGGGTGACTAGTTACAAGGTGGAATACAGTAGCGATGGCACGTCCTTTCAATGTTATCAAGAACATGGCACCGACAAGGTATGCGAACTTTCTTCCACCTGCTTAGTGTATCTCTCTGTAAAGATGGTGTTACCACTTTTTACGGGCATTTTTTTTGAACTTCGGAAACTTGAACACTTTTGCAGATGTAAATTGCCAACTGGTAGCACTTCCAATACTGATGAAAGTCGCCGAGACCTAGTTATGGTATCCCCATCTTAGTTTCGAGTTCAATCTTTCTCTCAGTTATCACTATAACAAGCGTTGCTGGTTAACAGAAGTAACGTTGGGTGCATGGAATATTTCCGCATGGGAGAGACTTTGGTCGGATGCTTGGAAAATGTTTCGCATAGATTTTATCGTCCAGAAAGGCGTTTTGTCTATTTTAACTAAGTGATGTTTCTCCCGGCTTACATAAGTTTTCTTCCTTTCAAATTCTTATTCAGATTTTTACTGCAAATTCGGACCGAGACACGATTGTGTACAACTTTCTGAGTCCGCCCATAACAGCTCGCTACATCAGAATCGTTCCCAGGACCTTTTATGCTCACATTTCCATGAGGATGGAAATCTACGGTTGCTAAGGTAAACGAGTATTCTTTCAAACTGCACTCGCCTCAAGCCTCGTCATGGTAATCTTGAGAGAATTTTCAATCGTCACTCTTAGTGTAAACCGTTAATTGCACGCGTATTCACACGATAACCTTCTTAATTATTAACAAACTTTTTCCTCGCGGTGTTCTTCTTAACGGAAAAAACTCCTTTTAGGCCACAAGAAAACGAATAATTTAAAACTGTAATGCAAGGACCACTTGTACAAACAGCAGCGGAGTGAAGCCGGATCTTGGTTTAGATCAGGATCAGCAGTGAAAAATAAACTATATAAAACCAATTGAAAGGCTGACCGGACGGTTGAAGGATAAATTTAATGCCCGATATTTAGGTTAGACAATTAAGACTGCAACCTTCTTTGGGGGCTACACGTTCACTGAAGCTGAGAAGTAAATATGCATATTAACTTAGATTCAGTGTAGCCCTGGAGAAGGTTAGGCTTGTGTAACCGAAATATTGCACGGGCATTAAATTTATCCTTTTTAGCTGTCCTGTCAACCTTTTAATTGGTTTTATATAGAAAATGAATACCCTGGTACGTATTGGTAAAAAACGAACTTTATAATTCAATAAGTGCACTTGTCTTGCTTGTCTTCATAACACAGATGGCTTGCGTGCGATAGAAAAGGTCAGTTCAGGTGTTGGATGGTGTTGGCAAACCAAACGTTAATAAAACACAAGCTTATGATTGATGTCCATTATCTAATCCTTTGTTTAGAAGAGACCACCAAAAGAGAATACTATTTTTTTTTCCGGCTCTGAACTCAGCTTGTATTGCATTCTTTCTTTTGGGCACCACTCTTGCAGGGTTGCGCGCCAGGTCTTTATTAAATTTCCAACTCCAAGAACAGTATTTGTCATTATGAAAATTAGCATTTCAGCATCATTGCAATCCATCATCTTTGCAAAAATTAAACATATCTTTGTTTCTAGTTTTATCCAAGCTCTCCGTTAGCGCGCTCAATTCTAGAAAAGACCATAAAACTTTTTAACAAATAACTACTAATTACGTCAGATAGCTGCCACGCACAAAGAGAGGTTTCTACAGAGGCAAATTAAATGACCTTCAACAGCATCCGCACTGTATCGAAGTTTGACTCAATTGCTGGTTTAAATTATCGTTGCGGTTGACGACTTTGCAACCTGAACCAAATCATCAGGATTTTTTTACTCCAATATACGCCTCTTGTCTGGAGTCCAGGCCATGAACACAGCAGAACACAGCACACTTAGGTAATCAGATAACTGGGTACCATGCAGATTGATTCGAAAAGAAGTTAAAAAAACAGATTTCAATACCAAGACCCAAGTCCCTAACAATTATTTTGCGCCAGTTATATAAATGTCGATTAAAAGCCTTTTTTTCGTTCTTCACAGTAGTTGCCAGTATGGACGATCGAGGAAAATAGGTTGACACTTGGCTTTAAAGAGTTGGAAGTTGATGGCCATCTGAAAAATTGGGGTCACCGAACAACCAAGATCGTTAAATCCAGGCAAAGCTCTAGCAATGGCCATCATTTGTTTAGTTTATGACTTAGCGCGCGCGCTCATGCATGACGTGGCATGTGAATCTGCGTGATTTGCGTGCGCAGTAAGGATGCGCGAACGTCCTTAAGTCTAACGGAACAAAATACATGGTTCATTTGACATCTTGCCGAACGTTGTGAAGTGACAGGTTATACATTCAAACTTCAATAGGTGGATAAACATTCAAGAAATTCTCATAAATCGAGGTTTTCTATGAAATGGTTGACTTTTTCGTGCTTGATAGTTGCTCCAAGTCTATAAATTGCTCAAAAGTTGCTTAGAAAGGCAAACGTTGTTCGAGGTTGCTAGAGACGCAAAAAGTTGCTCCAAACGCCAAGTTTCTCAAAGTGACAGGCCTATAGATGTCGTTAGTTCATGTGCCTGTCAGTGCTTTGGGGTTACACTGTACCTTAGCTTTCTCTCATGCTGTCACGGAGAAGAATGTTTTTCTAGTTTATTTCCTACCAGATTAGAACCTGGAGTAGAAAATGGCATAGTGGGGGTGGGGGTTGGGGACAGGGAAAAAGAGGCTAGAGCACTTAGTATTATGAATCTTGTCCTCAATTAAAAACTCAGTCGTTCACAATTATCATGATTGAACTGCATCATTCATAATTATCATGACTGAAAATTCAGTCATTCATAATTATCATAATTAGAAACTCAGTTATTCATAATTATCATGTTTGAGAACTGATTTAGAACTCAGCCGTCATTCATAATTATTATGATTGAAAACAATTATCATGATTGAAAATTCAGTCACTCATAGTTATCATTGTTGAAAACTCAGTCATTCATAATCATTGTAATGTTTACTTCATTCTTTATTCACAGTAGTTACAATAGTATCCTTCTCAATTTTTGTAGTCAGTACTTATTCCACATTTCTTTAAAGTTAAAAGTATCGTCATTTGGGAGTTCATGTTCTCTCCACGACCGAAGCCTTTCATTCACTTGATCTGAAAATGGCAAGTTACAATTTATTTGTGAGACACCACTTGAACTGATGTGGGGAGAGTATTTCCCGCAGGTTAAGGGTATTTAGGATAAAGAACTAGTGGAAGTAGTGATCATCTGAAAAAGACGTTTGGGACCGGGGTGACTCCCAAATAAAAAGAACGGGGACAGTTGTCGAACCTTTTAGAGGATAAAAAACGCGGTCTTGTTATCTCTTAAGGTGTTGAGCCTCTAAATTAAGGATCACAGAGAAAGCTTTTGCACTACCTTGTAGGGCTTTGAGACGAAAAAATATCACAGGACATAATGTGTTGTATTAGAATTGGTACCTCTTAATTAAGGGTGATAAATATTTTAAGCTTCGCCCGCAAAACAGGATCTTGGCAATTCCGACGAGCAAGGCCGTTCTTCTTATATGGGAGACATCCCCCCCGGGAAGAGCATGAGGCATTTTATGCTGCGAACAAATCCCCCCGGTTATAGACCCATGTACCTACAAACCCGAACCCCCCACCAGATGTAAGCCACCCCCCCCGATAAAATCCTCTCGTTGTCCTTGTTTTGAATTCAGGATCACTTTATGATGATATTTTAAAGCTTAATTGCCATTAAATTTATGTGAGTGCTCCCCTGAGGCCCCCTCTCCCTGGTATCGAACTCCCCACGGGTATGTGGATATGCTTTTTTAATCACAAATTACAATCGGCTATCTCAAACCCTCGACTTCTCGAACTATTTTGTGTTAACTCTCCCTTACGAGTCCGCAAGAGGTTTGAAACTGATAAATCTGACACTTCGGATTACTGACGGTCTGTAGGGAAACATACGACAAACAAAAAGCAGGCAATTGTGTATGATGCCATATTGGCTGCTGGTTTGATCAAATTTTCCAGCAGCATATTCACTCTTTGTAAACAGAAACACAAATGTGGTTGATTAATTTCGTGTCCTAGAATAATATTTACCTTGAAGATTTCGTCTTTTTCCGGCGGCAGAATTCAATGGCAAGAAACTTTTCTTTTTCAAAACGGACGCTCGTTTTCCATTTATACGAAGGAAGTAGGCACGTGAAGAAATCACAAATATGACAAAAAATATAAGTGCAACTACTTGAGGCTTCATGTTGGTCGGCTGAAAAAAATGATAGGCTTTCTGCAATTAAATAAAACGTAAACATAGGTGAGGAAAATTAAGATTGTAGTGAATTTTAGATTTGGTGATTTTAATTTTAAGGCGTTAGCGGGGCGGGTCAACAAAGCAACGGGCTAAATTTGAGATAACAACTTCAGCATTACTATATCGGAGACAAAAGCTAAAGAAGATGATGAAGAAGAAAACATATTGTGTTTACTTTAAAACTCTGTCATTTCAAATGCCTAGAGGAGGGGATTGATCTTTGACGGATTCCAAAAGCTTCTTGTTGTTAAAATTGCGAAGGTCTTTGGAAATGAGCCCTGAACGGTCAAGCCGGGTTATGGGGAAAGCGGTTGCGAAGACATTTTCGAAAATTATTTGCCAAACTCTGTGAGACTATTGTAAGAAATAAATTTGTCTCAACTTAAACGCTTGTGTCGCTTGTCATAGCTATCTGTCATCAGTTTAACGAGCATGTTAAAGTTTTCTTTAGTAAACGGTTGTATAAGAAAGCCCCTAATATGTGGAAATCAGGCCCTACTAAAGGCCGCGGATTTAAAAGTATCAAGAAATAATTTTAAATTTAGGGTAACCTTCTCCAGTGGTAAGAAAAGATTCATGAGATAGCTCAAAAGACTGAGTAATTAGTTTAGTTTTTAGATCATAGTCAGTACAAGTGAAAAGAGAATAGGTGTAGATAGTTTTTCCATTGCATCAATTTTGCATCTCTTTTAGTTTCGCAGTGAACTAAAATGGACCTGATGCATGGAATGGTCTTCAGTTATTCTGTGACGTGTGATCTGCAAGTTCTTTTGCATCCTCATGCGAGATTAGCACAATTTACATGAGTGAGAGATAAACGTACAATTGTCATACATCATAAGGTGAAAATAACTAAGAAAAAAAGCAAAAAGGGATAGAGTTCGATATTTCCTAGAAAAGCGCAGAATAGGTTAATTTAAAATATCTGCAATTGAAGAACTTTCAAGGGACTGGAGCTTTTGTTGAGAACAGGTTAAGATGGCAAACCGTTAATTGTCCAGTTCAGCGAATTATATATGATCATGTTTAAGGATAAGCAGGAGGCTTAGCGCGTATATATTATATTGGATTAAATTCAAAGCTTGAAGGAGAAAAGCAACCGAAACACTTGTTACCTTTTCGAGGCACTGTAAGTGAGGAAGCGGCCTGGATCTTTTCAAAAATGAATCGTGGAAAATGTTGAATACTTCCGCTATGCCTTGTATTTTGAGATGCCGAGGCAGCTGCCTAAGTTTAAAAAAAGCAAACCAAATTGTTTCCCCTTTCCTGTCTCTCAAAGGTGCTTTTAACCTGATTGTCAACAATCGGAAATTAGTTGTACCGGAAGGTGGACGACTTGAACCACGTCCGAAAGTTTGAAATGCTACATTCATTTCCTAAAGTATCCATCGCATTGTTTGCGAATTGACAAATGCTTAATGTTGATCCTCGCTGGAAATTGAATTTGCCATTAGTCATAATTGTTTTGTCGTTAATCACAACAAAGAGAAGACATTTAAGACTGACACTGATGAGTTAAAGCTTAACACTGGAAACCACGCAGATCACAACTGAAACAAGTTTACGAACGTTAAAAAATTCTTTTAGTTGAAAATTAAAGTGCTTTGTGCTTTTTGCCATCAAATTACTGACATATACCTAATTGACGTGTTAAATTTTCTAGGATTTTGTTTTCTTGCGAGTTGCAGTTTTATTTGGAGTCTTTATATATGATAATCACAGACAAACAAAACTAGAAATCAAGGAAATTATTCCCAAGAAAATGTTTCAAAAGTGTGAATGGTTATGAGGGTACTTTCCATTCATAACAGTGAGCCAAGACACCACTAGAGATGGGATAACAATTATTTGTGACCAAATTGGTGTTATGTTAAGGCCTCCTTGTTAAGTGTTTGGGCGCTGAAAAAAGGCGGCACGATTTTGACTTGATTTTAAAGTCAAATGTGGCTTCATTACAAATAAATGCTACTCTGAAAAGCCTAAATAATTCAATGACCCCTTCCAAATTATCAGGTAAAAACTCCAGGAACGAGGTTACAACCACTTTCAGCTAAACTGCAGTATATTACCTCAGTTACTTGCAAAAAATTGGAACGAACTATAGTCAGAGGCACGGCTTGATAGAGTGTGTTACTAACTCGTCGTGTTTCTGTAAAAACCTTAGGGGCAGTAATTTGACTATCATTTCCATCAGATGTTCTTTCAGTCTAATTCATGTTTTGTTGGCGCAAATTTGCTTTAGCTATGTTTTAGCAAAGTGTCCGAAATTGTTATCGGAAATGAGATACTTGGTTAGTGTCTGAAATAAAACGTCCGACATTTTATGCTAGTTACGTATGTGGACACATCGGTGTTTGCGTGAATCTTCATCTTTGGACCACACAGATGTATGCTCGCTCGCTCGCGTGCAGTACCCAAGAAACGGGATACATACCGAAGTATCTGTCACAATCCTGGGTACAAAATAGAAGATTTGGGGAAAATACTTCGAGAAAAAAAAAAATAATAAAGCAGTCTAGGGCTTTACACTGAAGATAGCTTCGGATGTGGCTTGTTCTGTCAGTCACGATAGATGATATGTTTCCTGTCAGCGTTTACTCGTTTTAACATTGTAGGGCGAACTTCACTGCGATGGAGCGCTATCGACTGCGAAGCGAAATCATTACCGTATACCTTTAGAGGTTCCTCGCGTCCAAGCGATGTAGCGCGTCAGGTTTTAACTGTAGATACCTAAACCTCTCTATTAAATTAAAGCTTACAGAGCTGGATATCTAACTTAACTGAATTGTCGAATTGTTTTGAAGGCTGAATGCTGCGAGCGTCCGAATCACCTTTTGAAAGCTACAAGTCTTAGCGAATTTTGTTTTTAGTTTAATACATTTGTTCCTCAGTATCTGGACCTAAAAAAAGTGTCGCCATGTTCAATTCAATGAAAAATTACAGAACATTTTAAAAATAGGATTAAAAACACATAGAATGAAAAATTGGTAACGGAGAAAAAATATTTAGGAATAAATACTGAATTCCCAGACACGTTTTTGTTATTTATATATAAAACTAACTACTGTCCAAATTTTAGGCTAAATGAACAAAATCCCTTTGATTTGGGGTCGAAAAGATGATTCCGACGCTCACATTTAGAGCTAGGGAAACATTCGAAAATTCCTTTTATTTCCAAATTCTCGGTATGGTTTGATAGCCAGCTTTATAAGCTTTAATTTGATGCCGGGCTACAGCTTAAACCAGACGCCGCACTATATCGCTTGGACGCAATTCACCTCTAAATGTGCTCTAAAGGCATGCAGTAATTACAACCTTAAAAATCTACCACGATAGTCAAAACAACTTCTGTTCCAGTCACCTAAATTCTGAGGCTGTTTTCATCAGTAATAAACGCAATCACGTTTCCAGGGCCTTGGTCCCCGCAACCAGAGGTCAAAGACCGTCAGAGAACGCTTGCCTTTGTTGCAGTCGTCGTTGCAATCGATATTGGTCAGCCGTCGGCCGCTGGTCGAGGAGAAGAAGATTACAGCAAACGTTGCCATGTTGTGTACACGTGACGTCATCAAAGCCACGTACTAAACAGTGCTAAAGGTTTTATTCTCATCAGGCATAAGAGGTACTAAATTTATATCTGTTAACAGTTCTGAAAGAGGCTAAGGAACCATTATCATTGCAAACATTCCAGGAATAAAAACATTACATTTTATAATATTATAATCAGATTATAGATTTTTTACAACAGCTTTCTTTGGCATTCAAGCGATGGAGTGCTTTGATCAGTAATGCCATAACGAAATAATATATTACAGGGACCTTTGTCCAACAAACATCAATTCGTGTTTTGCTGCCAGACTTGATTCGATAATGCCATGACATCATTTTGCAAAGCTGTTCAAGCGCGAGTTGAGTCAAACTGAACGGTTTCTTGTACATTTTTATATTTAAAGATGCCTTGCCGCGAAACATTCCACTCGTTCCCAGCCCTCAGTGCCCATCTATTTGTCCAGCAGATACATCATCAGCTCTCTTCGACCAAGGAAGGTTGCCAGGTGGACGGGAGACCAGCCATCTCTGTTCGTTCTATTGATGTCAGCTCCAAACTCGACCAATAGTTTCGCAGATTCTATTCTCCCATCTCTTATACACTGGTGCAGTGGCGTGTCACCCGCCTCGTTTAACACGTTAATGTCGACACCAACGCTCAGCAATCGGCGGACCTCCTGTCGGTCTCTGTTGTTGACTGCCTCTTGAAATGCCTTTTGATTTTGTCTTGTGTCTTTCGACGATGTAGCACCGAACTTCTGACTGACAGATAAATGTAAAAAAAAAAAAATGAATACATTATAGTCCTCGCAACCTAGTGTTCAGTGGAAAGGTAATAATCAGTACCTTATTTTTATGTAGAGAGAAAACTTGTGAATGCGTTATCAAACGGAGAATAGGGAGGTTAAGCACGCCCGTTTTTGAGACGCGGACGGCAACCGGAGGAGAACATTTCGCGTGCTAGGAGAGTATTGTCGCCCAGATTTTATACTGCTCGTCTCTAATGGAGAAAAGGTGCTTAGCAATGTGAATGCGGTTGTGTGAGGGCAAGTTAAAAGTGAAAACAGCTCACTTCCGGTTACCGTCTGCGTCTCAAGAACGCGCGTGCTTAAAGCTCCCTAATGTCTTAACGGCGCGCGATGTAGAGTCGCAATTGGGCGAACCGTTAGGTTTTAGTCTGTTTACACATCATCATCATTTATCCGTTCTCCAAGTGGAGAATTGGGCCGTAGGGTCTCTGCCTCCAAGCTGTTCTGTCCTCCGCAGCCGATGCTGCTGCTGCCCATGCTCTCTTTCAGCTCTCTTTCGACAGTCCGTCTCCAACTGAGTCTGTTTACACACCCTCTCGTAATTCGAAAAATAACATCAACCTTTTATACATATTTCAAGCTTGTCGTTCTTAATATTCCTCTGACGTAATTAATATCACTGTTAAGTTATTTCAATTTCTGGTTTATCATTACGTTCTTGGTCCTTTTTACCTCAGAAAACTATCATACCGGCGATATTTCCTTCAACATGAAAGCAACCTTGTACATCTCACGACAACTGAATTCAACTGATGCCGTGACATGGTTTCACTACGCCCTTTTCAGCTATTAACCCTTGAGCTTTAATCCTCGA
>CM042751.1:26514206-26519704 GCA_022496165.2 Catalaphyllia jardinei | reverse complement strand
CTGAAAGCCAAGAATTGCAACCGTGGACAATTCTTGGCTTCAGTTCAGTTTGGACTCTATCGTGTCGTTGCCCCGGTAAGCTTTCTACGTAGTATCAGCCTTGCATCATTGTTTGATAAGCTTTTAGTCGCATGAGATACGGGATATAGATATATTATATGGCTAGCTTCGTGAACGGACAAGATGAATCAAATCCTGCGCTGTGATTGGCTACCCGAACGGGCAAGATGGAGCTTCTTGCTTGCTCGGGACTCCCGAAAGAAAAATTGCCCCGAAAGCCATGTAATATAAATCCTTTATTGACCAAGCTTGCTCGGTCAAGATGGCTGGATCTTGGCCTAGTTCTTATATTTTTCCAGTTAATGGACCTCGACTCTCGTCTCTCACGCGAAAAAAGAACTTGGCCAATATCCAGCCTTATTACACGACGTTAGTTCAGAAGGCCGATAACTAAAATCAGCCGATCAGATTGCCCCGTTGCCGGTCCAATATTCTCTAAGTATTGGACCGGGCACTGTCCCGAATGATCCCGCACGAAGATTTTCTCAGAGTTTTGCTTCTTTTCTTTTTCTAAAAGTATTTACTCCACATAAAATGTTATTTTTGTTTTCTTTCAACTTTGTTTTTCTTCTTTTTGAAAACGTCAGACGTGAGTAAACGTTCAGTTTGCTCTACATAAAAATTGCGCGCTTGAAGTTTATGATGTCTTTGCAGTCTATCATTTAGGCTTTTCTTCTAAACAATTTCAGTCGTGTAACAGATCTCTTATTAACCAAGCTTGCTCGGGACCGTACTGGGAGAATATCGGCCCTTGGTCTTTTTTGTACGGACCTCGCTGCGCTCGGTCCGTATTGTCAACACCTCGGGCCGATATTCTCCCAGTACGGCCCTCGCGCTTGGTTAATGAGATATATATCTTGACCTCACACTTCAATAACCCATATATCCTAGACAGGGTTGATTGTTAAGAAGCGGGGGTGGGGAGGGTTGTTTTGAGGAGGGGGGCGAGGAAACTATTTGGCCAAAAAAGCGCAGTCAGCTCTCGGATCAGTGTGTGTGTGTGTGTACGTGTGTAATTGTAATTGCAATCGTAAATAGTTCTGTCCTGTGTGTGTTTTGTTTACCGCTTTTCCCACTTTATGTCCCATTTCAGTATAACTCTAATACCGGTCAAAACGGCTCAGGTGTCTCTAAATTCAGTTGGCGACATCGACTTTTGGTTATTAGGGTTCAGTTGTGGTCGATGGAGCAGCATCTAAAATTATGGTATTAGTTGGGTATTCTCTTCAAATTCCACGAGGTCAAGGTAAACCACGTGTTGTTACCAAAACGACCAACCGTGCTAATTCGAATTGTATTCACTCGTTCTTTTCAGTTATTGTTTAATTTTCACAACAATGGCAGAAAGCGCCCTTTTTTTAGCAATGGAAGTCAATTATGCGGCGTTCTGATAATGATGTATAATGAGGCACTGTAAATATGAAAAGTCTCTTTGTCTTCAAGAGCCATCTTCGACCGGACACCACAATATAATTCAGGGTGGCATTTCGCACTGAAATTTATTCCATGTGCAGATTTAATATACCCAATATACCTGATATGGGCAGCTCGGCATTTTCCTCCGACAGTCATAAACAATGCACTGGGATCGGATTTTACGTCGTGTTTGGCGACATAAGCGTTCCTGACATACTGCTAAGTCGCTGGACGCCGCACGTTGTTCACCCTACCGTTTCACATTTTGACAACAAAAGCGTCAACATGCTGAATACTAGGCATCCATCTTCCGAAAATGGTCCGGAAATAATATAGACGCACCGTGAAAGAAATGCTAATTCGAGGGCTTGAAGCAAAGATTCCTTGGAATTTTTCGCAACTGTCAAAAGATTAGTATAATATAGCGTGGGAAAATTCAGCGACGGTGTCACGGTACACGGGTTAACAAATACAACGCAAAAAAAAAACAACAAAACAAAACATAAAACGCTTCTCCGGGGAACACGATTAAATGAGGATAAGGTAAATACGATTTTCTCCAGTGCCGAGAGAAATCTACTAGCGATCATGTTCATTTATCTTGCTGTAACTGATACCTTCGCATAAAACGCAGCAAGCTAAGTCTCGCATGAATGTTCGGTACGTAAACATAAAAACACGTTGGACCTGTCCTAGCCAAATTTCTAGTTACATGATATATAGAAAGCCTGGTATTATGGAGTGATTCCATTGCTGCAGATTTCGAGAAGAAACTTTAACTGCTTAAGCCCTTACCGCAGGAAAACAAACACATTAGAAATGTAAAATAGTTACAATGCGCAGAGGCAAACACGTTTCATTCAATTTCATCACTCTATGAAAGGTAGCTAGAAATGGAATAAAAAAACCTGAACCCTTCTAGCATTACCTTTAACAGCTACTGGGATCACAAGTGTTCAAGACCTACCTTTGCATTGTGCAATATATACCCGGGGTTGCGTTAAGCTAAACTTCCTCACAAGCAGTCGTTGTTCTTTTGCATCAATTGTATGTACACTTTACTCGCTCGGACATTAGCAGCCTCGCTTGCGTCAAACGTGATTCGGATGGCGTGATCCAAGGTCAGACCCTTAACTTGTGCTATTTTAAGAAACTTTTATTGTCCGTAGGGTCGCCGTCAGAATTTCCCGTCTGAAATTCTGGATATTTAAATATCTCACAGCTGCTCTTTTTAAGTGACTCGCGCTCAAAGACGTCACTTCGACGAATAATCAAATCAGGTTTGGCCGCACCACCAGTTCAAAGAAAAACAGACCCGCGGCGGTGAAGCTGTACCGGATTTGAATAACATGAGGCTAACACCTAAATGTCACTTGAGAATAGGATGTTTACAAAGAAGATAATAACTGATTATTTTGCTGATAAGCCAAGCAAATTACAGCATTCAACAGGGGGGCCTTTGAAGCTTTTGTCCTGGGGAACACTTGAGAGCTTTGGCAGGGGCTCCAAAAAGATATTTTTAAAACGTTTCCTCACGGGGGATATTTCAAGATCTATTAAACTCCGGCTGCCTGACACTGGAAACGGTTTTTCTTTAAGAAAAAAGAAAGTTATCTGTTTGTATAATTTAAACACAGTATGAAATAAATCACACATTGCTACATTTGCGAGAACCCCGCGCGCGTGAGCCGCGAGAATGTAATTATTAACCAAACTTTTTCAGTAAGCAACTACGCGTTCGAGTGAGTCACCCACCTTCGGATTTAAGGTATCGGGACCTTTTTCCTTTGCTTCACATGGAAGTAAAGAAAATAGTAGACGTCCGCACATGCTTTCGCGTTTTCTGTTTTGTTTTTCATGTCATTTTGAATTTGTTATGAAGTTTATGAGGGTGCCTGGAACCGTCTCTTCATTCCACTGAATAGTGTGTCTCTTTTCGACTTCACCTCTTCATCAGACCTGTTCACAGGAAATTTTGGTTTAAAATAGAATGGAACGGTTCGCCTCAAGCCCAGAAAATATCCAGTACTTAATAGTATGTACGACACATGTAAACATTGTTATTTCCTATAGCTAGGACTGGAGGTGAACAGCAAGTACTATTCACCTCTGAACAAACGGAGAAAAACAAAATGGCTTCACCAGTTTCTCTTCGGTTACCGAGGAAAACAACAAACAACATTATTTTATTACCTCTCAATTAAGTGTTAATCCCCTGGGTCCGCAGATAGCCGTAGCAACGCTAATCGAGGCTGGTCTGGATAATCAGTGAAAGAAAAAGAGATTACACACTAAGAACTAGAGAATACCTAAATAGAATAAGTATGCAGAAACAGCTATCAAATTGAGGTCAACGTAGCAGGTTATGAGAGGTAGATAAATAAGACAAAAATGAATAAGATAAGATAGGCCGAACAAAGATGACAGCTAGTATTGATAGTATTTTCTGACTTTTAATATAATGCATTCCGTTTTACAGGTATTGTAAATTTTTTACTTAATTAATTAATGGTCCGTCATGTCCTTGTCAACGTGTCCAAGTGTTAAGCGGCCTTCACACGGCAAACTAAAGTTTGCAAACTCGTGTTGGCAAACTCAAGTTGATGTGTGTGAACGGCACAAAAACAGTCGGCAAACAAGTTGGAAAACTGTTGGCGACAAATAGAACTTGCCTCTGTTCTCGCCAACTTTTTCACCAACTTTTTCGTGTTGGTAAACTCGTATCTGAATCGAATCGTATCAAAACAAAACGGAGGAACACGCGGACAAACTGGGTTTCGTCCAAACCTTTCTATTTCTCCACCGCATTCTGTTTCATCTCTTCTTTTCCTCTGTGTCATTGTTGTACGTGAGTGCCACTGAACTAAAAAAGCGGCCATGATGCAAATTACCGTGTTTGTTATTTGACACGAGTTTGACGTGTGAAGGAAAGAGTTTGTCAACTTTTTGAAGTTTTCCAACACGTGTTTGCCAACTTAAGTTTGCCGTGTGAAGGCCGCTTAAGTCTTCGCCGGTACGATCATTCGAATTGTCCTTTTATAGATGAGTTTTGGCATCTCATTCCACAGTTTTGCACCAATTCTTGAAAACGATTTTCGTTAAATTTCAAGTTTTGATCTTGTACTATAAAAGTTGTTGGAATCTAAAGATCGCGTATTGCATGAGTGAATTTTTGCGGTGGGGATGAAGAAATCCTTTAATTGTGAAGGGATAACATTGTTGCTCTCACATCATGCATTGTTTCACCTAAAGATTTCAAGTATAATACAAAAAGTGAATAGGTAAACTCTGTGCACGAAGAAGCAAAGGAATGGCGTGATCACACCAGTCAGCGAAGCACATGGAACGAAGAGCAGATTTTTGGAGGATCAAAAGGTTACTGAGTTAATTGATTTTTGCCAGCTTGTCCTCAAGCCCGATTAAGCCATAGCATAAATAAGGAACAACAAGGCAGTTGTATATAATAACGAGAGTATGGGAGGGAACATAACAGAGTATAGGGAAGGAAGCAAAGTTTATCGATAAACGAGGCTGATTATTCAACTTGTGTGAACAATTATTCACCTCAATGTCGGTGAAAGCGACCACTTTTACGGCTAAAAGTTTGAAATCTTCTTGTGTTATTAACCTCCCGTTAGAGAACACTTGAGCGAAAATTGGATCATAGAATAAGGTGTTGTAACAGTATCGCATTCCTGGATAGCACAAGAGACGGAAATTTCCCATGTGAAGCTAAGTACCGAATTTTTCGTCAAATTGACTTTTCACTTGAATGAAACATTTAGAACATTACCCATTGCAAAAACGTGCATGTGAAGACTGGGAAAGAGTGTGGTTGTCTTCCGTTTGTTTGAAAAGCTAAGATATTCAAATGAAAGATCAAGTAAATTTGAGAGTCTTTACCAAGAATAGAATTAGAAGTATTTAGGGGAGGAAAATGACAAAATGGTAGCTTTTCAAATATCACCTAAAATAGAGTTTGTTTAAGTATGGATTATTGGGTAGACAGGCCACTCAATTAT